>JAUPMG010000003.1:14126600-14161721 GCA_031762675.1 Pachysandra terminalis
TCTTATTAATGGCTTCAGAAAGTAATTAAAATAAATATTAACCCTCAAAACTGGACCACATCTCCATTGATATGTTAGATAAAGGACTTAAGCAGAGATGGTGAGTCACTTTACGCATGTATATGATCCTAAAAATACTCAACATCTGATCATTTCCAAGAATTACACAGCAGCGTATTTCAAATGAACACAAAAACAAATTAAAGAACAAGGAAAAAAAAAGAAAAGAAATAGAAAGAAAGATATGAAAAGGCTTCATCATTACATTCACAGGAAAAGCCCAGAGAGAATAAAGGGGAAAAAATCAGGGGTTCAAAAACTAATGGCTTTGTTGCAATGAAGTAATCAACTTGCTTCAGGGGCCAACTATAGACTGGATAGAAATTGGTTGCACTTGGTTCAGCCAATCAAATGGAATGAAGATTTTGGGTTGGACGTAAGATTTAGAAAGCCAAAGGTGTGAACCTAGTTTTAGGCATCCAGTTTAAGCCTCCTGCTCCCCAGTTCAATAAAAATAAATTAAAAATAAAAAGGTTCAAAAATGTCAAAAAAGAGGAAAAAATTAAGGAATGGTTTCACATATATACAAAGTACATAACTGTTTCCACATGCCTCCCAACTGATGCATCAACTTCAGGGGTTTGAGAATTAAGATTGTGCTCATGGACACGATGCATGAGCATCGGCCACAACAAGCCTAACACGCTTTTTCATAAGCTGGGTTGAACATCAATTGGGAAGATGAGTGAAGTGGAATTATAAAGGGTTTTAGAATAGAGGTTTAGTTATATTTAGTAATCGAAAAAATAGAGGGCAGTTTACAATGTTATTGTTATGCACCATGCAAAACATTATGCCACTTAAATAATCTAAAATATAAGTTCTCTGTTCACATACAGGTAATTACTGATCAAAAAAAAAAAAATATTGTCACATACAGGTTATATTATTTTCAGGATGGAGTGGGGCAGGTCGAAATTAGGCAAAATAGAACATGGCCCAAACAATTCAATCAGGTCTGAAAAATCAAAGCCTCCGGGCCAGGCCAAGCCCCGATTTAAACCACGCAGACCAGGCTGTTAATTTCCACCTGCAATCTATAATGCAATTAGGAATTTGCACCATTTGCTGCAAGTCTAGCGATTAAGTAACTAGGAAACATAAGTGGGACCTTCAGGCTTATACAATTAACAAAACAATGTATGTTTTATAAATATGGAGAGAACTTTGTAGGGTAGTAAATTCATGTGCTGTATAATGCGGAGTTTATTTATATAAACACATTGTTTGTTACAATCAATGGTAAAGGTCATCTCAGGCACAAGAACCTAATTTAGTTTGAATGATTCCAGTTATCCAGTGGTACAAGACATCATGATCTTAACAGCAAGTTTTGAATGATTCCATCAGTTATACAATTCTAAAGAGCTTCACAATGAGATGAAATTTTAAAAAAAATAAGAAAATGCTCTTGGGCATTATCTCTAGAGAGTATGACATGAACCTAAAACATAGAGGTAAATATGACTGAAAATATCAAACGAGCTTCTCTTCAGTGGCATCTTGATGGGATGCTAGAAACTAACAACAACAACTAATCCACATCAGGAATCTGCCAAAGTTTGCAGGCGAAGAATAAGATGAAGCATACATCCATTTTTCAAGTGTTGTACATCAGTCTGTTTGGTGACACCAGAACAATTACACTACCCCTTCTGAGTCAAAATTTATGGAACAAGATATGCAGAAAGCATAAAGATGTTGAGGAAATTCCATCTGACCTCAATAAAGCTAATGATGCCACTAATGTCTAATCCATCCTTCATGGTTGAAAGTGCTTCAAAAATCTTTGCATTGTACCTGGAAGATAAAGAATAATATTATCTCCTGAAAAGCCATTGACCAAAACAGAGGGGAAAAACATGGGGCTGAATCCATTTGGAACTATTAGCATATATAGCAGGAAGGGCCTCATAAATCTTGGCATGCATCAAACACAAAATTGCATAGGAAAATTTAGCTGGCAGCCCATCTCAAAAAACAAAATAAAAAATCAAAGCCTCAAATTGAGCAACGTCAGTTGGTCACAGACTGTTCTCATGAACAGGGGCTATTGCGTGATCAATCAATGGCTCACAGCCATGGCATGAAAAACTCAATGACAAGTAGGTCCACAACCTCCAAACACGAACCATGGCTCCGGAATTAGCCCAAACATAAATGATGTGGCATTCCTAGGTGGATAAGTGTAAACGATAAACCTCAATAATAAGAGAGTTCCATCATTCTGTAAAATCAAAGGGTTAAGATTGACTATGCCAACATCAAAGGGTGGAGAGATAATTCCCAGTTTATTTCAACTCTATAGCAGTGTATATCAATAACACTAGAGTCAGGAAAAAAGGTATAAGCAAGTGCTATATTTTAGGCTTAGCTTCTCATGTTATGGTTGTAGACCAAAACCATTTCCCTGCTTCTTATGGGACCAAATTGTCTATGGCACAATTGTGTAATACTTTGTGTGACATGCGCGATTGTGATTGGTCATGGCTAGTGTGTATAATGTTGGCTTCATAATTCTGAGTAAATCCAAGTGGTATTCGCATGGTTTCTTCACTTGGAGGAAGGAGTTTCTTATTTATAGTCGAGAAGCTAATCCTAAAAAGGAAGACCAAACCCGTTCCATTAGGGCTGGAGCAAGGTTGGGCAAATTACCAATTTAACATGTGTGATTGCCAACCACAAGCGTGACTGTCACTATTGGGTGCTAGGCGTGGGCAAGTTTTTTTTTTCCCCGTTGTTAATACAGTTAGTCTTCTCCAATATCCAGCTGATGGGTAACTCAATGACAGATGCTCTCCTGACATGAAGGTACTGTACAGAAAGGTGAGGGTACTGTCAATGACAAAATCAATGCACTTAAAAATGATAAACAGTAAAACATATGAGAGTGGGAAGATTCAAAGATGCTTTCTGAAAAAAGTTGGTGAAGTTAGATTCCTTCACAATAATATTTTAATGGAAAAAAAATCTTTTTTCCCCAATTTTCCTCTGAAACAAATAGAGCCTTGGGTTCTACAGTCTTTTCTTTTAGGAGGTGGTGGTGGTGGTGGGTGTGTGTGTGATATTGTGAAGCTAGACTTTCGCCCAAAATGACTTCGCAATCTTTACATGTTGTTAGTAATTCATCTTCAAAAGGAAAAGGTTGATTGCTGTAGTTTAGTCCACTCTTGGGGAAAAGTCCACTAGCTACTAGCTACTAGCTCGCTTAAATTTGTCCACTTGCATAGTCAACTGCGCTGCAAACTCAAGAACTGTCCCTCCCCTGATTCATTTTTATGTCCAGATCCCCATCGTTTATTCTATCAAAAACCTCTATTCTCTTCTCCAACATGACCATTTATCAATTTCTTCCAAAACTTATTTCTTAATGTTTTCTTCTAATCGTACTTAGGGTGCATAGGAGTAAATAAATCTATTCCAAGGCCAATTTAATTGTTCTTAATCTGTTGTAAATTCTTTTAACACCTTCATGTCCTCATCTACTATTATTTGCACACAATTTCTATTATTACCATTTCCTATATAACAAAATTTATATTCATCAACCTCCTTAATCTTATCTTCTTTCCATTTAGTCTCCATAAACACATATATTAATTCTCTTTCTCTTCGTTTTAATCTTATCTTCTTTCCATTTAGTCTCCCATAAATACATATATTAATTCTCTTTCTCTTCATTACATGTACCAATTCTACCTCCATCCCTATCAAAGGCTCTACATTCAAGTAGCTAGGTGAATCCTGCGTTCTTGGACTAGATTCTTTACTCTCACTTGGCCAACTCAACACAATAAGCCTTGCTACTTACTACTTGAATCAAGCACAATTGTAACACGTTGTTTCTGTAGAATGCCCTAACATAGGATTGAAATGATGATTCATAATACATGTCACAATAGATTTAGCATAAGTTTAACGGTGGCTGCCAACCTGATGAATGCCCCTCCTTTTTTTTTGGGTGACATGGAACCCCCGACCCCACTTAGTGGGGACAGGGTAAACCCCAGATACATGACCCCACCCACAAGGACCATATATCAGGTAAGTCTGGGAACTCGAACCTAGGACCTCCAGTTCCTGAACTGGAGAGCCTGCCAGTTGAGCTAACCCGTGTGAATGCCCCTCCTTTACCTACTTGGAATCCCATCAACACACAAAAGATATAGCAACACAAAACAACATAGGCAATATTCACTTCAAGGAATTACCTAGACAATCAAAAGCCCAATACAGATAACTTGTATTTGCATAAAACAAAAAGGGGACAAAGAAACACACCCCGGAGCAGCTTTCGCATCCAGTAAGGTTCTAGAAGATTCTTCCATGACCGTATCTGCTGATGCATCCTGCCCAACTGGAGTGGCGGCAGAAGCAGAATTTTGGACATTGGAGACTGGAGGAGCTGGGAGTGCCTTTAACTTTGGTGTCCTTGATTTTTCCCTAAAGCTTTGGCCACTTGCACTAACACTCATATTTCGCCATTTGTCCTGGATATACAAGCGATAAAGCATACTGAATCAAAGTACAAAAGGAGAGCTGAACCCTAATTTCAGTCCAAGTATATACAAGCACTTAATTAACTGCTGAAGAAATTAGATTCTTTGGCATTTTCCATTTTTCTAATCTGTAATTTCAGTCCAAATATACGCAAAAACTTATTTAACTAACGCAAAAATTAATTGCCTTGATCATTTAATTAATAGAAGGTATTATCCATTTTCTGATTGTGTGATTTCATGTGTTAACATATACACACAAAACCAAAATCTGTGTGTGTGTGTGCGCGCGTGTATTTCTCCATTGTTTGTATCTAAGTTTATAGCTCTATATCAAACAACCTGAAGTTTCGTATGCTATAAAGAGAGAATCTAAACACCGATAAAAAGCAAGAACAAGTGAAAAAAAAAAAAAAAAGAGGAAAGATTGGAGTAGGCATTGAAGCAAGCACCTTCAGATCGATATTGGAACGAGCGGCGAGACAGGTATCGAATTCAGGATCTTTCTGAATGTTTTTCCATTTTCCGGTGCCGTGCTTAGCGACGCCGGCACGAAGGGCATCTTCTTCCTCCTGTGTCCACTTCTGCTTCGGATTCCCCATCGCTCTTTTCCTCTATGTCTCTCGCGCGCGCTAGTTCGCTGTCTCTACCTACGCGGCTGATTTCTCTTTTTTTTTTCTTTTGAAGTTCACATTTCTCCCTTACTACTACCTTAAAACTATTTCCTTAATACCCAAGGATCCAAAGTTTGGTTTTAAATTCCCCCTCTCATTTACAAACTTCCACTTATACCCCTCTTCGTATGAAATGTTCTTTATTTTTTATTTCCCTCTTTAATCTTTTATCATTAAAAAGGAAATGCGCTTTTATTTATTTATTTTTGGGTAAATTATACTTACCTCCCCTGATGTTTCTGACAGAAGCAATCAGACCCCTGATGTTTGACAAATTATTCTGGCATCCCCTGTCAGAAATTTAAACTGAACGGCATTAACGGAGGGGTAAAATGACGAGTATAGCCCTCATTGGAAGTTGTTCCGTTTGCGTTGGAAAACGTAAAACTCTGAAGGGCGAAAAAGCCCTTTTTTACTTCAACCATCTCTAATTTTTTTACTTTCCCTTTTGACTTCTTCTTCCTTTTTCTTCAAGCTCCTAACAGTCGTCGACCTTATAGATTCAAGTTTCCGACACCTCTTGAAGCAAGTCTCCGGCATCTACAACTATTCTTCTTCATCTTTCGATATCTACGAGGTTTATTTCATATTTCTCTTTTGTTGAATTCATATTTATCTCATTTGAGAATGTTTTAGCATGCATGTGTAAACGAATACCCTAAAATGAAAAGTTCCAGTGAATGGAAACTGAGTTTGGGTTATTTAAGTTTTTCGATGAAGAACTCGTTTGAATGGAGTGAGTTTTGAGTTCTTTTAGTTTTTCGATTTAGGTTTTGTTTGAAGTTTGGATTGTTTAAGTTTTTCGATGAAGGTTTGTTGTGAATGTTTTGTGCATGTGTGTGGGAACGAAACCCTAAAATTAAAATTTCCAATGAATGGAAACTGATTGGAGAGTGAGTTTCTTTTAATTTTTCGAGTAAGGCTTTTTTATCAGTTTGGATTGTTTAAGTTTTTGGATGAAGGTTTCGTTTGTTGTAAGTTTTTTACAATTTTTCAAATAGTATTTAGGAATCCTCCACCTCCCTATTATTTATCTATCGAAAGACATTTTTTATTGGGTCTTTTGTTTATACATTTTTATCTTAGAAAAACACGTGTTTTGTTTGTATATTCCTTTTGTTTGTTGTAGATTGAATTTCTATTCTTTTGTTTTATTTATGTCTTGTTCTTGTTTTTCTATTCCTCTTTGCTTTGACTTTGGAACTTAGCTTATGTATATCCCAATAGTTTTTCAATTGGTTTTCAATTTTCAGGTGACTATGTCTTCAAACACAACATAAATATTGCAGTGCATCATGGATCTGGTGTTTACTACATAGAGTACGTTAATCCAGATTGTTACTGTTACCTAGATTTAATGAGTGATATATGCAATGCCACTAACATCAAGAGTGGTAGGGTTACTACTTGCCATTATATCATACCTGGTTCTAAACAGGCTAGGATAGTAGATAGTGACAATGAATTGTTAAAAATGGTTGACGTGTTTGATGATAGTCGAATTGATGGGATGAAAGAGATTCAATTATTTATTATGGATGAAGTCATTTCTCAAGTGGGAGAAAGCAATACTGCCAGAGCATCTCATGCTAGACCATCTCAAGCTGGACCATCTCATGCTAGTTCATCTAATGCTGGACCATCTCAATTTTTTTATGAAGACATAGCAGATATTAGTGAAGACGATGAGTGGGTGCAGGGAAGTAGTGACCCAGATGGTGATCAGAAATCTTATGATAATAAGGGACTAAATCAGCATGATTATGGAGTATCACATTATGAGTCTGATCCTGATTATCGGAGTATTTGTGAATCTGATGAGGAGAAAAATCAAAAGCACAGGGATGAAAACAGAGAGTTTGATATGGAACATGGATTTGAAAATCCTCGGCTTGAGAAGGGAATGTGGTTTGCTAATGTTTATGACTCTAGAGAGGTTTTAAGGGAGTTTGTTATCAAGGAGGATTTTAATATCAAGAGGGTTAATAATGAAAAGTCTCGGGTGACAGCTATGTGTGCTACAAAGGGATGTGGATGGCGTATACATGCCTCCCCTTGAGAAGGGAATGTGATTTGCTAATGTTTATGACTAGAGAAGTTTTAAGGAGTTTGTTATCAAGGAGGATTTTAATATCAAGAGGGTTAATAATGAAAAGTCTCGGGTGACAGCTGTGTGTGCTACAAAAGGATGTGGATGGCGTATACATGCCTCCCCTTTATCGGATAATGTGATATATGAGATCAAATCATATCAGCCTGAGCACACTTGTAATCGTGTGTATAAAAATGCTGAGGCCACATCTGAATGGATAGCAAAAAAGATTGGTTCAAGTGTTCGTGTTAACCCAAAAATGAAGATCAATTCAATTAAAGCTGAAATTCGATCTCAATACGGGGTAGAGCCAAGTAACATGCAACTCTGGAGGACACGGAAGAGAGCCTTAGAAGATGCAGCGGGAAGCCATTCGGAGTCATATGGGAAGATTCTGCGATACGCTGAAGCTATTAGATCTACTAATCCTGGGAGTTTAGTGAAGATTGCATTACATAGAGCTGATATCAACTTGGCTCCCTCTTTTAAGAGGTTCTTTGTTAGCTTTGCATCAATGAAGGTGAGTCTTCTTGAAGGGTGTCGACCTTTCCTTGGGCTGGATGGATGCTATTTGAAGGGTCCATATGGTGGAGTTCTATTAGTTGCTATAGCATTAGATGGGAACGTTAGAATTTTTCCAAATGCAATTGCTGTAGTGGAGGCAGAAACGAAGGACAGCTGGTCCTTCTTCCTCCATTACTTACATATCATGTTAGGAACAGCCGAGGACATGCCATGGACACTAATGACTAATCGACAAAAGGTATGAGTTTGTTTAAGTTAATATTTTCTTGTTGAACTAACTGTGAATTAACAATGGTACCTCAATTATGGATAATTGTTTATTTTAGGGTATTCTTGAGGCTTTTAAGGAAGTAATGCTTAATGCGAGTCAACGATATTGTGCGCGTCACATGTACAGTAACTTTAAGGGACTACATAGAGGAATTCTATTAAGAAATATATTTTGGAGTGCAACACGTGCATTTACTTCACATGAGTTTAATGTAGCCTTGGAGATGATGAAGGTGATATATGTTGATCCATACAAATGGGTTAAGGTTGTTCCTGCTAGGGCTTGGTCAAGGTATGCTTTTGATCCTCAATTGAAAAATGATCATCTCACTAATATTGACCGAGTCCTTCAATAATTGGATAGGGGAACATCAGGACAAGCCTATTGTACCATTAGTCGATACAATTTGAATGAATTGGATGGCAAAGATTCAGAGCATGTACCAAAGGACTACTACATAGGATAAGTCAATGACTGCGAGAGTAGTTTATCTTTGGATGCAGTCAAAAGAACTTCAAGAAAGTGTCAACTGTTGTTTGCTGATAATGAAGAGTTTAAGGTGATGCAGGAGACGTTTAGACATACTGTGAATCTTGGCAATAGAATGTGCACATGTCGGGCATGGGATATATCAGGAATCCCATGTATACATTCAGCTGCGTGTATTGTGCGTCAAAGGAAGAAGCTAGAGGACTATTGTGCACTGTGTTTTGGAAAGGAGATGCACTTCAAGGCTTATAAATTGATGATTCATCCAATCTCCGATGAAAGGACATGGCCAGACATAGACCCAGTTATGCCACTACCTCTTCGTCGTCTCCCAGGACGACCAAGGAAGAATAGAAGAGGAGAGGTAGATGAGCCTGGGAGTGGGAGTCAACCTCGTAGATCGATTTTACCGTGTGACAACTGTAAGCTGCTCGGTCACAACAAAAGAACCTGCCAACGAGGTCCAATACGAGCTAGAAGAAGGGGTTCATTCCAGGGGAGTGGTCAATAAGGTAACCAAGTAGTTCTTGGTGATCTTCTTCTTCATTATGTACACCTGTTTGCTATTTCTAATACGCACTTCCTTACTTATTTCCAGGTGATTTGCTGCTATTTGATGAAGAATTTGGTTGTGTTTTTTTTGCTATTGATGGTCTGTTTATTTTGGATGTTTATGGCTTGTATTGGAACTTAGGTTATGTAAGTCTGTTTAAGAATGGTTATGGAACATGGTTTATGGTTTGTTTATTTGGATGTTTATCCTTTTATCATCATTTGCATTTGTGTTTATAGTTTGTTTAAGGATGGTTATGGAACATGGTTTATGGTTTGTTTATTGATGGTTTGTGAATGTTATGGAATCTTGTTATAACTTCAAATCACATGTATTATGTCATGTTTGTTATAATAATATTCTACAAGATATTATCTTCAAAATGTTCTGATTCGGATGTTGATAAGACCAAACCTACGGCTGCAGCATCAGACCATGTGGAGGAGGATGATACTGAGGAGCAGGATATGGACGAGAATGACGATGTTGACGATGAGGAGGGTGATGATGAGGATGCAGCACTTGAAGTTGACTGGGAGGAAGCGCTATTTGGTAAATGGGATGAATATGATAACTATGAATCTCCTCGTAGCTCCTTCTACAGGTCACCTTCATCTGTGGAGGTAAAGGATAGTACGGATTTTGACTCGTCTGCAAACAAGCCAAATTATGACTACTAATTTCGCTTGTTATTGAGATGGGTTGTATTTTGTTGATATTTTATTTCAGACAAGGGTTGGTGATAGATGAATGGGTAACTGTATTTTTGGCTTATCTGCACAGTTATTTACTTTCGTTGCCTTTGATTTTGTGGCTATGTATACCCTGATGTATCTCTCTTTTTGAAATACATACTACTTAATTTGGCTATGTGTTGCTCTATTTTTTCTCTCTGCTGGCTTGTGTTTCTGTGTTTTTTTATATCCAGATTTTATAAAAGAAAGATCACCATTAGGAAGCCATCAGGGATAGAAAGGGGGACAACTAGTCCAACAAGACACTGTTGCAAGCAAGCAGCAGACACAAGCATGTTGTACGGTTCAATTTGGTATCCCTATGGAGTACTATAGCCATCACCCAACAGCAAGCTAACATCCCACAACGTAGGTAATGGCAACATCATAGAGCATGCAATTACAGGGGAGGCCTAGAGGTTCATTCCAAAAGATTAACAATGATCAAACAAACTAAGGAAAATACACATTAAATACACACCGAGTATTTAAAGAGCAAAATATCCAAAATTCACACTGAAAGAACCAATCCTTGGACACTATTTTGTCATGAGGATTACACCAATTAAATTGAGTCCTAATATTACAAGAATCCTTAACTCCCTAACTTGCTCCCAGTTCAGTTTGGTATCCCTATGGAATACCATGGCCACCACCCTACAACAAGCCAACATCCCACAATGTGGGTAATGGTAACAACATCCCAAAGCATGCAATTACAGGGGAGGCCTAGAGGTTCATTCCAAAAGATTAACAATGATCAAACAAACTAAGGAAAATACACATTAAATACACACCGAGTATTTAAAGAACAAAATATCCAAAATTCGCACTGAAAGAACCAATCCCTGGACACTATTACCAATCATTGGACACTATTTTGTCACGAGGATTACACCAATTAATATGAGTCCTAATATTTCAGGAATCTTTAACTCCCCAACTTGCTTCTCAATCAGCATCATACGTGAATTGATCTCTTTCAAAGATGCTACAACTTGACTATAATCAATAACACCTTTAGACATATTAGGACCACTTGAAGCCCCTTGCTCAGCCCTTGCGTCACACCATTCGAAAACACTTGCTAGAATTTGGACCCTACATTTTGGAGAATACTTCAGTTGATATTTTATTTCATATAATTCAATCTAAGACATCCAATATAAATCATCCAATAGCATACTTACATGCTTTCCAGCACAAGAATAAAATAACTTGTTCGGGTTTTCTCTAGTTTCGGAGACCCAAATTACAACCTTCCTTCCACAATAGCATTTCTTGCTATTGAATTTCCATTGATTAGATGAACTTTCACTACAAGATATCACATCCTATATAAGAGTGCAACAGTAATTAGTGATAGTTAGGCTCCGGTGGAAAATATAGACAGACCAATCCAATTTTTTAATAGCATGGATGGTTCTGATCATTTTGGATTGGCTAAATCATGGAATAAGTGGTAGTTTGAAAATCAAGAACCAAATCAATATAGCAAGGCAATATTTTTCCAAATATGGTTTCATAGTGAATTCTCTTGAACTTAGTCTCCTCTGCTTCCTTCTTCCTTTAGATTTTGACCAAAATGGAAAAAAGATCCCATTTGAGCTGCTAGAATTGCAGCCACGAGGAAAGGATCACAGAGATCACTGCTCTTGTTCCTTTTATCCTTTCTTCTTGTAGATTCTGTTACAGAACAAAAAGAAGTAGAAGCTGCAAAAGTTTCATTTTGAGTGTGCTACAGAGAAGGAAGCTTACCGTTGGAGCAAACATTCTTGGGTGGAGAAGTTGGCTGATCGTCAGTGGTGTGACTGTTAGAGAATGTGCTGCGGAGAAGTAAGCTTAGGTTGGTGCGAGGGCATAGAAGGAAGCTTGGTGTCACAAGCACGGGAAAGAAAGCTTCTGAGCAGATAAGGTTTTATAACAGGGATAAAACAAGGGTAAAATTGGAATAGAAGATGAGTTCAAAATTGTCTTTTACCTCCTCATTCACTCAATTAGGGATAATTTTGTCATTTAATCTCTAAAAAGTGCTGACATTAGCACTTTTTGTTTGAGAGACTAACAGACGACTAACGGAGGGGTGGTTAGTGTAGCTGGCATGCAAATGTGAGAAGATGCCAGAGTAATTTGTCAAACGCCAAAGGATCTGACTGTTTTTGTTAGAAACCTCAAGGGAGGTAACTATAATTTACCCTTTATTTTTTCACATGTAATCTGGTTTTGGCTTTTCGTTGAGCAATTTAAATGCATTGTTATATTGCAAAAGCTTGCAATTATAATGCATAAGTTAAAACTTTTCTACTAAAATAAATATGTGATGGGCCAACCCAAGTTCGACCCATAATGAAAGATAAGGCTAGGTTAGGGGCCAAATGATTGAGCCTAGCCAAAGCTGGAGTATGTTTTGATTGGGTTGGGCATGGTTGATAGTGGCCTAGTCTATTTGAAGCCTTAGTCCATGAGATGAAGATATTTCTTTGTTTTTCATGTACCTTTTATTTATGGTGTTTAATTAAAAAAAAAAAAAGGATCGGATCGGACCGGTCGTTGGACCAACGGAATCAATTGTCGAACCGATAGTACTAGTCGGGATCAATTGATACTGGCCCGATCCAGATCAAAATCAATCTGATTGTCCAATACACAAATTAAAATAAAAATAAGAATACTAGATCGGTTGTACCTGTCACCAGACCAGTTGTACTAGGCGGTCTAGACTAATACCAATAGTACCGATGCAGTTCATAACCCCACGATACACGTTTGTTATCACAGTTTAAAATCGGACCGGTCTGTAGAAACATGGTTTAGATACTTAGACCATATACCTTCCTGATTTTATATACACTAATAAAAGTATATGTGCGTTGCACGTGAAGGTTCATCTTATAATACATGTTATAATTAATATAATAAGATACAAAAAATATGATTTTTAAAAATATAAAATAATATATATAATCATGTTAGTAAATTTTATATTTAAAAATATGTATTCAATAAGATTTAGTATATTATCTTATCTTTTGCTTTAAATTCATCTATTAACCCTTTTAACCCTTTTAGTTATATAAAGAAAATTATATTAAAGCTCTTTTATATTAGATCTTTAGATCTCTTTTACCTTTAATGTATAAATAAAATAAAAGGATATTATTGTATATAAATTTTAAAGTAAAATAAGTTTATAAATTGAAATATTAATAAATATATTAGCACTTATATTTATAAACATTTTAAATCATGGATTTGTCTTAATTGTTGATAATTAAATTTGACTCTTAATTTTTGTAATTATCTAATCCAGTAATATGATATATTCTACAAAAAATAATAACTACTAATACTATAAATTAATTATTAAGTATTAATAGATAGTGATCTCATATCTATTAGTATCTTAAAATTGTCAAGATAATAATCTCTTATCAACTTATCTATTAAATATAAAAAATAGTTACCTATAGTATTTAAAGATTATTCATAAAATAAATGTATTTTATAATGAATAAGTTGCTATATATTAAGGTATTTCATTACATCATTTTATAGTTAACAAAATCTCTTTGATTTAGATTCACTAAATCACTCTACTTCATTTGTGAGTGATTGATTGGGTTTTAATAGGACTGTCAACCCTAAAAGTGATCTGCCATAAATGCTAAATCACTAATGTAACAAACAATGAAATGGAAAAAAAAAATACAAAAAGGGTAGGAATGTCTAACATATTTGTACACATTGGTAGGGATATCAATAGGTCTGTAAGCAGGTCGAATTTGAATCGAATCGCAATTGATCCGAGTTCGATCCGATAATGAAATTCGAAAATTCGAATTGCAATTGATCAAAGTTCGATCCGATAGTGAAATCTGAAAATCCGAATCCGATCCGAAATTCGACGAATTATGAAATAGGTGGTCCGAATTTGATCCGATAGTGAAATCAGAATATCCGAATCCGATCTGATGGGATGTAGGTCTTTTGTATCTTCACTTTTCAGTTAATTTTTTTTCATATATATATATATATATATATATCTCTAATCTAAATATTCAATCGAGAATTGGTGGGATGGTAAGGTACTAGGACTTTTACCTGAAGGTGCTTGGTTCAAATCCCATTATCTATAAATTATAATCGGATTGGATTACTAAACACCCAAGTTCAATCCAATTATATTTCGGATCGGATCGGATCATTTTTATTCGGATCCAATCACTAAAATCCTATACCGCATCCGACATTATCGGATCAGATTCAGATCATAATCCGATCCGTTGACTGGCCTAGATATCAGTAGAGTAAGTCTCAACAAGAATGTTCAGTCCAGAAAATGATTCCTCCAACTTTGCATAATCATCGGTAAATGTTTTCAGTTGATGAGAGTCTTCTTCATAAAGAATGGAACAAACTAAACATCAAATGAATAAACCGAAACAAAAATTGGAGGAAACTGGGTCATTAGAGAAGATGATTTCTCCTCGCCCTTCACAGGCTTTGACAACACCAAGTAAGACGCCTAAACCCCAAAAGAAAGCCTTGAATAGCAGTGTCCAATGATTAATTTCATTGCCTTTCAGAACAAAAATAAGGAGTATTTTGATCTAAAAATAAATTTATTAAAAAAATCTTAAAAATACAATTTGCTTTTAATAGTAATATAGATATAGATACTCTTTTTAGTCATTTATTTTATTTATAGAATTATATACCCATTTTATTTTTTTATATATTATGATATTATGATTATATTAACTAAAAATAAAATTTAAACATTGAATTAGTATATTATTTAATTAGGGAGTATCGAGTGTGAGATCAACCTGATCTTGGATACAGTCTAAATCATGTTGGATTCTATTTATACCAATTTTATTCTTTTTTATATATTATTATATTATGAATATATTAATTAAAAAGAAAATTTAAACATTGATTTAGTATATTATTTAGAGTGTCGAGTGTGAGGTCAACCTGTTCCTGGATAAAGTCCAAATCATGTTGGACTCTGTCCCCTCTTTTAGATAGAAAAGAAAAAGATGTCCAATGTTTTCAAAAAAAAAATAAAAAATAAAAAATGTACTAAAATGTTCTTAAAAATAGTATTTGCTTTTAATAGTAATATATATAGTAATATATATATATATATATATATATATATATATAGTTGTATTTGTATAACATGATTATGGGCCATGCGTCCGGCCCGGCCCGATTGGTTATCGGGTTGCAAAATTCAATTGTCTCGTGACCAAATCGTGTCTGGGCTGTGACATTCAGTACAGTGGGCCATGAACTCAGGTCCGATACGGCACTATAAAGCCTATCGTGTGGTGGTTGAGTACGGACCAAATAGTACCGGACCGGCCCATTTATACATCCATATACATGGGTCGGACCCGATAGTGTTTGGATCTAAGTCCATAAATTTTTATACGCTTTACTTGGCCCAGTTCGCCAATGTAACATATCATGCCCATGGTGTTCATCAAGGGAGCAAAACATTGCCACGTGGAATAAAATGTCATGGAGCCCACACTAATACATTGACTTGTCTACATATCTGTATAAATATCACCTCTTTCTAAATCAGCCATATCCATGTGAACAGATTTCAAAAGCTCCTGCCAACCACTTCACGCCACGTAGATGGCCTCTTTGCTCGACCGCTCAGTTTCTGGGACTTTTCCCTCCCTATCTCTTCCGCCTTAACTGAGAGAGAGAGAGAGAGTTTGCTGTCTCAAACACAGGAACCGAACCTTATACAAGTTGTTTTCAGTCTGCAATCTCTATCTCTGCTTCTTTGATGCACATTAATGGCGAGCGAGCTATAAGGTTGTGAACCAGAAGGCTTAGGAGGACAGGTACTAGTCATCAATGGAGTGTTTTGGAGCTCGAAACTTTGCAACAATGGCTGTCTCTCGTTTTCCTGCTTGGAGGTCTCGAACAATGGAGGTATCTCGGAATCAGACTCCTTGCTTTCATCGATATCCTTCTCGTCGATGGACTCTGCGAGCTAGGGCGGGTGGAGGGAGTGATAGTTGTGTAGTGGTTAAGGAAGATTTCGCAGACGAGGAAGATTACATCAAAGCCGGAGGTTCTGATCTTTACTACGTTGAAATGCAGAGGACTAAGCCGATGGAGAAGCAGGTCAAGATCGCTGACAAGGTAATTTTTGCTAGTTGCTAGTAGCTAGTAGTCAGTTCCATGGCGTCCCTTTGTGTGATTTAGTATTGTTGCAGAAACTGGTATATTAGGGTTCATTGAAACATATAAACGAGAAGTAAAGATTTAAATCAGGAAGAAGCGATATGTTAAGTGAAAGATTTACATGGTTTATTGCAACGTGAGGATGTTTATGGATGAAGATGACTGATACAGTTTGCACTGTAGTGAATAATTTTGGCAAAAGGTTATCAGTTGGTTTGCAATATTGATCTTGTGTATAATCCCAAATCCAAACCAATTGAAGACGTAGTAGATCTTCAAGTCCCACTCATTGTTTAACTGATTCAAACTGAAAAACCAATGCAAAACAGGTATTTTGGTCATTTTTCATGAATTTTAGATACACCTGGGAACCATCAGTGATATTTTAGTCATTTCTATGAATTTCAGAGATTTTCTAGGAAATTAGAGCACTTGACAGAGGTGGGATTCAGATGATGATTAGGAACTGTCTATTCTCAAGCCAAGCCTTCAAGGAGCTGAGAAACATAGAGAAACTGCACATTGGTGCAAATTTGGGTCTCTACAGGAGTCCTGTAACAGGACCATTTTCTCCTTTAGTGTAATTGCGTGGGGTGTTTTAGACAGAATTTAAGTATGAGAATATGAATGCATATTATGCTAAGCAGCATTCTTAGAATATTGATGTTGATCAGTTAACTAGTTTAGGCATGTTTGAAATTTCAAATTTTCATATGAAAAACATTTACTGAGTGTCAATTTGTTTGTATCTGCTTCACCTAAATACTATTCTGGTTCATCAACCAATCCACTGTATACTGAACACATTCTACTTATATTGTAATTATTATTCTCATTTGGTTTTTGGCGATTGGATGATCACCTAATAGTGTTAGCCTTTTTATGAAATTTGTATGTGCATCCCCTCATGGAGTTCTTATTCCTGATATTGCAGTTGCCTCCAATATCTACTGGGGACACCATACTGGATCTAGTGGTGATTGGTTGTGGCCCAGCGGGTCTTTCTTTGGCTTCTGAGTCAGCTAAACTAGGCTTGAAAGTTGGGCTTATTGGGCCTGATCTTCCTCTTACAAATAATTATGGGGTCTGGGAGGATGAGTTTGAAGGTATTGATTTCATAACCTTTTTGTAAAAACAATAATGAAAATTTTCTATTTCATTCACAATGTGGATTCACAAAGCTGGGACACAATATGAAGCTGGATTCCATCTTCTGAATATTATTTATGGAATCCTTTCCTATTTTCAATATCCACATACTTCCTCTTTCTATTGTCATTGAAGTTGTGTGCTTACATTTTCATGAATGGATATGGGCAATGATTTTCATTATCCTTGTTCGGTCACACTATGTGTGCTGATGTAACCATGTTGTATCTATCTCTGTATTATCATTGATTAACTCCTTAATTTTGACTTTAAACTAGCTGAGTGTGGCTGCCTTTCCCCTTTCCGAATTGTATGTATTTTCAAACTGCCTTGTGCTGAATGCTATTTGTTCTTTGGCTCTTGGATTTTTCCTTCTAAGTTACTTTGCTCTGTTATAATCTAGAACTGACACATCCAATCAGCTCCTATTCGCATCACTTATCTGTATCTTGTCATTACCAGCTTTGTTACATCATTGCAAGTTTTTCATGTTACAGAGTTTCTCTACCCATTTTATAGTTATGGTTGCTAGTTCAACTCCATATTAAGTTGAATACTACTATTTCCTCTTTCAGATCTTGGGCTTCAGCGGTGTATTGAGCATGTTTGGCATGATACAGTTGTGTATCTTGATAGTGATGATCCCATTTTACTCGGCCGTGCATATGGGCGGGTTGGTCGACATCTGCTACATGAAGAGTTGTTGAAAAGGTAAGATGGTAGCTAATTTTGTTCCGATTTTTTCTCAGATCAACTTATTAACATTTCTAGTTGGGGTTTTAATAAATATACATTGTCTATTAATCTCCTCCAGGTGTGTCGAGTCAGGTGTTACCTACCTTAATTCAAAGGTAGAAAGGATTACTGAAGTTAACGATGATCATAGCCTTGTCGCTTGTGAAGGCAACGTTGTTGTTCCTTGCAGGTAGAACAATATACTCGAATTCTGACTCAAAAGAAAAATAAAAAGAATTTCTAACATTACATATTTTTTATAGGCTTGCTACTGTTGCATCTGGAGCAGCTTCAGGAAAACTTTTGCAGTATGAAGTGGGTGGTCCCCGCGTTTCTGTCCAAACGGCTTATGGGGTGGAGGTAGAGGTATGATCTAAATTATAAATGAACTTTTATTATTTTCTATAATGGTTCTGTATCAATTTCTACTTTTTATGAGAGAGAATTGTTCCTTCACTGTTTTACTGTTTTATTTCCTTCATGTGTATCGTCACAAATAGAGATCTAAAGAAAGAAAATGAGAGAAGGGAATGAATCATCTAAACCCAAGATTCCTCTCTATTTTTTTTTTAATAATAATGGCCAAACCAAAATGCTCTTGAAATTAAAAAGTATTAAGAGCCAACGCTTGACTGAATCATCTAACCCATGATTCCTCTCTACTTTATTTATAATAATGGCCAAATGACCATAATGCTTCTGCCCTCAAATATGAAAAAACCAACACTTAAAACACAATAAAAACTGTTTATTCTTAACACTACTCAACCAGATTACTGAAACTGGAAGTGACCAAGAGCCTGAACCCATCTCTACTTGATCTTTAGACTTTACGTATAGGGTACATACCGTCTTGTTCAAGTTAACACTCCTCAACCAGACTACTGAAACTGGAAGTGACTAAGAGCCTGAACCCATCTCTACTTGATCCTTAGACTTTACGTATAGGGTACATACCGTCTTGCTCATAACCATTTCTTGAATGAAGTGACAGACAACTTTTATTCTGTATGTTTTCTCTGGAAGACTGGATTACTTGCTAAGAACATTGTCACGTAGTTGTTCCAATACATCTCTACAGAACCGTTACCAAAAATCCATTACTTATTTTAGCGCATTTAACCACATCAGTGTGTATATTGTATGTTCCATTTCCCTACATTCTGCCTTGATGCTGGCATAGCCAATTTGACCGTTCGCTTCGATACCGTGTCATCAATAGAGATTTAACGATAAAAAACAGAAGGAACTGAAATCAGATAAATGGAGTGAGTCATCTAAAACCCGTGACTTCTCTTGATCTTTTATTTATTATAATGGTCAAAATTGCCACAATGCCCTGCACTGAAATATTTATAATGGTCGATATGTCCACTATGTCATACACTAATAATAAGAAACAGCAGCGTAATACAACAAGGACCAGTTATGTTTTACAAGAATAGTGGAGAGATCCTTTCTTATACCATATAAGTTTCCTATGGTGGATTGAATTGGATCTACTTCTTCTCGTATCTTGCTGTATCTTCTTCAATAGAGGCGTTACTTACATTTA
Source organism: Pachysandra terminalis (assembly GCA_031762675.1). Lineage (NCBI taxonomy): Eukaryota > Viridiplantae > Streptophyta > Magnoliopsida > Buxales > Buxaceae > Pachysandra > Pachysandra terminalis. Next base: position 14,146,153 of record JAUPMG010000003.1, read on the forward strand.
TAGAGCACCTATAGTCAAGGATTAAAATTTTCAACTAAGTTCAGAGATTTCATTTTGAGCCATTTCAGAATTTCGACTGGGTCTACACAGAATTTGCAATATTAAAGCTAAACTAGGAAAAAAAAAACTGAGAATTTTGAATTTTATTTTGATTCCAATCATGACTGAATTATTGCTGAAGCCCATATTTGGAACCCTGTCTACGGTGAAGGTATATGAAACACATCATAGCGCTACTAGTCTTTTTTCCGTGTAGCAATTTACTTATTTTCCCTTTGCTAATGATGGGTTCATAACTATGCTGACTAGTGGTGCATGACTGCGTGTACGTATCTATACTCAATTTGTTCGTTATATTCAGGTAGAAAACAATCCATATGATCCGAGGTTAATGGTTTTCATGGACTATAGAGATTATATGGAACCAAAAATGCAATGCTTGGAAGCGGAATACCCTACATTTCTTTACGTCATGCCTATGTCAACAACAAGAGTTTTCTTTGAGGTTTGCAGAATTTAGCTTAGTGTTTGGCATCTTTATTTTATTTTAATTATATGTCAGAATACCAGTAAATAATCTGGTTACAGGAAACTTGCTTGGCTTCAGAAGATGCGATGCCATTCGATCTATTGAAGAAGAAACTGATGTCAAGATTGAAGAACATGGGCATCCGAGTTATACAAATTTATGAAGAGGTAATGTTTAGAAAAACTGTTTCTAAACATATTAAGATCTATATATTTCATCTTTATATTTTTGTAATTAAGATCTATATATTTCACCTTACTATTTTTGTACACTATATTACATTGAAAATATTATTTTATTTTCTTTTCTTTCATTTTTTTGTGAATATACTGAAAATATACTGGATTTAATCATAAATTTGTACTCTGCCTAGGTGTATTGCATCTGTAGCTTTCTACTATGAATGGCTTTCAAAAGTCTCATCATAAAATTACGCATACATGCTGAACCAGCCTCTTAAAGATGCAATTAAATGTCTCCTGCATGATTATTTGCACCAGTTATGAAGTAATCTTTGTTTCAGCACTGTATCCTCGTGAATGTTATTATTACACTCTTCTGGGTTACTAATGGCGATGGTTGTGACCCTTTGATCTTTTGTTAGGAGTGGTCTTACATTCCTGTTGGCGGATCATTACCTAATACAGAGCAAAAGAACCTCGCATTTGGTGCTGCTGCTAGCATGGTGCATCCAGCAACTGGTAAGCAAAGAATAATGCCATTCATAACAGACCATAACCAGGTGTAGGTCCCGGTGAAGCCGGGTTTCTGAAGGGGTGGACTGGCAACAGACTTAACCTTTGACACATGATTTTTCTAAAACTTTAACTAAATGGTTTCTATTGTTTTCTACATTCATTAAACAGGCTATTCAGTTGTGCGATCTTTGTCAGAGGCTCCAAAATATGCTTCTGTAATTGCAAATATTTTGAAGCAAGGTATCAATTCCAAGAACATGATTACTTATAAAAGGAGTTCCGATAATATCTCAATGCAAGGTACGCATGTGTGGTTCATGACTTTAGGCTAAATCTAGTTTATCCCCTTTCGGGTACCTATATTTCGTACATTTGCAACCATAACTAACCACATACACTTTTTCTTATAAATCAGTATGATCCCAATCGTCTTTTCCTATTAAAACATTTCTAATTTGAACCCATGTTGACATTATATATATGTTTGTGTGTGTGTGACTCACCAAACAAAGAGCGTTTCCCTTGAGCAATTTTGTTCCTTTTTGCACTACTCTTAATTGAGTGAAACTACATATCTTTCTCCAACTCTAAGATTCCTATAAGAGTTAACCTGCAATGTAGTGATACAAAAATGTTAAGGCAATTAACAATTATATTGTTTTCTATGTCAGCATGGAGTTCTCTTTGGCCCCAAGAGAGAAAACGTCAAAGATCATTCTTTCTTTTCGGTCTTGCCCTAATTTCTCAACTGGATGTTGAAGGCATCAGAACTTTCTTTAATACTTTCTTCCGCTTACCTGATTGGTATGATCAAATTCCTAACTTCTTGACTGTGATTCCTGCAATAGATATCCCTATTTCGTGCAATGTACGGCTTCTGAAAGATTGTTTGTAGCTGTTTGCCTTTTTGTAGTTTTATTTTTTAGCATTAATTTGGGTGTAAAAGCACTTAAGACTGAAATATGGACATGTCATCTATTATGGTGGCTGTGGATGTATTTATGATGGTGGTCGTCATTGCCTTCTGGCAATGACTGGTGGTGTTGTACCTTAGAGACGCCAAGGAAAATTATTGTTAGTTGTATTTCCTTTATCTGATTTGGGAATGACTTCTAGACTGACCACCAACCAATGCCTTCCAGGAATTCAAATACTGTCAGTTGCATGCATTCTAAATTTTACCTATTGAGATATTCAGAAAAAGGATTTGTGTCCCCCCCAACCACACAAGACACACACACACACGCCGCCACCCCCCCATCCAATCCCACCACACACACACACACACACACACACAAAAAGGAAATGGGGTGAAAGCAACGGGAAAAGGAGGAATTGTACTGTGTATACACACACACAAAAAAAAAAAAAAAAAACAGGGATGGGGTAAAAGCAACAGGAAAGGGGGAAATTGTACTGTGTACATGATACTATTTATTTATTTACTTTTTAAAATAAGAACAGCAGTTGAATCTATTGGCTTGATTTGTGATTTGAGGGTTGGAATAATGGGTGGGTGTGTCTGCCTTGCAGGATGTGGCAGGGTTTTCTTGGATCTACGCTCTCATCAGCTGACCTCCTTCTCTTTGCATTTTATATGTTTGCCATAGCACCAAACAGTATGAGAATGTGCCTTCTCAGGCATCTACTTTCTGATCCTACTGGGGCAACAATGCTAAGAACATATCTCGCGTTGTAATTTGCACCCTTCATAGTTTGACACCCGTTTTGTTTGTCATATTACTGATATTACAGACTACATGATTAGCCTTGAACCCCTTGGAACATCTGTATGTTTATATACATACTTCCATATAGAGATATATTTTTCCAAAATCATAGAAGTGCACAAATGTCTTGTGATTCTTCCTCTGTGCTGATGCCACTCTAGTTCACCACACTTTTCAGCCACCATTTGTGGATTAATTGCCTTTCTCATTACATGGTGTCCCCCCCTTTAATTTCTGTTTTCGTACCGCTCTTCTTCAATGTTCTTTGTAAGCAAACAACATTATATGGATGGATTCTTTCACAAAATTAGGGGTTTTCATTACTTTTCAAAAAATGACTTCAGATGCTCTTGGTTCCCCAACTATTTGGGGTAAGGCACTTTTGTTGATTATTGATTAGACTTAGTTGCTCCTGGTTCAGTTTGTTTGTCCTTATTGCCCTTTCCAAACTGGTTGGATTGAAATATCCTTAAATGAAACTTGATTGGGAAATACAAAAAAAACAAAAAAAAAAAACATGTCTGAATCACATGATATATATATATATATATACACACCAGCCTCTCTCAAGATATTCAATTTCCAAACTAATTCCTAAAAAGAAAATTAAAAAAAATAATAATTACAGAAATGACTGCATTTGTCCTATTTATATATAAACCTGACAGAAGGCTTTGATTTGGCAACAAAACCTTTTAAATGGTTTTCAATAAAAGGGAACATCCACCTTATACAAGTGTCAGAGAAGGCCATAAGTTAACAAGTTTTGTATTCAAATTGCTCCTCACAATCAGAGATGATATTTCCTAAGCAACACCATTGTATATTGCAGTGAATTATTTTCAAAGTCATAAATAGTTGTTTTTGTTTTGTATATGTCGGCTCTGCCTGTCAGGCATACATGGTATTGACATGTCCAGTGTTGAATGGTGTTAGGGTACATAGCAAATACCCTATCCGGGCATAAAAAATTTTCCTCTAAAGTCAAGTAAACACACCCTAATAGACTGTAGATTAGTTCATCACCATCGTATGAAATGGATCAGGGCATATCTGTTTCACTGGCCATGTGACAAGTGTTTACTTTCAAGTGTTTGGCAAGATGAGACATAAAGAAAGAAAAATCAATTTCCGGCAACTTCTAATGACTTTCCGGTGAGTTCTCATATATTAAAGAAAGAAAAATCAATATCCAATACCTTTTGATGACTTTCCGGTGAGTTCTCATATATTCCGATAAGATTAATTAGTGGTCAAGGAAAGACAAGATATGTTGTAAGCACCTTTCTTTTATTTATTTATTTTTTCAAAATCTCTTACCTTTTGGGGAAAAAGGATTTGACCATATTTGATTGGATGATCATCAGTATTTCATGACTCCATTTTTTTGGGTAAATTACACTTTCACCCCTTGAGGTTTGTACCACTTGCACTTAGACCCCATGAGGTTTTTGAAACTACATTGACCTCCTTTATCTGAAACCTAAAGATGGCCATGGACTGATTTACCCCTAATAAAATATAAAATTACTCTTTTTAAATCCATCATCCCCACCCCCACCACCCCACCGGTGATGGGGGTGGGGGGTGGGGATAGTGGATTTGAGAGGAATAATTTTATATTTTATTAGGAGTAAATCAGTCAATGAGCCTTGAAGTTTCATTTAAAAGGAGTCACTGTAGTTTCAAAAACCTCAAGGGTCTAAGTATAAGTGGTACAAACCTCAGGAGTGAAAATGTAATTTACCCTTTTTAAAAAAAATCCCATAAGCACGTGGAAAGAGAAACGAACTTATAAGTTGTAGTTGTAATAAACTAATAATCACGTGGGCAGATGAAACCCCCATTCACGTTGGTCGCTGTCGTTGGCCTTGGCATTCAAAAGTGGAAATCAGAGAATTCAACGAGGGTTTTAAATCTTTGTTCTATTTATTATTCGAGCTGCGAGCCTTCGATCAGTGTTTAGAGCCGGCGAAAAGGATTTCTAGGTTTTTTTTTTACCATCGGAGATCGGAAAGCCATGACGTATGCATATCGTCTGTTCTATCACTCGAAAAAGGTAAATGAAATCAGTCCGTCGCTTGTACTGGTAATTCATTTTTGTTTCCAACTCTAGTAATCTTATTTTGTTTCTGGTGATTTTTTATGTTAGACCTTGTAATTCACCATGGATGATCTAATGTTTCCCCAAATGTTTTGGATTTTGGTTCTGTTCATGTTCTATTAATCTAGAACGTGGATCCATTTCAAATCATGAACCCGATTTCATTTTTTTTCTTTTGATTTGATTTGATGAGTGCTCTGTTTTGATTGAATCTGTACCTTAAAATGAAATCAAGAAATAATGAATTAAATTAACTATAAACAGTATTTGTAACTTCAATGCCAACATTGTTGGGTTGCTCATAGAATGATGTGTGGACAAGGTCAATCTTTTTAAGATGGTTAATGCCTCTTCAGAGTTCTTTCAATAGAGAAGAAAAATACCAGTGAAGAGAAGCATGGAGCAGAAGTGTGTGTGTGTATGTGTGTGTGTGTGTGTGTTACATTGTGGGCTGAGAATTGAGATACTGAATATGTTCCTAACCTAGCCTGCAGAAAAGTGTGTGTGTTACATTGTGGGCTGAGAATTGAGATAATGAACATGTTCCCAACCTGGCGTGGAAGTGTGTGTGTGTGCTACATTGTGGGCCGAGAATTGAGATACTAAATATGTTCCCAACCTGGCGTGCAGAAAAGTGTGTGTGTGTGTTACATTGTGGGCTGAGAATTGAGATACTGAACATGTTCCCAATCTGGCGTGGAAGTGTGTGTGTATGTTGCATTTTGGGCTGAGAATTGAGATACTGAATATGTTCCCAACCTGGCGTGGAAGTGTGTGTGTGTGTGGGCGTGTGTGTGTGTGTGCGCGTGCGTGTGTGTGCGTGTGTTACATTGTGGGCTGAGAATTGAGATACTGAATATGTTCCCAACCTGGCGTGCAGAAATGTGTGTGTGTGTGTGTGTGTGTGTGTGTTTGTGTGCTACATTGTGAGCTGAGAATTGATATACTGAACATATTTCCAACTTGGCGTGGAAGTGTGTATGTGTTACATTGTGGGCTGAGAATTGAGATGCTGAACATTTTTCCCAACTTGGCGTGCCATGGCCCTGAATCAGACCGAAAAAGGGCTTTTTAAACTACTCTTTAAATCACTTACAAATCAATGCTCATGATTTAAAAATTTCCAACGACTAAATTCCCCCTTGAGTGGGTATTGTGGTACTTTATGGGTCCCTTGGCGCGCCTCCATAATTGTCACTAGCCCATGGTAGTCAAATCACATAAAATAACACTTCAAATGATTTCTGATTTATTTCTTTGATCTTTCAGTTGAAGAATGTTCCCAACATACTACGGAAGGAGTCTGACATTATGGTCCGTTGGTTTTCCAAAGATACTTGCTTCTCTGTTGATAAAGGAGATGGTGGGTAGTTGATCGAGATGAATTGAGGTCCAATTTTAATTTTCAATAAATTTACATTTGTTGACAGCCAACTACGATTTTCTATGAGTTCCTTGTTCAATTAGCAATGTTAGGCTTGAATACTCACTCAATGTCAATACATAGATACACACACACACACACACACACACACACATATATATGTACATATGTACATTTACACATTTATACATATGTATGCGTGTTTAGATATAAGTGTGTGTATTTACATGTGTGGTAGTTCACTGAAAGCCTGCAAATTCTATGGTTTCAAAGCTTTTACAAAGTTTTTTTTTTCGAAATCATACTTTCCTCGAGTTAAGTTGAGTTTTTAGGGTTTCAATCTGAGAAGCTAAATTATATTCTAATTCAAATAGTGCATTGAAATGATTACTATATCAAAGAAACAGTTTCCATCCTATATTTTACTTGCACGAAAGCTAAGATATCATAGGTTGTGTGAGTATATGAGGCTGATCTATATATTGCTCAGCCAAGTTAACTAAAGTGTAAAATTCCTATCTACATGTGCAAATTCAATTTTGTTGGATTGCATTGTATACGTCTAATGAACATGTGCTTTCATGCATCTTTCACTTGCATGGTCATGTGCATGTACTCATGCTTGTAGATCATAGATGTCCACATGCACATGTTCAAGAGCACATGGCCATTTGGGTTTAACATTTGTGTGGAGGGATATTTCTAGAAGAGTATGCATATGGTAATTGAAGACAATATGTCAAAGCATCCAGGTGACAACTATGCATCATATCGTAATTTTGTGCTACTGTTGCCTTAAGTAGCTTTATATATTTTTCAGATCTCTTAAAGATTCGTCAACGTGGTCATTTACCTGGAAAAAGAGATGGATTCTGTAACTCTTCCATGGGAGGTATTTCAAGAACAATCAACAGATTCAACCACAGTAGAACAATAGATCCTGACATCTTCACGGTGATTGGAACCTTCTTGTTTTACTCATTTCTTCTTATGGGCTATTGTCTTGTTATTTATAATAAAAAATTTGTTCATTATCCGAATGATGATTCTGTCCTTAGACACTAATTACCATATTCCATTTCATTTAGATATCTTCGGTAGGAAAACTCAAGGGACCAAACACAGCAATAACAACTAGCATTTCAATGAGTGGCTCTATGTTCAAGAAAGGGTCTTCATGGTCTGTTGGCTGCCTTTATTTTTTTGTCAAATCCTTTCTGTCTGATTAGATTATTTATTTATCTGATTATTTTACTTTATTATGTATCAGTTCACAGGTGCACCTGAGAAGAGGTTTCTCGACAGATTCAGGTATTTGCTTTGTTTTTCTTTTATGGCTTTCGTATGTACCCTTTTCATGCTTCTGTAATTCATTTTTTGTTGTTAATATTGTTAATTCAATGTTATCTAGAGATACCCCTGGTTAGTGATTGTCAAAAGCAGTACCGCCAAATAGCATGTGCGATTGCATTTAATCATGCACATAGGTGATCGCACCTACGATCTGTTTGGTCGCACAGAACACTAGGTCCCCGCGAAAGGGAAAAAAGAGAACTTTTTAAATATCAAATAATTTATCAGTATCTTAATGACTTATAAACCAGAACAATATACAAGTTCTAGAGACTTGAGAAGGCGGATGAGCACATAATGCCCAGTTATGCGGCGGGTGACTTTGGTCAGGAACTGAAACCCTAGCAACCTTGAATAGAGTCGGATGTTGAAGGTTTTTTTTATCGGGGGATTTTTCTCCTGAAGTCGTTAGTAATTGGTATCATTTAATATCGAATAGAATATTTGATTCCACGGGTTCACGCTCAATCTCACACCAGGGCCAAATAGCATATGCGATTGCATTTAATCATGTGCATAGGTGATTTGCACATACGATCTGTTTGGTCGTGCAGAACACTAGGTCCCCACGAAAGGGAAAAAATAAACTTTTAAAATATGAAATATTTTATAAATCAGTATCTTAATGAGTTATAAACCAGAAAAATATACAAGTTCTAAAAGGTGGAAATATATTTAGAAATGCTACAAAACATCAAAGCAACTTTGACATGAACTTATTATAATTTTAAGCAAAAGCTATCAAGTATTAAAATTAGAAAATCAATTAAATGGATTGTTACAAAATGTTCAAAGAACGACGATTATTAAGTAAGAATGGGGTGGGGAAGGACATTTATAGAGAAAAATATAGCCTAGAAAGATCATAGAAGGGCAAAATATGGTCAGATAACAGTCAGAATAATAGGTTACGTGCTACATATGTCATCATCATCCAATGCCTCGTCCCAACTAGTTGGGGTCGGCAACAAGAATCTTGTTCCTCCATCCCAATTTGTCAAAAATCATATCTTCAATCCAATTACAAGTATCAAAATCCTTTTTGATTGACTGCATCCAGGTACTTTTTGGTCTTCCCCTCCCTCTCTTAGATCCTTCAATGATTTCTCCCCCAGACCTTCTCATAACTGCTTCCCCAGGTCTTTGCTTTACATGCCCAAACCATCTTAACCTACTTTTCATTATCTTATCTCCTATTTGATCAACACCCAAACACCATCGGATATGTTCATTCCTCACCTTACCTTTCTTAATATTCCCACACATCCATCTCAACATTCTCATCTCAGCAATGTTCATCAAGTGTCCCACTCAGCTGCTACTTTGTACAACAATCTTGGGTTACAACCACGATTTCAAATTATACCTGTGAACCGAGTGTTTTTGTAATCACTTAATTCTTCCCTTCCTCTGTGATCATGTTTTGGGGTGGGGATTTTGAGCATGTTCGTGATAAATTTTGTACCCTTAGCGGTTCTATCTGTGATCATGATTTTGTTTAATACTGTTATAAGACAAAATCTGAAAGAAAATAGTAATGTTATAGTAGTTAGTATGTGATAATCCTTGTCTTATACTATCTGCATACTTAATATCATTTTCTTTCATGCAGCTCATACAATATGATGTTAAAAGCTAACCATAACGTGTTTGCTTTCTTCTTGTAAATTACTGATGGTTATTCCATTATCATTATTTGTTTCTCATCTAATCATGATGATTAGATGTTATTTGTGGCTATTTTGTCTTGAATTGATTGATACTGTTTGTTGTTAGTCTGCAACATCTTGATTGATCATCTAAATTGTTAAGATTTATTTGCACTACCATTCCAGGGCTTCCTCCACACCAAAATATTGGAATGCCTTCCCTTTCTCCTACAATGACGGAGGCATGTACCTTTCTGATGCTTATAACAACGTTGTCTCTGAAATTTAGTGTTGTCTTTCTTACCTTAAAACAAGTCCAATGTTATTCTTCCAGTTAAAAGTTTTTTTTTTCTTGGTATACAGGGTAATATTGCAAGGTGGTTGAAGAAAGAGGGTGATAAAATTTCTCCTGGCGAAGTACTATGCGAAGTAGAAACCGTAGGTTCTTTTTGCTTCCTTTCCAATCCAGAGTATATTGTTTGGTTAGATATCTGGTTTTTGTATGTAGCCTATTATGCAAATCTGATATTTATTTTAATAATTTTTCCAAGGATAAAGCAACAGTTGAGATGGAATGCATGGAGGATGGATATCTTGCCAAGATAATACATGGCGATGGGGCAAAAGAGCTTAAAGTTGGTGAGGTACCCGTTTTATCTTGTGTTGAGAATAATTGCTGGCGAGCATTTTTTTTTTTTACTAGTGGTGAAATTATGATTGTCCCTGTTGTCAACTGATTTCGTTATTTTTTGCTTTGTGAAACTTTTTAAGTCACATATTAATTTTCCTCTCTCTTCCTTGAATTAACACATTTCACCCCTTTCTTCTTTTGACTAATTTAAGAATATGGTTTAAGGACATTCTCATTTTGTTTTATTTCTACTAAAATTGTGAGAGTATAAAACCTCGTTTCTTATGTTATTAATTATCTTTCCTTTCTCCGGCTTGAGTGCATTGCTTATTTTGCTTCATTTAGGTGCCCCCGACTGCCATCTGGTAAATTAATTGTTCAGAATTTCCATCTTTATTATTTGGCAAAGCAAGTGCACAGATTCTTGATATTCGTCAATGATGTTTTGGGATCTTCTAACAAAGATATAATTTGTTAAATTCTTCTTTCTCATCCCATCTACTCTGTTCATTTGGCATTTTGTCTCATAATCTTTTTGTCGTCCTGTATTGCAGTAAAATCCTTAAAGGTTTTGTCTGGCATTCTTTCTAGGCATGAAATTGACTGATTCTAATTTTTGGAATTCACCCCTGCAAAAATGGTGTTTAGTTTGCAAGGGGCAGAACTGGTTTCCCAAATTGAAAATGAGAAAAGCTGTTGCGCTCATTAACACCCTTGCTGGTGTTCTTCATTTGAAAACTCATTCCTCCATTTTTGCAGTGGCATGCTTAGTCATGTTGTCTCCTTTTGAAGTGCATACTTTATCATCCAAATAAGAAGCTTTATTGATCTCGGGGAAAGCTTGTCATTTTTCATAGAAGTTCTTTTTAATGGCAGAAAGCTTGTATTATTAAATAAAGTTTAAAAATAAAAAATTCACCGTCTTATTCAATGAATTATTTTATGAAACACATTCCCAAAACGAGAGTGAACGACAAATGGGGTTTAAATCTACAAAACAGAACTTCATTACATAAATTATGTCAACATGCTTCTTCTATTAAAATTATGTACTTATACATCGTATAATATTTAGACCTTTCTGGAAGTCATTGTTGAGGTCTAGTGTTACATCTTAACAGTAGGAATCTATGCATGTTCTTTGATCAGGTGATTGCCATAACTGTTGAAGAAGAGGATGATATTGCAAAATTCAAGGATTATACACCTTCAATATCGGGTGCTGCTGAAACTAAAGGGTCATCTGATCCCACTCCGCCAAAGAAGGAGGTGGTTGAGGAGCCTGTCAGTTCATCTGAGCCAATTGTATCTAAGGCTGTTGAAGCTCCTTCAGCAGAAGATCGCATTTTTTCAACTCCCCTTGCAAGAAAATTGGCTGAAGACCACAATGTCAGTTATTTTAGCTGGTGTAGTATAATTTTGTATTTCAATGTGTTAACTTTATGTGGATGAGACCCTGTTATTGTTGCTAATTATTCCATAAGCAATGACATTTAGATATGTTTTTATGTTAATCCTTTCTTAGGATATTTTGACTTGACTTCCACTATTTTCCTTTCTTGATCACAGATACCTCTTTTGAGCATCAAAGGAACTGGTCCTGATGGACGGATTGTGAAGGCTGATATTGAAGATTATTTGGGTATATTTTTCTCCTTATGCTTCTTCAGGCAATTACATTAGGTTATTCTTGATTTACTTCATGATATGGCCTGTAATTTTTGGGATGATACAAATTTTTCCTTAAGGGAACATGCTGCTATTATGTTGACATTATCGAGGGTGTCTTGATTTTGTGCTTTCTCTTGATTTCTCCATCATCACTCGTCAATGGATTATTAAGGAACTTTTTTTTTTTGTGTGTGTGTGTGTGTGTGTATGTGCTACTCATTCAGAATTTATTGTCAAATTTCTTCAAACTTATATTTTGTTTTCTGTAACTTAACCATTTTTATACAATTGTGGTTCCCGATTATGTAGCTTCTAGTGGGAAGGGGGCCCCAGCAGCAGTCTCCAAGGCTAAGGGCACAGCAGAAGCTACATTAGATTACGCAGATATCCCTCATTCTCAGATAAGGAAGGTAGTAATCTTTAAAACTTCATAGCATACATACTGGCACAAATGAAGTTCTATCCTCCGGGTGAACTCTCATCCCTTATCCCTTGATTCCCTTCCTTGACAGGTCACAGCATCACGCTTACTGCTCTCAAAACAAACCATTCCTCATTATTATCTAACAGTTGATACTTGTGTTGACAAACTTATGGAGTGAGTATTGATTTCCACTTTTAAAAAATCAACTGTATTTTTTTTTAGCTTACTAGTGGTATGAATTGTGGTTATTTTTGTGTTGCAGTTTGCGGATCCAACTGAATTCACTACAAGAAGCTTCAGGCGGGAAGCGGATATCTGTCAATGATCTTGTTTTAAAGGTAAACTACAGCGCATTATAATTTGTTGCTGTAGAAATGCAAATCGAGGATTTTCTTCACGTCAGTTCCAATAGACGTAAAGTTACCATATATGGGTAAAACAAATACTTAAAAGAATCATGGGAAAATAAATTGTTAAACCATTTCCTTTTGGTCAACCATTAAATGACTACTACGTGTTTGATTTTTGAATATTATCATCTGTTCAGTTACTATGCTATATTATCCTAAATATTCAAAGTGTGGAAAGTTTTTTAAGACTGTAACCACAGGCTGCTGCTTTGGCTCTTCGCAAAGTTCCTCAGTGCAATAGTTCCTGGACCAATGATTACATCCGCCAGTGAGTATAAAACAGTAGCCATTATAGTTAGTAGTTTTACTATTTTTTTTTTTTTAAATAATTTGTTTCGGATGTCTGTCCAGGTATCACAACGTTAATGTCAATGTTGCTGTGCAAACGGATCATGGATTGTTTGTCCCTGTCATCAGGGTTCGTTCTGGGCTCGCTTTAACGTTTACAACGATAGGTTAGTTATTTGAAAACTCTGATAAATCATACTGTGTATTTGCAGGATATAGACAAGAAAGGGTTATCTACAATAGCTGAAGAGGTCAAACAATTAGCTCAAAAAGCCAAAGAGAACAGCTTGAAACCAGAAGATTATGAGGTCAGTTGATAGTTTTTGTAATCATTCTCATGATGTTACTTATTAGTATATGAGCATAGTGTTAAACTCGGTATTGGATCGGGGATACCGAGTTGGATTGGCAATCCAACTCGGGATTGGCCAATCCAAACATGGCCAAATTTTTTTCTTTCGTTTAAAAACCATAAATTTTTTGAGGGATATCGGACGATCCAAATTGGATCGTCCTATCTGACTCGTCCGAAACCAGACAATCTGACTCGATTTCTGACAATGTCAGAGAAGTTTAGCAACATTGGGGATTGGCTTGGGATCGTGATTCGTCCTGAGCCGATCCCAAGTTGTATCATCTGATCCGACTTGGGATCGACCGATACTTAACACTAGTATATGAGTATCGAGGCTATGATTTTGCAGGGAGGCACATTTACGGTGTCAAATTTGGGAGGGCCTTTTGGAATCAAGCAATTCTGTGCCATCATCAATCCCCCCCAATCAGGCATTCTTGCAGTTGGTTCTGGTAAGATACATTATCATCTTTCACGGTCTTTCCGGCCTCTCCTTTATATTTTGTTAGCAAGGATGCGATTATTAACTTTTCCCCTTAAACTTTGGGCTTGACCAGCTGAGCAGAGGGTCATACCTAGTGGAGTTCCTGATCAGTTCAAATTCGCGTCGTTTATGTCTGTAACACTAAGCTGTGATCACCGTGTAATTGATGGTAGGTAACTTGTCACTTAAAGCTGTTAAAAGGAACTGAAATTATCCCCAGCTATGTTTACAATTAAGTGTTAATCATGGTATTTAAATGCTAATTCTTCTACTTCATCTGTTCTTTAGGTGCAATCGGTGCGGAGTGGTTAAAAGCATTCAAGGGATACATTGAGAATCCGGAGTCGATGTTACTTTGAGTCGAGGGATTTGTAGTTTTTATCGATTATGAATCAGAATAAGGGATTTAATTTGCTCCAAACTGTTTTTTCCTTTCCTTTGGCCATTAAATTGAAGTGAATTTTGCTCATATTTATAGTGTACAAAGAACCCCTCGTGTAAAAGAAATTTTCACAACAATGAACATTGTGGTTGCCCTAATTTGACTTGTAATTTCCTGACGCTGTGAACTGAAAGGACCTGCTGTTGTTAGCTTGGAGAAAACTGAACAAAAAGCAGGTTGATTGCAGTACCAGTTTGACGGTCAAAGCCAGAATCCCACCAAACCCAAGCTGCTCCCTGCTCCTAGAGTTTCTGATTCTAAGAACTAGAGGTTCCTAAGAACCAGAAAAGAAACCACTAGTTCAAAATTTTATGGTCCAACCAGCTGGTCCAGTCCATTTCTCTATGTAAATCTTCAACAAAGCCGGTCCAAGCCTGGGTTCGGCATGATGGGCCTTATAGTATTGTGTCGGGCTTGGATTCATGGCCCACGGCATGGCACGACCCGGATACGATTGGGTTTTGTTTAGTTTTGACAAAATAATAGGTAAAAACACGACTTCGGCCTACTACGGCCCGGCCCATCACACTAATAAATGTGCCTTTTGTCAGACCGGGACTGAGGACCCAAAATTAGGCACAGGCCTACGGCACGAAGGTATGAGCTTTATTGTGCCGGTCCAGACCTGGGAGGCCCGAAATTAGGCACGGCTTATGGCACAAAAGGCACGAACTTCATCGTGTTGGGCTGGCACGCACCCCAATTTGTTCGGACGAAGATCTTCTGTGATTCTTGTCCCTGTGAACCTTGTGTGAATCTCACACAAGGTTGACACGCGTCTTAGGCGGGTCCACCAAAAGGAAGGCTTCTACCCTAAATAAAGGAAGTTTCAGGTTCACCACTCTCTTAGGCATTTAAAAATACAGGTCACCCTTTTTGATGGACCCATTTGTAGACACGTGTCAATCTCGTATGAGGTTCACTAAGGATACGGATCACAGAAGATCCGCGTCCAATTTGTACACCCTTACCCTTTGGTCCGTATTTGCCACCGCCGTGTGTCGAGGGTTGATCAGGACCGCCCAAGTAATCGATTCAGAGAGTGCCAATTGTAACCCTAAGAAACAAGCCACGTGCCAAATTGGGATTTGTTGAATGTGCTAGAACAAAGTTCTTTATATACCCATAGGCCAACCAAAAGAGGGTAATGGTAGAGAAGATGCTTATCATAATTGTTGTAGTGAAAAGACAAAGCTTCCGTTTGGTAATGCTTTTTGAAAGTATTTTTTTGTTTTTTGAAGCAAAATGTTACTTTTAGAAGCAAAAGAGGTGTTTGGTAAGTCATTTAAAAGCAAAATTAAAAAATCAAAAAAGCACATATTTTACTTTTTGGAAAAAGCAAAAATAGTTGCTTTTCAAAAATCATTTTCTTGCTTCCAAAACTATAACCCCACTACAACCACAACCACCACCACCC
>JAUPMG010000003.1:14161821-14180656 GCA_031762675.1 Pachysandra terminalis
ATGTCAGAATACCAGTAAATAATCTGGTTACAGGAAACTTGCTTGGCTTCAGAAGATGCGATGCCATTCGATCTTTTGAAGAAGAAACTGATGTCAAGATTGGAGAACATGGGTATCCGAGTTTTACAAATTTATGAAGAGGTAGTGTTTAGAAAAACTATGTTTGTAAACATAATAAGATCTATATACTTCATCTTTCTATTTTTGTACACTATTACATTGAAAATATTCTTTTCTTTTCTTTTTTTTTCTTCTTCATTTTTTTTGAATATTCTGAAAATATACTGGATTTAATCATAAATTTGCACTCTGCGTAGTTGTATAGCATCTGTAGCTCTGTACTATGGATGCCTTTCGAAAGTCTCATCATAAAATTATGTATACATGCTGAATCAGCCTCTTAAAGATGCATTTATAATGTCTCCCGCATGATTATTTGTACCAGATATGAAGTAATCTTTGTCTCAGCACTTTCTTCTCATGAATGTTATCATTACGCTCTTAGAATTGTGTTGATTGGCTTTCACCTTGTACTAAGACATACTTTCAGTGGCTAAATGTTAAGAGTATATACCGCATTGTTGTTTTGTGTAGTGGTTGGTAGGTGTTGATTTCAGAAAATATCAAGGTGCTGTTGGCTATTCTTATAGTTATTGTTGTCAGTATCATAAATGTTAGGTTTCATAGTTAGGGAAATCCTTATCTTACTGGTTCTCCCTTTTGTCTTGTGAGTTGTCAAGTTTTGAGGTGAGTATCATACAGTTGGGTCAACCAGTTTTGGGAAACTGGATTTTCTAAAGCTGTTGTTTGAACTCTTAGATTATACAATTCATAACAAAATGAGGTGTGCTAACGCATTCATGGTTTTGGATGGACCAGGCAGAAGCATTTCATAATATGGAAAACTATCCATTTGTTTGGCCGTGAAAAACTAAACTATCTTACCCGAATTTGTTTGGGTCCACATTCCTCTGATATACACAAGTTGACTAAGACAAGATTTGATTATTTGTTCATTTGAGCAAGAAGATTTTTTCCATTTCAAACTTTGAACAGACATAATTTCAGTACTTGGATCTTTTTTTTTTTTTTTCTTTACCAATGTCACTGTTTACATGTAAGCAGAACAGGCTAGGAGATAACGATGATAATTTGAACCATCAATAGCTTAAACTGGCAATTTTGGATCTTAGTTGAGGTCAGCGACACGAATACTATTCTGCCATTCCAATCTGTCAAAAACCGTATTTTCTGTCAGATTATGTGTACTTAATTTTCAATCCATAAAAGATTTAGCGAAGTTTTACAAAGGCTGCTAACCTGATGCAGCCCTTCTCCTTTACCCAGACTTGGGACTGGCAATGCGCAAAAGTTATAGCAATACATAACAACAATGGGAGAGTTAAAGATGACAATTGCAACAGATATGACAATTTGAATTTACCTAAACTACCGGTTCATGTGCTTTTGGATTACTTGCTAGAGCGATCATTAGTTTGTTTCTAGTTTGAAATGCTCTAAGCACGAATTATTTAAACTCTGCCAGAATTTAATTCTTCTCGAATCTAGTTTTGGTGATTAATAAATATTGTGTAAACCAGCCTTCTCATGAGAAGTATTATGGTTGATAGTTTAGTGCCAATTCAACTTGGCAGTTCAAGCAGGAACAACTGAGTTCTATAGTTGCATCCATTATATTTACAATATCTTCTGGGTTACTAATGGTGATGGTTGTGATCCTTTGATCTTTTGATAGGAGTGGTCTTACATTCCTGTTGGTGGATCATTACCTAATACAGCGCAAAAGAACCTCGCATTTGGTGCTGCTGCTAGTATGGTGCATCCAGCAACCGGTAAGCAAAGAATAATGTCATTCATAAAGGACCATAACCCGGTGTAGGTCCTGCTGACGTAGGGTTTTGGAAGGGGTGGACTGGCACCTGACCTAACCTTTGACACATAATTTTTCTAAATTTTTAACTAAATGGGTTCTATTGTTTTCTACATTCATTAAACAGGCTTCTCAGTTGTGTGATCTTTGTCCGAGGCTCCAAAATATGCTTTTGTAATTGCAAATATTTTGAAGCAAGGTATCGATTCCAAGAACATGATTACTTATAAAAGGAGTTTCGAGAATATCTCAATGCAAGGTACACATATGTGTGGTTCATGACTTTAGGCTAAATCTAGTTTATCCCCTTTCAGTTACTTATATTTCGTACATTTGCAACCATAACTAACCACATACACTTTCTTATAAAGCAGTATGATCCCAATGCTCTTTTCCTATTAAAACATTTCTAATTTGGACCCATGTTCATGACATTATATATATATATGTGTGTGTGTGTGTGTGTGTGTGTGTGTGTGTGCGCGCGCGTGCACGCGTGTGTGATTCACCAAACGAAGAGCCTTTCCCTTGAGCAATTTGTTCCTCTTTGCACTACACTTAGTCGAGTGAAACTACATATCTTTCTCCAACTCTAAAGATTCATATAAAAGTTAACCTGCAATTTAGTGATACAAAAAAGTTAAGGCAATTAACAATTATATTGTTTTCTGTGCCAGCATGGAGCTCTCTTTGGCCCCAAGAGAGAAAACGTCAAAGATCATTCTTTCTTTTCGGTCTTGCACTAATTTCTCAACTGGATGTTGAAGGCATCAGAACATTCTTTAATACTTTCTTCCGCTTACCTGATTGGTATGATCAAATTCCCAACTTCTTGACTGTGGTTCCTGCAATAGATATCCCTATTTCCTTTATTCGTAGGGCCTTCTGAAATATTGTTTGTAGCAGTTTGCCTGTCTGTAGTTGTAATTTTTAGCGTTAACTTGGGTGTAAAAGCACTTAAGACTGAAATATGGACACGTCATCTAGTATCGACTACCAATGGTGATGTTGGTGGCTGTGGATGTATTTATGATGGTGGTCATTGCCTTCTGGCAATGACTGGTGGTGTTGTACTTTAGAGACGCTAAGGAAAATTTTTGTTGTATTTCCTTTATTCGGATTTGGGAACGACTTCTAGACTTACCACCAACCAATGCCTTTTCAGGAATCCAAATACTGTCAGTTATGTAAATTCTAAATTTTGCCTATTGAGGATTTCTGATAACAGGATATGTGCTCCTCCCTGCCACCATCAACCTACACCCAAAATAAAAAAAAAAGAAAAAGAATACCAACGATGGGGTTGAAAGCAAATGGAAAGGGGGAAATTATACTTTGTAATGTTGAATCATTTGATATACATTGTTGTGCCGTTCTCTAACAGCTTAAACTTTTAGAGTAAGTGGTTCTTAACATGGTATCAGAGCAGGAGTTTGAGTGTTCGAATCCCGGAGGTATGTGTTTCCTCGGTGCCCTGTGTTCTCCCATGGATGTGTTGATTGTTGTGTCGTTCTCCAACAGTTTAAGCTTTTAGAAAGTAGTTCTTAACAGTTACATGGTACTGCACGCCAGTTGATTTTATGCGCAATCTGATTACCATCTTTTTGGATTGATTTGTGATTTGTGATTTGTGATTTGTATGATCGGTGGATGCGTCTATCTTGCAGGATGTGGCAGGGATTTCTTGGATCTACGCTCTCATCGGCTGACCTCCTTCTCTTTGCCTTTTATATGTTTGCCATAGCACCAAACAGTATGCGAATGTGCCTTCTCAGGCATCTACTTTCTGATCCTACTGGTGCAACAATGTTGAGAACATATCTCGCGTTGTAATTTGCACCCTTCATAGTTTCACACCCCTTTTGCTTTTCATATTACCAATATTAGAGTTCATGAGAATCATTGAACCCGCTCTTGGAACATCTGTGTATATATACACATTTCCATATAGAGATATGTAATAAATTATTAAGTCACTATGACGGTAATTTTTTTCAAAATCGTAGAAGTGCACAAATGTCTTGGTTCACAACACTTTTGCGGCGCCATTTGTAGTGTTGTCCCTATCAAAAAATTTCATCACAAGTTTAATTGCCTTTTTCATTACATGTTATTTCCCCCTTTTTGGGGGAGGAAGGGGTGGGGTGAGCAAGCTTTTTTGTTCCCTTTCTATCAATCCACAACTCTCCAACTTCTACACCCTTGGTCAGACTAGTAGTTTGCTGTTTTTGGACAACTCTTCTTCAATGTTCTTTGTAAGCCAACAGCATTATATAGATGGATTATTGCACAAAATAAGGGTTTCCATTACTTTTCAAGAAATGAGTTCAGATGCTCTTGGTTCCTCAACTATTTGGGACAAGGCACTTTTGTTGATTAGACCAAGATGCTCCTTGTTCAATTTGTTTGTCCTTATTGCCCTTTACAAACTGGTTGGATTGAAATATCTTGATTGGGAAATACAAAAAAAAAAAAAAAAAAAAAAAAATTCCTAAATAACACACACAAACACACACATATATATGAATACACCAGCCTCTCTCAAGATTGACCTTATTTCCAAAATAATTCCTAAGATAAAAAGAAAAAAAGAAAAAAAAAATGTAATTACAAAAATGACTGCATTTGTCCTACTTATATATGGACCTGACAGAAGCTTTGATTTGGCAACAAACCCTTTTAAATGGTTTTCAATAAAAGGGATCATCCACCTTTTACAATTGTTAGGGAAGACCGTAAGTTTATAAGTTTTGTATTCAAGTTGCTCCTCATACTTAGAGATATTGTTGTTTCCTATGCAATACCATTGTATATTGCAGTTAATTATTTTCAAAGTCATAAATAGTTGTTTTTGTTTTGTATATGTGAGCCCCGCCAGTCATGCATACAGGGTATTGACATGTCCAGTGTTGAATAGTGTCAGGGTACATAACAAATACCCTGTCCAGACATAAAATTTTTTCCTCTGAAGTCCAGTAAACACACCCAAATAGACTAAAGATTATTCCATCACCATCGCATGAAATGGATTAGGGCATATCTGTTTCACTGGCTGTGTGACAAGTGTTTGGCAAGATGAGACATTTAAAAAAAGGAAAATCAATTTCCGGCAACTTCTGATGACTTTCCGGTGAGTTCTCATATCCGGTCAATTAGCTGTCAAAGAAAGACAAAATATCTTGTAAGTACCTTTCTTTCATTTTCTTTCAAAATCTCTAACTTTTTAGAGAGAAAAGATTTGACCATATGTGATTCGATGATCATCAATATTTCATGACCCCATTTTTTTTTTAATCCAGAAATATATGAGCACGTGGAAAGAGAAACGAAATAAGTAGTACTTGTAATAAACACGTGGGCAGATAAAACCACATTCACGTTGGTCGTTAGCTTTGGTACTCAAAAGTGGAAATCAGAGAAATCATCGAGGGCTTTCAGCTAAATCTTTGTTCTATTTATTATTCGAGCTGCGAGCCTTCGATCCGTGTTTAGAGCAGGCGAAAAGGATTTCTAGGGTTTTTTTGTTTGTTTGGTTTTCGATCGGAGATTGGGAAGCCATGACGTATGCATTTCGTCTGTTCTATCACTCCAAAAAGGTTAATTAATCATCATCTCATTTTGATTTCAACTCCAGTAATTGATTCTTACTACGTTTCTGGCGATTTTTGATGTTGGACCGTGTAACTCACCATGGATAATCTAATATTTCCCCAAATGTTTTGGATTTTGGCTCTGTTCATGTTCTATTAATCTTGAACGTGGATCCATTTCAAATCACGAACCTGATTTCACTTCTTTTTTTTTTTAATTTGATGAGTGCTCTGTTTTGATTGAATCTGTAACTTAATATGAAATCCAGAAATGATGAACGAAATTAACTATAAACAGTATCTCTAACTTCAGTGCCAATATTGTTGGTTTGCTCATAGAATGATGTGCGGACCACGTCAATCTTTTTAACATGATTGGTGCCTCTTCAGAGTTCTTTCAATAGAGAAGAACAATAACAGTGAAGAGAAGCATAGAGCAGAAGTGTGTGTATGCGTGTGTATTACATTGTGGGCTGAGAATTTAGATAGCTGAGAATTTAGATAATGAATATGTTCCCAACCTGGCGTGCAGAAAAGTAAGTGTGTGTGTGTTTATGTATGTGTGTGTGTGTGTGTGTTACATTGTAGGCTGAGAATTGAAATACTGAACATGTTCCCAACCTGGTGTGGAAGTGTGTGTGTGTGTGTGTGTGTATTACATTGTGGGCTGAGAATTGAGATACTGAACATGTTCCCAACATGTTGTGGAAGTAAGTATGTGTGTGTGTGTATTACATTGTGGGCTGAGAATTGAGATACTGAACATGTTCCCAACCTGTTGTGGAAGTAAGTGTGTGTGCGTGTTACATTGTGGGCTGAGAATTGAGATACTGAATATTTTTCCCAACTTGGTGTGCCATGGCCCTGAAGCAATCAGACCGAGAAGGGGCTTTTAAACCACTCTTTAAATTACTTACAAATCAATGCTCATGATTTAAAAAAGTCCAATGACTATGTTCCCCCTTGAATGGGCATTGATGGTACTGCATGGATCCCTTGGCGTGCCTCCATAATGGTCACTAGCCCATGGGAGTCAAATCACATAAAATAACACTTCAAATGATTTCTAATTTATTTTTTTTTATCTTTCAGTTGAGAAATGTTTCCAACATACTACGGAAGGAGTCTGACATTATGGTCCGTTGGTTTTCCAAAGATGCTTGCTTCTCTGTTGATAAAGGAGATGGTGGGTAGTTGATCGAGATGAATTGAGGTCTAAATTTAATTTTCAATAACCTTTACATTTGTTGACAGTCAACTACTATTGTATATGAGTTCCTTGTTCAATTAGCAATGTTAGGCTTGAATAGACTCGCTCAATGTCAATACATAGACACACACACACACACACACACACACACACACACACATATGTATATATAGATATGTACATATGTACATTTACATATTTATACATATGTATGTGTGTGTATTTACATGTGTGGGTGATCACTGAAAGCCTGCAAATACTATGGTTTCAAAGCTTTTGCAAAGTTGAATAAGAAATCATACTTTCCTCAAGTTAAGTTGAGTTTTTAGGGTTTCAGTCTGAGAAACTAAATTATATTCTAATTCAAATAGTGCATTAAAATGATCACTATATCAAATAAACAGTTTCCATCCTATATTTGCCTTGCACGAAAGCTAAGATATCATAGTGTTGTGCTAGTATATGAGGCTGATCTATATATTGCTAAGCCAAGTTAACTAAAGTGTAAAATTCGTATCTACATGTGCAAATTCAATTTTGTTGGATTGCATTGTATACGTCTAATGAGCATGTGCTTTCATGCATCTTTCACTTGTATGGTCATGTGCATGTACACATGCTTATACTTGTAGATCATAGATCTCCACATGCACATGTTTAACAGCACATGGCCATTTTGGTTTAACATTTGTGTGGAGAGATATTTCTAGAAGAGTATGCATATGGTAATTGAAGACAACATGTCAAAGCATCCAGGTGACACCTATGGATTATATTGTAATTTTGTGTTACTGTTGCCTTAAGCAGCTTTGTATATTTTTCAGATCTCTTAAAGATTCGTCAACGTGGTCATTTGCCTGGAAAAAGAGATGGATTCTGTAACTCTTCCATGGGAGGCATTTCAAGAACAATCAACAGATTCAACCATAGTAGAACAATAGATCCTGACATCTTCACGGTGATTGGAACCTGCTTGTTTTACTAATTTCTTCTTATGGGCTATTGTCTTGTTATATATAATAAAAAAATTGTTCATTATCAGAATGATGATCGAGTCCTTAGACACTAATTACCATATTCCATTTTATTTAGATATCTTCGGTAGGAAAACTCAAGGGACCAAACACAGCAATGACAACTAGCATTTCAATGAGTGGCTCTATGTTCAAGAATGGGTCTTCATGGTTTGTTGTCTGCCTTTATTTTTTTGTCAAATCCTTTCTGTCTGATTAGATTATTTATTTATCTAATTGTTTTATTTTATTATGTATCAGTTCACAGGTGCACCTAAGAAGAGGTTTCTCTACAGATTCAGGTATTTGCTTTGTTTTCCTTTTATGGCCTTTGTATGAACCCTTTTCATGCTTCTATAATTCATTTTTTTGATGTTAGTCTTGTTAATTAAATGTTTTCTAGAGATATCCCTGGTTGGTGATTGTCAAAAACAGTACCGCCAAATAGCATATGCGATTACATTTAATCATGCACATACGTGGTTGCTCATACGGTCTGTTTGATCTCACAGAACACTAGG
Organism: Pachysandra terminalis; assembly: GCA_031762675.1. Taxonomy (NCBI): domain Eukaryota; kingdom Viridiplantae; phylum Streptophyta; class Magnoliopsida; order Buxales; family Buxaceae; genus Pachysandra; species Pachysandra terminalis. The sequence continues at coordinate 14,170,047 of JAUPMG010000003.1, forward strand.
TTCCCACGAAAGGGAAAAAAGGGAACTTTTAAAATATGAAATAATAAATCAGTATCTTAATGAATTATAAACCAGAAAAATATACAAGTTCTAGAGACTCGAGGCGGGTGACTTTGGTCAGGAACCAAAACCTTGGCAATCCTTGAATAGAGTCGGATGTTGAAGGTTTTTTTGTTGGGGGATTTTTCTCCTGACGTCGTTAGTCATTGGTATCATTTAATATCGAATAGAATATTTGACTCCACAGGTTCACCCTCAATCTCACACCAGGGCCAAATAGCATATGCAATTGCATTTAATCACGCACATAGGTGATTGCACATACGATCTGTTTGGTCGCGCAGAACACTAGGTCCCCATGAAAGGGAAAAAATAAACTTTTAAAATATGAAATATTTTGTAAACCAGAAAAATATACAAGTTATAAAAAGAGGAAATATATTTAGAAATGCTACAAAACATCTAAGCAACTTTGACATGAACTTATTATAATTTTAAACAAAAGCTATCAAATATTAAAATTAGAAAATCAATTAAATGGATTATTCCAAAATGCTCAAAGAAAGACGATTATTGAGTAAGAATGGGGTGGGGAGGGGCATTTATAGAGAAAAAGATAGCCTAAAAAGATTATAGAAGAGTGGAATATGGTCAGGTAACAGTCAGAATAATAGGTTGCGTGCTAAATATGTCATCATCACCAAATTTATTGTCCCAACTAGTTGGGGTCGGCAGCAAGAATCTTTTTCCTCCATCCCAATTTGTCAAAAATCATATCTTCAATCCAATTACAAGTATCAAAATCCTTTTTGATTGACTGCATCCAGGTACTTGTTGGTCTTCCTCTCCCTCTCTTAGATCCTTCAATGATTCACACCTTCTCATAACTGCTTCCCCAAGTCTTCGCTTTACATGCCCAAACCATCTTAACCTACTTTCCTTTATCTTATCTCTTATTTGAGCCACACCCAAACACCATCAGATATGTTCATTCCTCACCTTACCTTTCTTAATCTTCCCACACATCCATCTCAACATTCTCATATCAGCAATGTTCATCAAATGTCCCACTCAGCTGCAACCTTGTACGACAATCTTGGGTTACAACCACGATTGCAAGTTATATCTGTGAATTGAGTGTTCTTTTAAGCACCCTTAATTCTTCCCCTTACTCTACTCCCTTAGTTTTGGGGTGGGGATTTTGAGCATGTACGTGATAACTTGTTTACCATTAGCAGTTCTATCTGTGATCATGATTTTGTTTAATACTGTTATAAGACAAAATCTGAAAGAAAATAATAATTTTATAGTAGCTAGTATGTGATATTCCTTATCTTACACTATCTGCATGCTTAATATCATTTTCTTTCATGCAGCTCATACAATGTGATGGTAAAGCTAACCATAGCATGTTTGCTTTCTTCTTGTAAATTATTGAATTTGATTACCTATGGTTATTCCATTAATCATTATTTGTTTCTCATCTAATCATGATGATTAGATGTTATTTGTGGCTATTTTGGCTTGAATTACTGTTTGTTGTTAGTCTGCAACATCTTGATTGGTCATCTAAATTGTTAAGATTTATTTGCATCACCATTCCAGGGCTTCCTCCACACCAAAATATTGGAATGCCTTCCCTTTCTCCTACAATGACGGAGGCATGTAACTTTCTGATACTTATAACAACATTGTCTCTGTAATTTAGTGTTGTCTTTCTTACCTTAAAATAAGTCCAATGCTATTCTTCCAGTTAAAATTTTTTTTTCTTGACGTACAGGGTAATATTGCAAGGTGGTTGAAGAAAGAGGGTGATAAAATTTCTCCTGGTGAAGTACTATGCGAAGTAGAAACCGTAGGTTCTTTGGCTTCCTTTTCAATCCAAAATCTATTGTTTGGTTAGGTATCTGGTTTTTGTATGTAGCCTATTATGCAAATCTGATATTTATTTTAATATATTTTCCAAGGATAAAGCAACAGTTGAGATGGAATGCATGGAGGATGGATATCTTGCCAAGATAATACATGGAGATGGGGCAAAAGAGATTAAAGTTGGTGAGGTACCTGTTTTATCTTGTGTTAGGAATAATTGCTGGCGAGCATATTTTTTATTTACTAGTGTTGAAATTATTATTTTCCCTGATGTGCACTGATTTCGTTATTTTTGCTTTTTGAAACTTTTTTAATCACATATTAGTGTTCCTCTCTATTTCATGAATTAACACATTTCACCCCTTTCTTCTTTTGACTAATTTAATAATATGGTTAAAGGACACCCATTATTCTCATTTTGTTTTATTTCTACTAAAAATGTGAGGGGTTATAAAACCTCGTTTCTTATGTTATTAATTATCTTTCCTTTCTCCTACTTGAGTGCACTGCTTATTTTGCTTCATTTAGGTGTGCACGACTGCCATCTGGTAAATTAATTGTTCAAATTTTCCATCTTTATTATTTGGCAAAGCAAGATGCACAGATTCTTGATATTCGTCAATGATGTTTTGGGATCTTCTAACAAATATATAAGTTGTTAAATTCTTCTTTCTCATCCCATCTACTACGTTCATACTTCATTTGGCATTTTGTTTCATAATCTTTTTGTTGTCCTGTATTGCAGTCAAATCCTTAAAGGTTTTGTCTGGCATTCTTTCTAGGCATGAAATTGACTGATTCTAATTTTTGGAATTCACCCCCCTGGTAAAATGGTGTTTAGTTTGCAAGGGGCAGAACTGGTTTCCCAAAGTGAAAATGAGAAAAGCTGTTGCGCACATTAACGCCCTTGCCGGTGTTCTTCATTTGAAAACTCATTCCTCCATTTTTGCAGTGGCATACTTAGTCACGTTGTCACCTTTTGAAGTGCATACTTTGTCATCCAAGGAAAGCTTGTCATTTTTCATAGAATTTCTTTTTAATGGTAGAAAACTTGTACTATTAAATAAAGTTTAAAAATAAAAAATTCACCGTGTTATTCAATGAATTATTTTGTGAAACACATTCCCAAAACGAGAGTGAATGACAAACGGGGTCTAAATCTACAAAAAAGAATTTCATTCATAAATTATGTCAGCATGTTACATCTATTGAAATTATGTACATACATTGTATAATATTTAGATCTTTCTGGAAGTCCTTGTTGAGGTCTATTGTTACATATTAATAGTGGGAATCCGTACATGTTCTTTGATTAGGTGATTGCCATAACTGTTGAAGAAGAGGATGATATTGCTAAATTCAAGGAGTATACACCTTCAGTATCGGGTGCTGCTGAAGCTAAAGGGTCATCTGATCCCACCCCACCAAAGAAGGAGGTGGTTGAGGAGTCTGTCAGTTCATCTGAGCCAATTGTATCCAAGGCTATTGAAACTCCTTCAGCAGAAGATCGCATTTTTTCAACTCCTCTTGCAAGAAAATTGGCTGAAGACCACAATGTCAGTTATTTTAGCTTGTGTAATATAATGTTGTATTTCAGTGTGTTAACTTTATGTGGATAAGACCCTGTTATTGTTGCTTATTATTCCATATGCAAATGACATTTAGATATGTTTTTATGTTAGCCCTTTCTTAGGATATTTTGACTTGACTTTCATTATTTTCCTTTCTTGATCACAGGTACCTCTTTTGAGCATCAAAGGAACTGGTCCTGATGGACGGATTGTGAAGGCTGATATTGAAGAATATCTGGGTATATTTTTCTCCTTATGCTTCTTCAGGCAATTGCCTTAGGTTATTCTTGATTTCCTTCATGATATGGCCTGTAGTTGGGATAATACAATTTTTCCTTTAGGGAACATGCTGCTATTATGTTGACATTATCAAGGGTGTCTAGATTTTGTGCTTTCTCTTGATTTCTCCTTCCTCACTCATCAACTGATTATTGAGGGATCTTTTATTATTATTATTATTATTATTATTATTATTATTATTATTATTATTATTATTATTATTTATTATTATTATTATTTTTTTTTGTGTGTATGTGCTACTCCCTCAGAATTTATTGTCAAATTTCTTCAAACTTATATTTTGTTTGCTGTAGCTTAACCATTTTTATACAATTGTGGTTCCCAAATATGTAGCTTCTCGTGGGAAGGAGGCCCCAGCAGCAGTCTCCAAGGTTAAGGGCACAACAGAAGCTACATTAGATTACACAGATTTCCCTCATTCTCAGATAAGAAAGGTAGTAATCTTTAAAACTTCATAGCATGCATACTCTGCCACAAATGAAGTTCTATCGTCCTGGTGAACTCTCATCCCTTATCCCTTGATTCCCTTCCTTGACAGGTCACAGCATCACGCTTACTGCTCTCAAAACAAACCATTCCTCATTATTATCTAACAGTCGATACTTGTGTTGACAAACTTATTGAGTGAGTATTGATTTTCACTGCTAAAAAATCAACTGTCTATTTTTATTTTGGCTTACTAATGATTTGAAGTGTGGTTATTTTTGTGTTGTAGTTTGCGGATCCAGCTGAATTCACTACAAGAAGCTTCAGGTGGGAAGCGGATATCTGTCAATGATCTTGTTTTAAAGGTAAAATACGGCGCATTATAATTTGTTACTGTAGAGATGCAAATCGAGGATTTTCTTCACGCCAGTTCCAATAGACGTAAAGTTACCATATATGGGTAAAAAGAAAAACTTAAGAGAATTATGGGAAAAGAAATTGTTAAACCATTTCCTTTGGTTTTCCTTTTGGTAAACCATTAAATGACTACTACATGTTTGGTTTTTGAATATTATCATCTGTTCAGTTACTATGCTCTATTATCTTATCCTAAATATTCGAAGTGCGGTAACGTTATTAAGACTGTAACCACAGGCTGCTGCTTTGGCTCTTCGCAAAGTTCCTCAGTGCAATAGTTCCTGGACCAATGGTTACATCCGCCAGTGAGTATAAAACAGTAGCCATTATAGTTGGTGGTTTTACTACCTTCTTTTTTTTAAACAATTTGTTTTGGATATTTGCCCAGGTATCGCAATGTTAATGTCAATGTTGCTGTGCAAACGGATCATGGACTTTTTGTCCCTGTCATCAGGGTTCGTTCTTGGCTCGCTTTAACGTTTACGACAATAGGGAATCCATACTTTAGTCCAATTAATTATTTGAAAAATCTGATAAATCATACTGTGTATTTGCAGGATACAGACAAGAAGGGGTTATCTACAATAGCTGAAGAGGTCAAACAATTAGCCCAAAAAGCCAAAGAGAACAGCTTGAAACCAGAAGACTATGAGGTCCGTTGATAGTTTTTCTAATCATTCTCATGATGTTACGTATTAGTATATGAGCATAGTGTTTAAACTCGGTATCGGATCGGGGATTGCCTCGGTTGGATACCGAGTTGGATTGCTGATCCAGTTCGGGATTTACTGATCCAAACATAGCCCAATTTTTTTTTTTTTGGTTTAAAAGTCATAAAATTTTGAGGGATGTCGGACAATCCAATATGGATCGTCCGATCTGACTCATCCGAAACCAGACGATCTGACTCGGTTTTGGACGGAGTTAGAGAACTTTAGCAATTTTTGGGATCGGCTTGGGATCGTGACTCGTCCCGAGCCAATCCCGAGTTGTATCAGCTGATCCGACTTTGGATCGGCTGATACTAAACACCATGTATACGAGTATTGAAGTCATGATTCTGCAGGGAGGCACATTTACGGTGTCAAATTTGGGAGGGCCTTTTGGAATCAAGCAATTCTGTGCCATCATCAATCCCCCCCAATCGGGCATTCTTGCAGTTGGTTCTGGTAAGATACACTAACATCTTTCATGGTCAATCCGCCAATTTGGCCCTTCTATTTTGTTAGCAATGGTGCCACTATTAACTTTTTCCCCTCTACTTAAACTTTGGGCTTGACCAGCTGAGAAGAAGGTCATACCCGGTGGAGTGCCTGATCAGTTCAAATTCGCATCATTTATGTCTGTAACACTAAGCTGCGATCACCGTGTAATTGATGGTAGGTAGCTTCACTTAATATTGTTAAAAGGAACTGAAATTAAGCATTGCGGTATTTAAATGCTAATTCTTTCACTTCATCTGTTCTTTAGGTGCAATCGGTGCGGAGTGGTTAAAAGCATTCAAGGGCTACATTGAGAATCCAGAGTCGATGTTACTTTGAGTTGAGGGATTTGTAGTTTTTATCGAGAATTTTTGTCGATTATGAATCAGAACAAGGGATTTAATGTGTTCCAAACTGTTTTTCCTTTCCTTTTTCATTTCAATCCATTGTGACCAGGTTGTACCCCTGATCAACTGTCTTCCACTTGATTGTACCTTGCAGGTATTAAGGCTGCATTCTTGTAGGATGAAGCAATGACTAGTCACACTGAAATTGAAGTGAATTTTGCTCCACAGGAGCGGTACTTTGTACACGATAAATATGAGCAAAATGCACTATGCTTTGTAATTTCCTGATGCTGTCAGCTTGGAGAAATCTGCCTTTGGGAGGTAGCCAATAGATGCATAGAAATAGAACAAAAAGCAGGTTGATTGCAGAACCAGTTTGAGAATCAAAGCCAGAATCCCACCAAACCAAAGCTGCTCCTAGAATTTCTGATTCTGAGAACTAGAGGTTCCTAAGAACCAGAAAAGAAACCATAAGTTCACAATTTTATGGTCCAACCAGCCGGTCCAGTCCATTTCCCTATGTAACTCTTGGACAAAGCCAGCCAAGCCTGGGCATGGCATGATAGGCCTCATAGTGTTGTGGCGGGCCTGGGTTTATGGCCCAGGGCATGGCACGGCCCAGGCACAATTGGCTTTTGCTTAGTTTTGATAAAATTTAGGCAAAAGCACGAGTCCCGCCCAGTATGGCACGTTTATTTGTGCCATGCCGGGCCGTGCCTGGGGGCCCAAAATTAGACAATGCCTACCGCACAAAAGGCATGAGCCTTATCGTGCTGGTCGGGCCTGGGGTCCGAAATTAGGCACGAACCTTATCATGCCGGGTCGGCATCCATGGCCCATTTGTACACCCTTACCATTTGCCACCACCTTGTGATGAGGGGTTGATTGGACCGCCCAAGTTATGGATTCCGAGAGTGCCAATTGTCACCCTAAGAAACAAGCCACGTGTCAGATTGGGGGGTTTGTTGAATGTGCTAGAACCCATAACAAGCTAGAACAAGGTTCTTTATATGGGATCCCATAGGCCAACCAAAAGAGGGAAGATGCTTATCATAATTGTTGGGAGTATCTTTGAACAAAAGCAAAAGGAATCAAAGATATGTGGACCTGTAAGGCTGTAAACATTCTTCCCATTGGCCTTGGTCATGCCTAAAAAAGGAAAGCCTAAACCACAATATAGAAAAAAGCCCACTTCACAAAAGGGAAATGTTATCCTTTTTCCTTGAATCCCAACAGTTTCTCATCATTATCCCAATAGCATTAGAAGAGTAATTAAATGATGGACCATAAGACTATACTCATCAATTGTCCCCTACTTCATCATATTATTTCATATCATGAGATGCATACATGATTAAGATAAATGCTTTATCTTGTTCTCTTTAATTTAATGACATAATTAGTATCCCATCTGATATCAATCATACTATCCAATACCGATAGGACGGTCAGAGCTAGCTTAGCTCATATGAGTCGAGCTTTAGATCTACAATTAGGCTTTGAGAACTTCGCATCCTTGTACAACATCGTTGAGATGCTACTACGTGGGGGAACGGATTTGCTGTGGGGTAGACACACCCCATAGCTGAAATTATCATGTTACCCTTACAGTCCCTATTATGAGGGACAACATGGTAATTATCAATTATAATATTAATATATTTCGACTAAACTAAGTTTTTCTGTGAGCCAACCTTTCTGAGCTGGGCTTTTTTATAGTTGAGTCTTGAGTCCAAAATAATGAACAGGAGCGCTCATCTGCAGCATTTTCCTGCAATAATTCTTGCAACAAGAGATCTGGTTGGTCATTTTGTATTAAAAAAGTTCATATTTTTTTTTTTTGCAATCAAATCACATAAAAAAGAAGGACCAATCACAGGTCATACTGCAGAAGTCTTTGCAGGAAAATGCTACGGATGATATCTACCTTAAATATTTCACCAGACCGCCTAAGGCCTCACTTGGATGAAATTATGGATTAGGAACCCATTCTAGGAACCAGTTCCCTAAACTCATTCTAAGAACTAATTTTGAAGGCTTTTTGGTTGCCTTTGGTAAGCACGTAACAAAACGAGTTCTGACCTAGTATAGATGTTTAACCAAATTTCCTAATCTTTTTTTTCCTTTAGTTATAGTTATTTTTATAAAATCCCATAGCCACACATGATTTTTGCATAATTACATCCCTTTTAAATGTGATGACAACACACCAAAATAATTTGTAACATACAGAGCATATTTACAAGTTTGTCATTGTAAAAACTCAAATACTTATTTCTAAAGTTTAAAATCAGGGTTGGAGGTGATTCTGTGATGAAGGGTTTTAAAATCAGGGTTGAAAGTGATTCTGTGATGAAGGGTAATTTCTCATTCTTATTATGTGAAAACTCATGCTATAATTGCAAAACGAATAATCATTTATCTGTGAGAACTCATTTCAAGTCTTAAAATGCATTCCTAAAATGATAGACAAACGAGACCCAAGCCTTGCTTAAGGTTTAATTACGAGCCCCGGATCGTCTGCATTGAAAAGCGTCCACTCGTGTGTGCACTGGGGACGTGGTTGGTGCATTTCCTTTAAAAACTTCAATTTTTTTTTCTAAATATTTTAAAGATTAAAATATTTTTTTTAAAAGGGGATTGCACCAATCACATCCCCGGTAGACGCTTTTCGGTGCAGACAGTTCCAGGGCAAGCCAAGCTGGGTAAAAGCTTGGCTGGCTCGTTTACAGTCCTAAATACGAAATGTTGGGGAAGGCATGATGTCCCCTTAACCATGCTTTTGTGGTCGTTAGTGTGAACATTTTCAAAGGTTAGTTTAATTCTAATATACAAAGCATATATATATATATATATATATATATATATACTCCAAACTACTTTCGCGCTGTTGTAAATCTTTTTTTTTGTAGGCGGCACAAAAGCATGAAATCCTCAATTTTTTTCCTAGAGGGCCAGATATGTTTGAAGCCAATAACATTCCTTATTGTTAAGATCAAGATGAGAGAACTTGTTTGGGAATCAATATAAATTAAAAATCAAAATCCCAGTAAATTTTCATGGAACCCACATTGATTAGATCATGATCATGGCAAGAATCATGTTTCCCTCTATGAATCTCATGATCCTAATCATATGATGAATGAATGGCTATAAGTTAGAGAGAGAGAGAGAGAGAGAGAGGCTAAAGGTAGTAATCTTTTTCTTCTTTATGAATTGTTATTAAAAGGAGAGGAGAGACCAATAATAGATAGAACCCCATCGCATATATTCTACAAGTGATGTAACCATACCCTTTTCAGCTTATATAAAGCTATGGACACCTTCACTTCTTAGACATCAAATCAGATTGAGCTCTACTGTTATGTAGTGTAAATGTTAAAGAGTTTTAAGTACAGAAGAGAAGGTGGTAGGTTTCCTTGGGTGGGTGATGATGTTTGTTTTGTTTGTTTATCTGAGTTTTAAAGGGAGGTGACAGAAGAGAGTGAGCACACATGGTTTTTCTTGTATGAAAGGGTCCATGCTCGAAGCTCTGCGTGCTCACTCTCTATCTGTCACCCCACCACCACCACCATCTGTGTGTGTGTGTGTGTGTGTGTTTCTATCTGTCTCCACATGAGTGTGTAATCAGTTCAGGTAGCTATGTAGCTGTAGTAACATTTTTTTTTTTTTGCATGGAAGTTTCTTTGATTACAGGTTTTCCAGTTTAAAGATGTGGTCTGACATTCTCTAGTTCGAATAGTGTTTTCTTATTACAGGGTTTTAGAAGATTCTTACCCAACCATCGAAATCAAGCTCTTGTGTGTGTGTGTGTGTGTGATTCAGTTCAGGGTATCTGTATAGCTGAAGTAAGATTTATTTTGCATGGAATTAAGTTTCTTTGATAACAGGTTTTTCAGTTTAAAGATGCGAACTAACATATTCAATTGTTGGAATACTAGTGTTTTGTTATTTCAGGGTTTTAACATTGAAATCAAGCTCTTGAGGTGTTTAAGGATCATCCAGTTTATCCTCCCAAGTTCATCATCCTTGATGAAGCCGAGTCCTAGCGAGCTCTACTTGACGATGATCATCATGTACTGTTTGAATAATTGGTTCCAAGTTAATTACCAACAAGCAGATACATTGCACCTTTGTTCTCATGGATCTAACCACTGAAACTGATGGGATATCTCTTGCTGAGCTGACTACTTCTATCTGCTTAATGCTAAGAATAAAATTGAAGTTTTATTATAGATCCTCAATTTTAATAGTTCTTCATCACCCACTGCCTCAACCACCATGTCAGTTCATTATCAGAATCAATTAGTCTCTTTTCCCTGCATGCAGGACTTTAATTATTGCTTTACCAAGTTATTGTGTTCTTTATAAAAACCATCATATTCAAGCCTAGTCACTCCAAGATCATTTGTGAAAACACAAAGCTAAATTAGTCATGCAACTGACATCTATATATATATATATACAGAGAGAGA
>JAUPMG010000003.1:14180756-14205719 GCA_031762675.1 Pachysandra terminalis
CAATTCTTCAATGCTCACACGTTGAAAGGAGTGAATATTCCAGATTTATAAATATATCTAAGTACACATAAGCACATGAGAATATTCTCTTTTTGCCAAAAATGCCAAAATGGACACGTGTACACATGTATACTCTAACAACATCAAATGACTCATTCCACAACCTATATGAGTCAGTATCCGAGTCTATTGAGATCATCCTTGGGGACAATTTTAGGGGTAGATCTACTGCTCGCATAACTAGATAATGAGCAGTCTCTTTCTTTACCAGAAAAAAAAGGAAGGCATGGCGTCCCTTAATCATATGCTTTTGTGGTCATTAGTGTGAATATTTTCAAAGGTTCGTTTAATTCATATATATAAAGCATATATACTCCAAACTACTTTCTCGCCGTAGTGAATCTTCTTTTCTTTTTTTTTTTAGGCAGCAGAAGCATGAAATTTATCTTCTTTTCCTCATTTTTTTTTCTCCAGAGAACCAGATCATACATACATTTGAAGCCAATAATATTTCTTCTTGTTATGATCAAGATGGGAGAGCTTGCTTGTGAATAAATATGAATTAAAATTAAAATCCCAGTAAATTTTCATTCTAACCACATGATCTATGAATCTTATGATCATAATCATATGATGAATGGCTATAAGTTGCATTGTTCCATGGGAGAGTTCATTGAATAAGAGAGAGAGAGAGAGAGAGAGAGAGAGAGAGAGAGAGAGAGAGTAAAGGAAGTATTCTTTTTTTTCTTTATGAATTGTTATTAAATGAATAAGAGAGACCAATAAGAGATATAATCCCATTTATTCTACAAGTGACGTAACCATACCCTTTTGAGCTTATATAAAGCTATGGATACCTTCACTTCTTAGACATCAAATCAGATTGAGCTCTGTTAGGACCTAATGTTATGTAACAGTTATAGAGTTTTAATTACAGAAGAGAAGGTGGTCGGTTTCCTTAGGTGCAACAACAGGTGATGATGTTTAATTCTTTTGTTTATCTGAGTTTTGTTAAGGGAGGTGACAGAAGAGAGTGAGTGAGCACACATGGTTTTTCTTGCATGATAAAGCTCCATGCTCGAAGCTCTGCGTCCTCACTCTCTATCTGTCACCCCCCCACCACCACCACCACCATCTCTCTCTCTCTCTCTCTCTCTCTCTCTGTGTGTGTGTGTGTGTGTGTGTGTGTGTGCGTGTGTGTGTATGTATGTATATGTATATGTATATTTTTTGCATGGAAGTTTCTTTGATCACAGGTTTTTCAGTTTAAAGACGTGATCTGACATTCTCTTGTTGGAAAAAGTGTGTTAAAATTCTTACCCAACCATCGAAATCAAGCTCTTGTGTGTGTGTGTGTGATTCAGTTCAGGTATCTGTGTAGATGTAGTAAGATATGTTTTGCATGGAATTAAGTTTCTTTGATAACAGGTTTTTCAGTTTAAAGATGTGAACTAACATTCACTTGTTGGAAATTGGAATACTAGTGTTTTGTTCTTTCAGGGTCCTAACATTGAAATCAAGCTCTTGAGGTGCTTAAGGATCATCCAATTTATCCTCCCGAGTTCATCATCCTTGATGAAGCCAGAGTCCTAGCGAGATCTACTTGACGATGATCATAGTTTTAATCTATATATCATGTACTGTTTGAATTGGTTCCAAGTTAATTACCAACAAACAGATACATTGTACCTTTGTTCTCATGGATCTAACCACTGAAACAGATGAGATTTCTCTTGGAGTCTTATTACAGATCCTCAAATTGTAATAGTTCTTGATCACCCATTGCCTCAACCTCCATGTTAGTTCATTATCAGGACCAATAAGTAGTCTCTTTTCCCTGCCTGCAGGACTTTAATTATTGCTATACCAAGTGATTGTGTTCTTTATAAAAATCATATTCAAGCCTAGTCACTCCAAGATCATTTGTGAAAAAACAAAGCAAAATTAGTTAAATTAGTCATGCAACTGGTATATATATCAATGGTTTCTTGATTTCGTTGATTCGTGATTTGCCGTGAACTGATTTCCAATTCTGGATTAAGGTTGTGCATATTGATTTATTATTATTCATGAATTTTCTAAACTACTTTCCAAAATCAGTTCTGTTTGACCTATTCACTTTCAAATCTGTATGAGCAACTGTAATTATATATGTGATCAAGCACTTTTTCTTCAGTCTTCAACAATCACCACTTTAAAGCCTTTCCAATGTCACACAATGGTTTCTAAGTGAGTAAGATTTACAAACTGAATGATTCAAGAATTGAACAAATCAATTCCATGAGCAAAGGTAATTACCATAAAAAAGAAAAAAAAGAAGAAGAAGAATTATAACTTCAGTGGACCAAATAAGAATTCTCAATTTTCCTCCATAGCGTGACGGTACAAGCGCTCCCCTTCGTTATGGGGGTGGTCATGAGATCAAGTCTCACAAGGAGCTTATTGTCTCGACAAAACAAAATCGAACAGTACTGATGAGGAGGAGGGGAATGTGGCCTACAACTATGGGCAATGAGTCCTACAACTTGAAATGAAGGGAATCCATATTGATTTTCAACTTAGTAAGCCTTAAAATGCTCTGTAAATTTACTCAACAAGCAAGTTCTGCAGCTGTGTTCTACATCATCAAAAAAGAATTCATGAGTAAAAATTAATAAGGAAACCATTCTGTTTTGAAATCACATAGCAAGAGATATATACCATGCAATGACCAGTAATTTGTAATCCATCAAGTAGCAATGAAGTAAGAAGCAAAGGCTGACTCTGTCTCATGGTCATCCCATTCCAGTCCATCCCACCATTCCTTATTACCATAAACATTTGGCAGCATCAGCTTATTTTGGGATTTGAATGGCAGTTTCTTCAGCTTTGGGCATTCAATCACTGCAATTCTTTCCAAGGAAGGGAATTCCAATGCGCATCGAGATATGCTCTTTAACTCCGGTATGTCTCTAATGGAAATAGTTCTCAATCTCGGAAACGCCTCTCTCATTACTTCATCCACACTTACTACTTCCTCCATTTCCTTGCAGTAGAACAAGTAAATTACTTCGAGGCTATGGAGTTGGAGAAGCCATTTAACGTTCTTTAACTTGTGGCAATGCCAAATGTTTACACATCGGAGTTTTTGAAGGCATCCATGGTTCACCGGACTTCTCCATATGGTGGTTAAATTGGGAAGGCCATGGAGGGAGAGAACCTCCAGTTTTGGTAGCCAATTATCTCCGGCCTCCATGCCAATTACCAACTCCTCCAATTCAAAACAGTTATTGATGCTCAGCCTTCTTAGGCTCTCGGCGTTTCTTGAAGTAGATGATAATTGGAAATGGGTTAAACCTTCACACTCCTTGACATAGAGATACTCAATGCATTTCGGTAAACTCTTCAAAAATGAAAGCTTAATCAAGTTACCCATATCGGTTATCGTGATCCCTAGAGTGGCCAGCCGCGTTAAGTACTGTTCCAAGTTTGTGAGGGTAATTCCATGGCCCTCTGCATCCCAATTTGTATAGCTGTAATAGAGATTCAACACTCGCAGCTGTGAAAGTCTGGATATTGCCTCAGATGGAATTGTTCTAAGGGAATGAGTACGCTGTAGATCCAAATGCCGCAGCTTCGCCAAACTTCCAATCTCTTTAGGCAATGCAATTATCTTAGTTCCTGATAGATCGAGATGACACAACTCAACCAATTTGTCAATGCCATTAGGAAGCTCCTTAAGGTTAGTGAAGGACAAATCCAAGACTCTAAGGGCAGACATGAACTTGAAGAAATCATTTGGGACTTTGCTCAAACCAGTGTTCCACTGGAGCATCAAGGTAAATAGATTGGAGCACATGGGTACCTCTGTTAACGCATTAATCTCGTTATCCATTAACGAAATCCTCTCTGCCTCCTCCCATTTCTCAATTTTAGGTGCTTCAATCAAACAAGAACTTGCTTGGATCAGAAACTTGTTCTTCTTCACCCCACATTCAGATGCTATCCACAAGGCCAAGCCGCGAATCACGTCATGCATTTTCACCTGAGTTTCCTCCTCATCACCAGTTTCCAACAAGCAGGCAACCTTTAAGCAGCCAATTAGAGAATACCCTTTGTTATAAACATCGGCATCGTCGAATCCATCTAAAAAACCCTCACCGACCCAATAATCTATGAGTTGTTCTTTCTCAATGGAGTAATCTTCAGGAAATAGAGAACAATACAAGAAACATGATCTCAATGTATCATCCTGTAAACTGTCATAGCTGAATTTCAAGAGACTAAAGACATCTTCTTCCATACCTTCAAGTTCTGATGGGGACTTGTTAAGAACTCGAACGGCGTCCTCCCATTCTTCGACAGTCTCCTTGTTGGCCATAGCCCTCCCAATGGTGATGAGAGCCAACGGCAAGCCGCCACATTTTTTGATGATAATCCCGGCAAGGCGGCATATGGCCTGATTAGAATTCAACACCTCCTGATCTAGCCCCACCTTGTTGCAAAAGAGTACCCATGCTTCCTTCTCGTTTAAGCATTCAACCTTCACCTTCTTTTGAGCATCCATTTTGCTACATATGACCATAGATCGAGCGGTGAATATCACCTTGGACTCGTTTTTCTTATTGGGAAGAGGAATTCCGATCGTTTCGAGATCCAATCTCTCCCAAATATCATCTAACAGCAGCATGAATCTCTTCTTGCTCAAGACCTTGAATATCTTTACGGCTCGGGATTCTCGGCTTTCACCTTCTTCCCAATCCAATCCCAACCTATCACCAATAGCTCTCTGGACCTTTTCCATGACGAAATCTTTAGACACCAAGACCCAAATCACCACATCCAAGTCATGTTTTCCTGTGAGAAACTCGTTATTGATTCTCCTCAAGAGGGTTGTCTTCCCTACACCACCCATACCGTATATTCCGATGACTCCGACTTGATCATCTCTAAGGTATTGCTGAACCTTCTCAACCGTTCCGGCACCGATACAAACGGTTGAGCTGCTTGGTATCTCCTCGACAGGAACGGGAAGGGATAACCCATCTGTTGCTGCAACCGTATCGAAAACTCCCTTCTCTATTAATTCACTCACATGCCTTAGCTTCTCTGCAACTCTCTTCCCAAGCTTGTAACTTGAACAACAATGGATACAATTACAGGATTTCCTTCTATCCTCGATACACTGTAGGATCGAATTCACTTCAGCCTCGACGATTTCTACTCTTCTCACCCACACTGTGACTTGGTTTGTGCATGTTAGTTGCTTTAGCTCAGCAGCATGGACTCGTGTCTTCACGTTCTCCTTGGTCCCATTCAACTCCTCCATGGCAGTTTTGAGGGAGCGAACGTTTCGATCGAAATTCACAAGGTGGGTTATCTTGGTAGCAGTACAATCCCATAGGCTGCAAAGGATGTTGATGACTGGAGTCGCGAAATCCATGGTGGTGGTGGTGGTGCGGCATCAGTTCCAAGCAGAAAATACTTGACTTCACACGAAGACTTGAGACAAGGAAAGCCTTCGTCAAAAAAGAAGCAGCTGTCAGTTTCCACGTTCCAGCTCTAGTTACAGCGTTATCAATCGAACCGAATCGAAACTTAACATTTTAATACACTCTTATAAACTGAACCGAACCGAATTTAGACCCAACATATATAATATTATATAATATAAGTATGAAAAATATATAAAGAGAAAGAATTGAACTATTGACCTAATCTAAGGGTATACAAACCCCTCACCATCAGACCAATAATAATTATTTGATTACATATTAAAATATATATTAAATTTTATAATTATATTTATTTAATTAATTAATTTAGTGACAATGATTTAAGGCGGTCGAACCAAACCATTTCTGGTTTGTTGCAATACCCAAATGTCACCCTACGTTTGGTCCACATACCGAAAAAAAAAAAAAAAAAAAGCCCCAAACAAAGCAAACACTTTCTTCTTCTTCTTTGCTGCGACGGCGACCTGCGAACCCTTTTCCCCTTCATCTTTGCTACTGCGATACCCACCCAAACTTGGTACTCATCTTGATTCCCTTTTGTTCTCTTATGGTCCACATTAACGAAGAGAGCTCTCACAGGCCTTGGAGAACCGAACCCATACGCAGAGGAAGACAAACCCTTTCTTCTTCTTCTTTGCTGCGACTTGTGATACCCAACCCTTCCCATTTCTTCTTCTTTGTTGCTGCGATACCCACCGAAACCATCCCCATTTAAACCCAAACAGCCAAACCCTTTCTTATTCTTCTTTACTACGATCTGCAATACCCAACCCTTCCCCTTTCTTCTTCTTTGCTGTTGCGATACTCATTACCCACCCAACCATTCCCATTTAAACCCAAACAGCCAAACCCTTTCTTCTTCTTCTTTGCTGCGACCTGCGATACCCAGCCCTTCACCATTCTTCTTCTTCTTTGCAGTGACCTGTGTAGATTCTATTCGACTGAAACAGGTATATTTTTCAATTAAAATTTTCTGGTTTCTTGAAATTTCAGATCTTCTAATTCGTTGTCGATCTTCTAATCTCTCTTTCGTTGTCGATCTTTTGATCTCTCGATCTTAGGTTTCGGTTTCATCTTGCTTAAAAATTGGAACTTGCAGGCTTGCAATAACCAAACCGAAAAGTAAATTCGGTTCAGTTCATCATTAATTTATATTAACCCGAACCAAACCGATTCGAAAAAGTAATTTTGGTTCGGGTTTAGGGTTTCTCAAACTAATTCAGTTCGGTTTCGGGTTCCAATTTGGTTCGGTTCGATTCGGTTTCAGGTTAATATGTATAAACCCCAATTTGGTTTTGGGTTGAGGTCAACCCGAACCAAACCGAACCGAGTTGCACCCTTACCGTTGACTATTGATGTCAGATTTGAGACTTGGGCTGCGTTTGGCCGGCTTCTATAAGTACTTATTGTATCTTATAGCTTATACAAGCACTTTTTAAAATTAAATGTGTTTGGTAGCACTTACCCATAAGCACTAGCTGAAAGCTAGCCATAAGGTGAAGTTGCTCGTTCACAACTTTAATAATATTTTTAAAATACATATTTTATCCCTAAACTTTCATAAGCACTTAAATAAATGTTATTTTTAAACATTAATAATATTTTTATAATACCTATTTTACACCTAAACTTTCATAAGCACTTGAATAAATGTATTTACCAAACTCTATTTGCTTCAAATAAGTAATTTATTGTTGATGTGGATAAGTGCTCCCATTGAGCAACTTATCCAATGAGTGCTTATCCATAAGCACAAGCCGGGCCAACACAAAGAGCTTTTCGTCTGGTCTACGAGCTTGGATGATTTGCTACACCGCAAATGTACCCGTGTTGAAATGCTTGTACCCTAATGCAAGGTACAAGCATTTCAACACATGATACAAACATTACAACATGCGGTGCAGCAAATCGTCCAGCAAATAATCCAGACGAAGTGCTCTTCCAAACGTAGGCCTAGTGTCCGATGAGTCAACTTTGGCGGCATGGGTGAATTAAAAATCGTATGAAACGGTTTTCGTAAGGGCCGTTACAAGCCGTAACGATAGTTAATAACGGTCCAGTTTAAAGGGAAAATAATTACATTTTTTTTAAATAGAGAGACCCTGGTGGGTAAATATCAGAAAATACAGAGGTTTTCCTGAAAATCCAAATAGATAAATTAAAAGGAAAAATTACAAAAAAAGGCCTAAAAAATATTTCTTGAATATTCTACTATTTTAAAAAGTCAAAATGGCAAAGAGGGACCTCATTGACCACTTCTATTAAATAATAAAAAAAGATTAAAAATCATGATAAAAAGACAAATATACCCTTATCTTCTTTTCTAAATCTCACAATCACCCCCACCCATTACCTCACCACCACCATCACTACCCCGACCCTCCTTCCACCACCACATATCAATCTCTTTAATAATGGAAGGAACAAAATAATATAGACTTTGGATTGTTAAATAACAACACACACTTAACATTGCAGCCTTGCTGGTGTTTATTACATTTGCCAGTACTAACCATAATAATATGCTGTGTCGAATAAGAGTTTCTTGTCTGCATATTTCAGTTAATAACACCATTTGCCAGTAATAACCATAATAATATGCTGTGTCGAATAAGAGTTCCTTGTCTGCATATTTCAGTTAATAACACCATTTGCCAGTAATAACCATAATAATATGCTGTGTCGAATAAGAGTTCCTTGTCTGCATATTTCAGTTAATATTTTATAGATGATCCCTATAATTCTCTGATTATGAACTTGCTTTTCACTTGATAGAATTGTCAACAATTATCATTTTCTTTACTTTCACATCTCCACATGAGAGGTTTTTTTAGTACCTTTGGATGATGATTTCCTTCCCTCATGTTTAACAGTTAGTTTCAACAGATTATAGGATACTCATAAGGGATCAGCCAAATAAGTTTAGAAGGATAAATTCCAAATATTGGAGAAACAATAATCCCCACCACCCCCGCCCCACCACCCCATCCTATTCCACCACCACCACCCAATGTGCATCTCTTGCACCACCTAGTGTGGTGGTGGTGGTGGTGGTGGGGGGGGGGGGGGGGGGGGGGGGGGAGGGGGGGGGAGGGTTGGGTGGTGGTGGTGGTGGTAATGATATTGGTGGTGGTTGTTAGATTTAGAATATAAGATAAGGGTAATATTTGTCTTTATATCTTGATTTTTAATTTTTTTTTCATTCTTTAATAGAAGCGGTCGGAGGTACTTTTTGTCGTTTTGACATTTTTAGGCAGCAGAATGTCCAAAAAATATTTTTGAGGCATCTCTTTATAATTTTTCCTAAATTAGAATATAACAAATGACGGAATGAGAGATAATGAATCAGACGAACAACGAAAAGCAGCTCGAAATGAGAGGAGCGCGAGCTTCCTGCGCATTACCTTATCCTTGTCCCGATTTCGACAACCACTCTTTCTCTTGTTTCCGATCATCTCTGCAATTCAGTTCTTCTTCCGTTCCGATTTCTTTTGCCTCATCGTCGATCGCCGTTCGATACTCTTGTCGCTCTCTCTCCACGATCCGATCGCAGCGACGCTCAAGTTCAGATCATTATCAGAAGAACGCAGTAAAGTACTGGGACAGTTTCTATAAGCGTCATGATAACAAGGTCACTGTCTTCTTCATTTTCTCATCTTCATCATCGTCTTTGGTTTTTTGGAATGGATTTGAATCTGATTGGTTTTGCTTGTTATTGCAGTTCTTCAAAGACCGCCATTACCTGGAGAAGGACTGGAGACGCTATTTCTCTCAGGAAAGCAGTATTGCATCTCCAGTGCCGAAAATTTTATTAGAGGTATATGTGTTCTTCGATTATAGTTCTCAGTTGCTTACATTTCTAAATTAGAAACTAATTCGTGATGAGAAGATGTTGATAATGTTTAGTCTTATCAATTTCGTAAGTGACTTTTCCTCCTATTTGGTGAAATTTTCTGTTAAATTCAAAGCTAGAAGTAAAACAGAACACTAAAGTAATGAGGTTCGGCTTAATGTGCCTACGTCCTCGGGAGAGAAACCCACACTCACAGATGCTGTGGTTCTGGCTTTATTGTTCAATGATTTATAATACATTGTTGCAGTACAAAATAGAAAGAATAGGAAATATAAAAGAATAGAAAGAAGAGATAAGAATAGAAATAAGGGAGAACATGAAAGGTAGAAGAATAGAAGAATGAGAGAGAAAAGATGAAAGAATATATGGAGCATAATAAGGAAACAATTGGAAGAGATTCATGGTTCCTTGATTAGCTCCAATATCCCCCTCAAGTTGGAGCATGGATATTCAACATGGCCAACTTGCCAATTAATGCTGAAAACGATCGCGACCCAATGCTTTAGTGAAAACGTCTGATGGCTGTTCAAAACTGAGAGAAGCCATAGTTGCCGTTGTTGAAGTGTGTGAAGAGAGAATAATATAGGCTTCAATGGGCTAGACCTCAACAGATCAATAGAAGGGGTAACCTCAATGGGTAAGGGGCTCGATGGACCGGATAGTCTCTTGGGTAATAAAATGGGACACTTTGGACTGAATTGCCTATTGGCAATAAAATGGTCCTCTTTGGGCCCCTTACCCATTGAGGTTACCCCTTCTATTGACCTGTCGAGGTCTAGCCCATTGAATGGGTAACCTCTTGGGTAACCTCAATGGGTAAGGGGCTCCATGAACTTGCCTATGTTCTTTGCCACAGGCGTCAAGGGCTGCTTTGGATTGAATTGCCTATTGGCAATAAAATGGGCCTCTTTGGACTGACTTGCCTATTGGCAATAAAATGGTCCTCTTTGGGCCTAGAAATTAGATCTCGTGATCTTGCGTTTGGTCTTTTGCCAAAAGGGATCAAGAGTCCAAAAAATGGGCCTCCATGGGCCAAAAAAGTTTTTTTTTAGACGAGAGATAAAGAACGGAGAAGATGAGGAGAGATTGTAGATGAGAGATGAAAACCAGAGAAGATGAGATGATCGCGGAATGGAGAGGACAGCCGGACTGAGAGCCGGACTGAGAAAGAACAGCTTCGCCGGAGAAGAAGGCTGCGCATAGATCCATGAGGTTATGGAAAACAGCTGCGCACAGAGCCGCCGTGAGGCTGGAAAAGAGCTGCGCACAGAGGCCTTGCAATGAGGCTGTGCCAGCCGGAGAAGAATGTGTCGCTGGAATTCCAACGAGATCCAAATTCAAACGATGGAAAGTAGTGCCCGGCAGAAGGTAGTGCTTGACGAACGGCATTAGTGCCGCCCGTCGGAAGGGTGAACAATAGTGAAGAGAGTCAGCATAGGTTGATCGGTTGCTTTGATACCATGTTAAATTCAAAGCTAGAAGTAACCCAGAACACCAAAGGATCGAGGTTTGGTTTAATGTGCGTACGTCCTCGGGAGAAAAATCCACACTCACAGATGCTGTGATTTTGACTTTATTGTTCAATGATTTATAATACATTGTTGCAGTACAAAATAGAAAGAAGAGAGAATAGGAAATATAGAAGAATAGAAAGAAGAGATAAGCATAGAAATAAGAGAGAATAGGAAAGGTAGAAGAATAGAAAGAATAAGAGAGAAAAGATGAGAGAATATATGGAGCATAATAAGGAAACAATTGGGAGAGATCCATGGTTTCTTGATTAGCTCCAATATTTTCATCGTCTTATAGTATTGTTTTGAGTAGAGAATAATCTTTTGTTCATAATCTTGTGAAAATCGACCAAAACAACAAGGAGATTATGGCATTCTTAACACTTCTTATATTTTATTTTATTGAATGTATTATTATATACAGATGTGACATACATTTCTTATAGTCTGGACTTAAAAATTAAAGGTGTTTATGTTTTCTTTTTCCCATTTAACAGTTATATAGCCCTTGCTTTTGTTTGGTAGATTGGTAGTTTTTGTTGCAATTCATGGTATTATTTTATCAATTCCATTTGACATTTTTGTTTGATAGATTGGTAGTTTTTGTTGCAATTCATGGTATTATTTTATCAATTCCATTTGACATTTTTGTTTGGTAGATTGGTAGTTTTTGTTGCAATTCATGGTATTATTTTATTAATTCCGTTTGACATTTTTGTCTAGCAGGTTGGTTGTGGAGCTGGAAATACTATTTTCCCCCTTATAGATGCATTTCCCAATATTTTTGTTCATGCTTGTGATTTCTCATCCAACGCAATTGCACTCGTTAAGGTTTGCATCTTTCTCCTACTTCGGAGAATCTCTTGAGCCCATTCATACACTTACTATTATGCTTTTGTGATTGGTTGTAGTTTAACAGAATTCTGTATTCTTCAATGCCCTTCTTAATTAGTATCAATCAAATGCTTAACTTTTCTACAAGTGAACCGTATCTGAATTCTACCATGGATATATATATATATATATATACATATAGATATAGATATATGCTTCTAAGCTGAAACGATACATCTGCATTTTTTATTTTTTTGGATTAATCAATGCATATGAACAATTGAAACATACCTATGTGCTTATCTTTTGACTTCTCTTCCCCCATTTTGATTTTTCTCCCCCATGAAGAATGCTTATGTTACCTATATTTTTCCTTACACATGTCAATTATACGTAACCAAAGTTTCAAACTTCTAGTTTGTTTTAAACTTTGTTTCCTTTGGAAGTGGAATTAATTCATGAAAGTCTATGGAAACCAACAGGAGTTATGTAAAGATAAAGATGTATAAAGAAGTTAAAAGGAAATGATGGAACTCTTTGATGAAAATTTACAAATTAATAAAATAAGCATGAAGACAAACCTATGATTCATTTTATCACCCAAAGTAAAGTTTAGAATAGTAAACAATGGATAAATGATAGATGATGTCTTACATGTTTGAAATGTCATACAAGAAGGAAGAATCATATGATCACGTGTGTTTAATTAACACAAATATATGCTAATTGGGTTTCCAATTCATTTTAGATAGAAAATATATTTTTGTATTCCTAAGAATATCTTTAAAAAAATTATACTATAGTCAGTTAAGCATGCATTTCTTAGTTGCTATTCTCTTACACAATCTGATTCTTGAATGATTTTTTATATTAAAAATCATAATAAAATTTGTATTATTTTTTTTTGTTGATTGATTCAAATTGAGTTATCTCTTTGAGCCAGAACCAATTTAAATGATGACGGGAATCGATTTAGTTGAGTTTCTAAGAAGCATAGGTCAGATGAGATTCTTGGAAGTGTTGTTCAAAGTACTTTACACTTTGCAGCACAATTTCACATTTTCTTAACTAAGAATGTCACCGTTTCTTCAAAGTTAATGGAAGTCTATAGAAGTCAAATGAACTTCGATGTAGAATCAATAGAAGTGGAATTAATTTGGTGGAATTGATTCGACTTTGGAGGAATTTTAAAACCATGTATATAACACATTAAGGGCCTTGATTTATCCTTAAATACGTGATAATGTGTCAACCATCTTTTTTATCTATTAAAAATGAGAACTAGGACTACTCTACTTCCATTTTGATATAACTGGATACAAAGCAATGTGCATAACTTTGAATTTTCAAATGAATGCAGTCACATGGAGGCTACAGAGATGAAAGGATGAATGCGTTTGTCTGTGATGTCACAAACGATGATCTCTGTCAGAAACTTATTCCTGCTTCTGTTGATGTTGTGACCTTGGTATGAATTTGGCAAGATGTAGGCAATTGTGCAGAGTATATAGTGTTGCTTCTCATGTGTAAACATCTTATTTTCATTGTTTAAGCCAATTATTGTTCCCATCATCTTGCTCAACTATAAGAAAATGTACTTATTCACAATTTTGTACTATTGAAATGTCATGAGCTCCTTCCCACCTTAGCAAAATTTCATGCAAGTAGGTTCAAATTATAAATATCCATATAGGATTTTTCTACTGTATTACTTGAAATTTTCCCACCTGGATGAAGCCAGTCCAAAAGGATTTGGATAACATTATCTGACTGAAGATATGGTTTTTGACATATTGGAATTGAGGAACAGATTCATGTTATGGATTTCAACTACTTGGGATAATGTATTTTGTTATAGTGCTTGAATCGTTGTTGTATATGTCCGGCTACTTGGATTAGCAATCGTATCTGTTTCTGTTAAATACTGCTTATTTACCAGGTTCCTGCAGAAAACATTTTTACTGTCATTTTATCTTAATTCTTAGAGTGTTCTTCATACGGAGATATTGTTCTCCAAACCGGAAATTAACAAACAACATGTCGCTGAAACTATTGTTTTTTAAGTAAAGTACGTAATTTCACTCCGATTCATCCTAACTGAATTCCGCAGGAAGTCATTCTCTGTTGTTGTAGTATGCATTTGTTCTTGTCTCAGTAATACTTGTGTCTGGTTTCTTGCCAGACTTTTTCAAACACATATCATGAATTGCTGTGGTGTAATTCTAGCACTACAATTTGGAACACAAGGTGTCACTTTAAATCCTTTTGCTTTTACTCCTACTTGGGACAGTGTTTGTAGATAGACCTTGAGAATAAATACCGCCTGGATGATTACCTGATGTTAAGCAGATTTTCATGCTGTCTGCAGTTTCTCCAAAGAAGATGCCCTTGATATTGCAGAACATCAAAAGAGTACTTAAGGCAAGCTCTGACACTCTACCAATTGGACTGGTTAACTTTTGTTATATTTTCGTATTTGTTCATATTTTAACATCATAGCACCATATGATAATCCAAGCACCTGCATTGCAGCCAAATGGTTATATTCTTCTCCGAGACTATGCCATGGGTGACTTTGCTCAAGTGAGTCTTTCGTTACCTTCAATCATCCTGACGAGATGTTTTCTGTACTTATCAATAACAAGGATGCCTTGCTATATAACCTAGTCTTTGTGTTAATACTTTACCTAGGTCAATATTTTCGTACTCTTCTCTCTACTATGTGTGGTTTGTATGCTAGCACTGAACTTTTGTCCTCATTCATGTTAGACTCCAAACTTTAGGAATTTACAATGGAACTGCGGTTGTAGCATTCATGGTTTTCTGGGAACACTTGAGTCGGTATTTAAGCTAAATTCAGGTATTTTAAGTGGATGGGTGAGACTCTGCACTTAAATTGAGGTTTTGATTTCTTATACATATTTTTCACTCCGTTCTGGATATGATTATTTCTCTTTTTGTCTTTGGGCTTCGGTATCAATAAAATTTTGAATGATTTTCAGAAACCCTTGGAGGAGCTTTTCTTGTTCCATCATCAGAATATGCTTACTTTGATAGGCTTTGGACTTTAATCCTATGGGTATCATTAAAAATAATTTATTATATAATCATATACAAAAATTACAACTAGCTTATTATTTTATACATTTTATTATAGATAGAAGAGAAATTCTATGGCCATGAATAAAGAAAAAGGAAAGAAATTTCTTCGAAGAAAATAATAAAAAGAGAGAGAAAAGAAAATTGTATTAAAATTTAATAAGAAATAGATTTCTTCTATGGAAAAGGAAAAATTATTTCTCTAAAATATAAAACTATGAATAGAAGAAAAGAAATAATGAGGGAGGGAGGGAGGGAGGGGTTATAAATGAGCCGACCTTTACTCGGCTCGGGTTCGTAGACCTTGAGCAAGAGATAGGGTTGTAAATGAACCGACCTTTGCTCGGCTCGGGTTCCTAGACCTTGAGCAAAGGCTCAGGCTCATTAAAAATATTTTGGGCTCAAGCACGGCTCATAGAAGCTCGGCCTGCAAGAGGCTCAATTTGGTACAATTCTTAATTTAATTTGCTAACTCTTAGTTTAATAAATAGAGAAGTATTTTACTTAAGGCTTAAATACATTAGTATTATAAAAGAGTAAAGGCCGAAGCCTATCAAAAGCAAGCATATACACATCCCATTGCATCATCGGTGATAATGTTTGCTAGTTCAGTTGGGAATTCCCCTGGATATAACACATTTTCTGTTATAGTATTTAGCATTTTAGAAAAAAGATGACTCCAACCCGAATTTACTTCTCTATGTACAAAATAAAAGGAGATGTTAGTAAACTTATCTTTCCATGCCTCGCCGCCGTTAGCTTGTCAAACTAATTTCTGGTCAACTTTACAGGAGAAGCTTGCTGACAGAAAACAGATGATTAGTGAAAACTTCTATGTGCGAGGTGATGGTACTGTAAGTCTTTTAGTTATCCTCTTTCAAAAAGAAATATGTTATTGTTTTTGCCTAGCAACTTCTTTGATAGTACTTCATTTATTGATTCCAGCTAGCGTTTTACTTCTCGGAAGATTGCTTGTCAACCTTATTTAAAAGGGTTGGCTTTGAAACTGTAGAGATTGATATATACTGCAAACGAATTGAGAATCGCTTACGGAATATAAGCATGGATAGGTATGACCATTCCCTCTTTTCCCCATAAATCCAACTACTTTTGTCTTTCCATCCTTTTAGCCCCATTTAGTTGATTTCCTTGCGCAAGATTTGTTTTGCAATAGGGTTGGTTCAGAAATTGATGTCATATTTGTTTTTGATCCTTGCTTCTTCCATAAATGCTGCCTTCTAAACCTATGTGAACAGCATGTTGCGTTTCTGATTTTAGTATCAGCCATCAACCATTTCACACTTGATGCATCATGTTCCACTACTGCATAAAATGGTTTCCTTAGTTATGAACATTTCAATGTTGTTTTTGGTAATTAAGCTGGATTTTTCATCAATAACTCCAGTATACATATTCAGTTACTACTAGATTATCCACTTAGTTTAAAAATATGAAAGGACTAATCCTTCTAAAAGATGTTTCTGGACATGCAAATTAGCATTCCAGCCCTGCATCTAATTTCTTCCCCATCTGTTTAGAATATGTCCTTGTCTTTTTGTTATTATTAAGGAATCTGAGTATATCTTGTCAAATCCTATCTCAGTTTCTGATTGACGTTTTTTTTAATAGGCATTGGATACGTGCTGTATTCAGCAATTCAATTAAATTTGAGTCTTAACCTGGTTCAAGAATGTAGATGATGGTCTAGTTTGGTTGTTTCCTGGTTCACATGAACTTCTAATCAACCAGGTACTGAACTCAGCTGCCGGTATCACACAAGTCAACAATGAAATCCAATGGTGGTGTTATTTTCCTTTAAAAACATTTCTGATTGAATTGCTTGGTTCATGTTTTGTTAGTGAATCCATTGGCTTGCTATTGCTGAGAGAAGTCAGTGGTGACATCCATGAGGTAGGTAACCATGACACTTCTTTTTAGTTCTGCATGTTAGGTCCTGACTACAGAGAGCTATTTCCTTAACTCTTTCTATATGAGCTAGAGTTGAAATAGTATATTGGTGCTGTCAATTGTTTTTGTGGAGATGATGCTGGAGAACGAATTAAAAATTCGTAGAGAACTTTTTGCCACATTTGCTACATAACATTGGAGACCTACAATCTATGCTTTCGAAGACGTAATATGAATCTTATTTTAGTTTTATTCCTGAATTTTCTTCGAGATAGAATGCCTATCTAGGAAACTAGAGATCCTTAGCTCAAAATGACTCAATTTATCACTACTGGTGATTAGCCAAGATACAGTGAACCTAGAAATAGTCTCCTATGCAATCAGGCTGAAGTTGTATTGACGAGAAACCCCACAATACAGAGAGAGTTAAAAATGATGATACAAGGCAAATCTTGTCAAGCCCCAACTGAGAATGCAAAAGGAAAGAAGAGAAACCAACAGTTCTGAACAAAATGGAAAAAAAATAAAAAACCAAAAAAAAAAACATGGCTTTCGCACTTCTACGGTTCTACCAATCTTATACATGTGAAATGCCATTTTATTACACGAACCAACTTGTAACCTTCTCAATTTCCACCTAGAACCCCCACATGTACAGCTTGTCACCAACACAGAAACAACACATTAGAGAAGAGTAATAGTAGAAAGAAGGATGAAACGGAAGGGGGAATAGAAAGGGGAGTTGCCTTTGAGGAGTAAAAGAAGTAGTAAGGATAGGAATAGCCATTTGGTCCGGCCGGAGGTGGTGGCTGGCCAGTAGGGATATTCAAATAATTGAATGGAGGAGGTGGTGTTGCCTTTGAATAAGGAGGTGTTGTGACTGGTGATGGTGGTGGTGGAGGCGGTGGTGATTGATAACTGTAAGATCGAGGTGGTGAATAGTGAACTGGAGGTGGTGGTGATGTTGGTGAAGCTAGTGGTGGAGGTGGTGGTGCACAAATCACCGGACATGTTGCGCAATCACTTATACATAGTAGTCCCGGCCCTGGTACTCCAATTTGATCCTCCGACGCCGCTCGTGTAAACATGATCAAAACCATGATCCCAAGCTTTAAAAACCCAAAACCCCATCCTCTTCTCAACGATTCAAACCTCTTGTCATGACCCATTTGAATTGCAGTCTCATAAGCTGAAAAAACAGTTGTAAACTTGTAATAGTATAATTTCTATGCAACTCTAAAACCTGTTTTTCTGATTTGGCCTGTGACTTTATAGAGAATGCATGCCTACCTCTCCTTTAAAAGCTTCATTTGGATTCTTCTTTTTCTAAAGAAATGGAGTGTGGTATTTGCTGTAAAGGAAGAGAGATGCTTTCACTCGTTTTGTCTTTGTGATCTCTCTAAAAGCATGTTTTGATCATTATTTTAAGTATAGCAGGTTACTGTTGATTTGTTGAAACAAAGGCCTTGTTGAAACATTGCCTCTCTTTCGGTGGTGATTGGTACTTGTGGATGTGATTGAAGATATGGATACGTGGGACACCAAAATGGACCAATGGGATCCGACAATATTATTATATGCACAAGAGACTTGATCAATTGGATGGTCAGGATAGGATCATGGGATGTCTGATGGATTGCTTAGGTATACAATTATCAAATCATTTGTGAGATGAATTGCTTTCGTTTTCAAGGAAGGAATCCTAAGCTAAGCGTGTTTCGCAATCCCAATTTTTTCTGATGCCTTTCTCCGATCCTAATCCACCTTTTGAGGGCATATATTCTATTCTTTCTCAAGGTTTCCATCTTTCATTCTGCTTTCCATCTTTCTTTGCAGCTTCTAGGGAATTTTTGTTTGAATTCAAGAATGCTTAAGCTGCGTTTGGTCCAGTTTGTGCTTTTGGATAAGCGCTCATTGGATTAAGTGGCTCAATGGGAGCACTTAGCTACATCAACAATAAACTGCTTACTTGAAGAAAATAGCGTTTGGTAAATACATTCATTTAAGTGCTTATGGAAGCTTAGGGGTAAAATAGGTATTATGAAAATATTATTAAATTTTAGAAATAATATTTATTTAAGTGCTTATGAAAGTTTAGGGGTAAGATAAGTATTATGAAAATATCACTAATGTGTAGAAATAGCTTTCCGCATAAGTGATATGGGAAGTTGTTCTCAACAGCTTCTCTTTATGGGTAGCCTTCCATAGCACTTGCCCATAAGCAGTACCGAACACATATTAATTTTAAAAAGTGCTTATATAAGCTATAAGCTGCAATAAGTACTTATAGAAGCCGGGGCAAACACAGCCTTAGTTAGCCAATAATGCTTTTTCGTATTCACCTCCTGCTATGGCTGTCAACTCGGCTTGGACTCAAACTCTTATGAGTGAAGCTTGAGCTCTATAATTAGGGTCGTGAACTGAACCTAAGCCAAAAAAAAAAAAAAAAAAAACGCATTATCTTAACAAGCTTGAGTCCAATTTGGGTAGGCTAGGCTCCGTTGGTATTTGAGATATACATCCATATTCCTATATATATCATATATTAATACATTCAAGCTTGAGCCCAAAATATTTTAACGAGCAGGAGCCAAGCCCTAGCCTTGCTCAAGGTTTATGAGCTCAAGCTGAGTTGGGCAAAGCGCTGCTCGACTCATTCACAGCACTACCTCCAGCCATGAGAAAACCAAACGTGTCTTTGAAGAGATTACGTGGAAAGGACTAAATCCTGCGTCAGACCAAATCCACATGACCTAATAATTAACACATGGAGACTTGAGAGCACATTATAATAAGGGACCAGAATTTTTTACCAACCGGAGCCTTTACATTCATTACAATCAAAGGTGGCCATGTATTGTTAGCGTTTTTCAATCGATTCTTGGGCAAAGGTAGAAACCGTGTCGCCAAGACTTTTATAACCTCTGTTTACACTAAACAAGGCATTGTTTGGTTGAACAGAATAGAGCTCACAAATCGAGCCTGAGCTTGGAAGAAAAAAAAACTCGTTTCTTAGACGAGCCTTAGCCAGGCTTGGGTTGGCTCGGTTTGGTTGTTTTACTATAAATTATATTTATAAAATTATACTATATATAAAATAATATAATAATATTAAATTTAAAAATAAAATATTAGAATTTATAGGTATATTAATTCTTGCCACGGCTACGGGTGTATATAGTGCCGGGTTACGTGCGTGCTTAGGCACAATAAGTATACTGTGTTATGTTGGGCATGGGTAAGGGTGTACAAACGGACCTTTCAAGCCAATCTGGCGTAATAGGATTCCGGCCTTTTGGGTTGTGCCTAATTTAGGTCCCTCGGACCTAGCACAATATAGGACACGATTATTATTGAGCCGGTTTAAGCCGGTCAGACCCGTGGTTTAGCCTTTATTCTAATTTCTGTCCAAAACTTAATCGTGCTCTAATCATCCTCAAGGCATGCCATATTGTTGATCTCCAAAATGGTAATCAAGCAAGTTTATTTAACACGAGAAATGCACAGGTGTCGGTACTTGAAAGGCTTATCAATCTTGGATTGAATCGAATCATTTACCTGTCTCACACCGGCCTAAACTACGGGATGGCCGTTCCGGGGTGAGGTTTCTCTCACGGGTCTAAATGAGTGCCAAGGGAAAGGTGGGGACCGGGATTGAGGAAAGACCTTAGGAATGTTTCAGAGAGACTAAGTTGCAGTGAGCTTTTAATGGCTACCTTAAGGAGAGATCTCCAAGTTTCTCTTCCTTCAGTAACTTTTCACCCATCCAAAAGTTGTCTTTACTCCTGAGGGGTAAAGGCTTTTATAGCCCCAGCTTTGGGCCAAAACCCCTCATCTGAGTGAGAAGTGTCGCACATCCGGGAGGCAGCCAAAGACACTTGTCACCTTTGGAGACGTGGATATGCTCCCTTTGCAACTTAGCCGGTCTCCAAACACCGGTCATGTGGATCCGTGCTGTCCATCTGAGTCAACAGGACTAACTCTCTAGGCCTCCATTTCTAAAAGGGTTTATTGATTCCCCTCTTTCTGCCTGGACTAAAACATGCAGTACTTGGAAATCGTGGTGCGCAAACCCCGAGTTCGAATCATGCAAAAGTGTTAACTCTGTCATAGGATGGTTACCCATGAAAAAATATCAAGGACATCGCCCCCGAGTTCGGGTTTTGTACAAACACCTGATCTACAGGGGTGTGGTCCCCCAAAAATGGTCTGGGGGGTGGATCTCGAATGGGAATCACGCCAATATGCTAAGGTCTGTCAAGGCGCGATTCCCCATGGCGGGTTTCAAAAGGATTTACCAAATGTGTCCATTGAGTATCCCAATATGTTAGGTTAACGAGGTTTGTTCTTGGGATCGCATCCCTGTGATAGCCGGTAAGCTCGAGTTGGTTCTGGCCCAAGCATCGGTTTCCAACTCGTACTCCGAAATAGGGTTGCGATTCTGCAACACTTAGGCATTTTACCTTAGTAAGCTGCCAGAAGAGGTCCTTCTTCTTGATGGGAAGGAGCTATGCATCCACTGTTGAAGGAAAAGGATGGTAGCTTGCAAGGTCCCCCACTCGGTATTTCGTGGACCGATCATGGTTCATCCGTCCTTGGGAAACTTGTTCCCCCTTTAGATGATCATCCTCGGGCGGTTAGCCCTACCTCGACTCTTGGAAGGAGTCTACCATATCTGGATCCGTTAAAGGGAGTTGGTTACCCTTACCTCGGCCTTTGAAAGAGGCTTACATTATATCCGGCAAAGGGGTTAGTCTTGCCTTGGGATCCGGTAAAGGGGTTTTCCCTACTTCGACCTTTGAAATGGGCTTACCTTATATCCGGCAAGGGGGTTAGCCTTGCTTTATGATCCGGTAAGAGGTTACCACTATCTTGGCCTTTGAAAGGGGCTTACCTTAGATCCGGCAAGGAGGTTAGCCTTGCCTCGGGATCCAGTAAGGGGGTTACCCTTACCTTGGTTTTTGAAAATGGGCTTACCTTATATCCGACAAGGGGGTTAGCCTGGCCTCGGGATCCGATAAGGGGGGTTACCCTTACCTCAATCTTTGAAAGGGGCTTACCTTATATCTGGCAAGGGTGTTAGTCTTGCCTCGGGATTCGATAAGAGGGTTACAATTACCTCGGTCTTTGAGAGGGGCTTGCATCTTTGAGGCAACTGGGCTTGTACAGATCACAGTCCTTGTCACGTGGTGCACATGCATTTGCCCATTTTGAATTTACAAAAAATGGGGTCATCAGTACCATGGGCTATGAGCCCAAGTCCAACACGCCACTATAAGGCCTTTTGTTCTATGGCTGAGCATGGGTCAAATATTGGGCCGGCACCTGCCGCCCGGCCCATTTATACCTCAAGCATTGGTTCCAGGCTTGCAGCCCGACTCGGCATGTCCAATGCAGGCCGATGCACAGACATGGCACGGCATGCGGACCACGTTGACACCCCTAGCCACTGGCTTTATCAAAGTTGAACTTTGATAAAACTGCAATTGGGCCATCTTTTCTGAAGAAATACAGGGATGTATTTACAAATAGAGAAAATTCTAGGGGCACGAATGCTAAAAGTTATAAATAGTGAGTCAACGCGCACGCACGGAGAAAAACAAGTAATCCTTCATTTTCTGTATTTCGTAATCTCTTGGATCCTTCCTGCCTATTGGTTAATGGAACCCCTCAGTACTTCTCGGTACTTCACCATTTCTCCTCCTTTCGATTCAACTCCCCTGACTTTCCAAACCCAGCTTTGCTGAAATGGTTATAGTCAACGGTGTGTCGTCACCGGCGACGGTGACCGTCGCTGTAGCTGTGAGCAGCGTTACCAGTAACGGAAGCCGACGCGCTGTTCGTTGGGCAGTGGAGAATCTCTTGCCTCACGCTGATCGCTTCGTCCTTATTCACGTTATGCCCTCCATCACTTCTATCCCGACTCCGTGTACTCTTTCTATCCGTTCTAGTTAATTCAATCTTTTCGATTTCGGTTCTTCGTTTCTTATAATATTTTCATGTGATTGTTAATGTTATATTCATGTTTGATGAATCTGATTGAGCGAAATTCTCAAATGTTTCTTTGAATTTGACCTATTCGATTACTGTCCTTTTGTAATCTCAATACACCGAAATGCGAAATTTTGCAAATAACCTAATTCTATTATTTGGTTAAAATGTTATTGGTTTGAGCTTAGCTTTATATATTGTTGAGTGATGCTATTACATGATATTTATGGTGTGATTGTTGGGTTCTTTCCTATACAGCTGGGAAAAATATCTCCATTAAGGAGATGGATGCTGATGTGGTGGCAATATATAATCAGGACATGAAGTTAAAGTTCAAGGAGATCTTTCTCCCATATAAGAGATTATGCAAAAGTATAAAGGTGGATCTGCTATTATCTTTCCCAAAAGACAAGGAATTTTAAGTTATATAGAATTATAATAGTGTGATCAAAATGTAGATTGAGACTTTGGTGCTGGAGGATGACAATCCTGAAACTGCACTTCTGAGATACGTATCTGAATCGGGTAATAAAAGTTTAATATTGGGCTCTTCATCATCGAACTTTATCATGAGGTATGGATCATTAGAAACATTGTGAGCAAGAACTTTGTTTCTGAGCTTTGTTGTAGTGGGGATGATAACTCATAGAGGTTTAATGCTCAGCCGGGATAATCAGAATTTCGTGACTTGGAACTAAAACTAAAACTTTTATCTAATTTGGTTTAGTTGGTCAAAGCAGATCAACAACATGAGTTGATATGAAAGATAATTCCATTTATTTTACTACAATCTGAAATTATTGATAGATAAAGATCAAAGAAAGTTGCAGTTTTTTTTCTTCTTTTTTTCCCTGTTGTCCTGGTGCTTATTATTTGTGATTGTGTTATTTGTTGGTGCTCCATTTATCAATTTAACTACCTGCTTTCCTCGTGATGAATTTAAATCTGCTTTGACTAAGACTTTCACTTACAACGCTCCAGGAAACGAAAAGCCTCAGACGTACCAGTGACTGTTTTGAAATCTGCCCCCAGCACCTGCAATATTTATGTTGTATCAAGACAAAAAGTCGTTAAAAAGTTGGTCAACCCTTGCACTGGTAGTGTGCTTGAACTGCTCATCAATGGTTATCAATATGCTCTTACTGGTTTCCATTACATTTTGTCTGATTAGTATTTGACTTAATTTTCACAGAAACCAGCACTGGACAAATGATATCCACACAAACCGTACTTGGAGAAGATGCCAGTAGCACTTACAAAGCCTCCAGGCTTTTTACTGGTTCTGAGGGTCTGATGCTTAGAAATATCTTGGAGGCATCATCAGAAGCAGACCTCAACGACCTACATTCTCAGACCATTACATATGGGGATAACTTTTTTATTAATACCAAGGTTTTAAAGACAGGAACCGGTCCCGTCCAGACCGGTACAGAAAATAAAAAAAATAAAAAAAAACATTTAAATTTTAAAATTTCAGACCTCGCAGGACTGGCAGGCGTGGTCGCCGGACCGGAGGGACCAGTCACTGGACCGCCGGTCCATAACCCGGCGATACAAAGGCTTGTATTGCAGATTGGAACCGGACCGGTCCCAGTCCGGACTGGCCGGTACGGACCGGTATCGGCTGATCCTTGAAACCATGATTAATACTGTTTATGAAAATCATCAGGATATGAGCCGTCAAAACTTTGGAAAAGGAATTCAAGAAATTCAGACAGTTCAACATGATTTGATGACTTTGTTTAGGAGTACCTCGCAGGTTAGTATTTCTAAGTTCTATTTGCCTACATTTGTTCTTTTATAGAAGTTTGGAAAAATCTTCAATATCAGATGAACCAACTCAGGTCTCTTACCACTCTCTATTCATATAGAGCCACAAATCAAACACAAATAATCAAATCACTCTTGCATTTGGGTGATGAAATATATTTTCTGCAGCCTGAGGTGAAGGATGAGTAGCTAGAATTCATATGGAACTCGAGACTACTCTTTCCATGTACAATCGAGCTTGTGAAGGACTGGTCTATGCACAAAAAAAGGTGACTACATGACTGATTTACAATATCTTTCACATTTCTATGCATGGGTATTCAGCATACACACCTACATATTAGGAAGAAATGTGTTTTTAGTTTTTACCATTATCATTCATGACCCTACCCCTTAGGGGTGCAACTTGGATCGGTTAAAGCCGAAACCGAACCGACCCAAACCGACTTCAGTTCGGTTTGGGTTGGATTTATATATGTTTGGTTCGGCTTTGGTTCTGAAA
>JAUPMG010000003.1:14205819-14230395 GCA_031762675.1 Pachysandra terminalis
ATTATTAAAGTTTAGAAATAATATTTATTTAAGTGCTTATAAAAGTTTAGGGGTAGAATAGGTATTATGAAAATATTACTTAAGTTTAAAAATAGCTTCTCGCATAAGTGATAAGAGAAGCTGTTCTCAACAGCTTCTTCTTATGGGTTGCCTTCCTCTACTTCTTATGGGTAAACACTTATCCATTAGGTGTTACTAAACATACTTTTAATTTTATAAAGTGTTTTAATAAGCTATAAGCTGAAATAAGCACTTATATAAGCCGGGCCAAATGCAGCCTTAGTTAGCATTGTAATACTTTTTCTTATTCACATCCAGGTATGGCTGTCAAAGAGCCAATCTAGCTCTGCTTGGGCTCGGGTTCATATGAGCCAAGCTTAAGCTCTATAATTAGGCTTGCGAGCAAAGTCTGAACCTGAAAAAAAGCTCATTATCTTAATGGGCTTGAGCCGAGCTTGGATAGGCTTGGTTCCGTTGGTATATAACATCCATACTCGTGTATATATATATTATATCATATATAATATTAATCATCATCAACTATAAATATTAATACATTCAAGCTTGAGCCCAAAATATTTTAACGAGCCCGAGCCCAATCCTTGCTCAAGGTTTATGAGCTCGAGCTGAGTTGTGCCAAGCTCAGAGCCCATGAGAAAACCACTCATGTCTTAAAAGAGATTATTACATGGAAAAGATAAAGAGTTGATATTGGTTTGGAAGGAAACCTGCGTTCATACCAAAAACACACGAGTACATGACCTAATGGTTAACACGTTTTTTTTCTTTTTTCTTCTGGTAAATTAACACATGTTTGACTGTTGAGAGCACATTAGCCTTTACCTTCATTACAATCAAAGATAACCATGTTGTCTGTCCTCCGCACTTGTGGAGGCAAGACATAAGCGGTTTTCAATCAGTTCTTGGGCAAAGCCAAGGCTTTTTCGACCTCTGTTTACACTAAACAAGACATTTTTGGTTGAACTGAATAGGGCTTGAGCTCAATAATAAAGCTCACAAACCTAACCTGAGCTTGAAAAAAACTCTTCTTTGACGAGCCTTAGCCAAGCTTGGGTGGTCTCTCGGATCGGTTATTTTTTGATAAATCATATTTTATATAAAATATTATAATTTATAAGTATATTAAAAATAAAAAAATAAACTCAAAGATTTTAAAGTCTTGCATGGGGATTTAACAAGTTTAATTGGTGCCAACCACAAAAGTAAGAAAGGGATGAAAATCGTTGAAGTTTATATATATACTTGCCACGGCGAGGGGTTTTTATAGTGCTGGGTTGCGTGCGTGCCATGTTGTGTGCCTAGGCTCAATTAGTATACCTTGTTGTGTTGGACATGGGTAGGGGTGTACAAACAGGCCTTTTGATCCGGTCCGGCACTTATCGTGTCTTTCGTGCTGTGCCTAATTTCAGACCCCCAAGGTCCAACACAACACGGGGTTTACAATTATTATTGTGCTGGGCCGGCCTATGCTTTTGCTTTTATTTTGCTCAAAATTTAATTGTGTTTGTGCTCCAATCATGATTGGAGCTTGGCCTGGATCCTGCATGGATCTCAGGCTCACAGCTTGGCCTGGCCTGTTCAATTCAGGTTAAAGCACAGCCACAGCACGCTACGGATGTACATGCGAGCTGTGCGTGCTGTTCTGGTACTAATTTTTTTTTTTGTGTTGACCATGTCCTGTCATGCCTAATTTTCGGGCCCGACTTGGTACGACAGAGGGCACGATTATTATCGTGTTGTGCCGGACTTTGTGTTTTGCCTATGAATTGGGCAAAAAATGAATCGTGCTCGTGTTGGGCTGTACTGTGGGCCATTACCCAGGCCCTGCCCAGCACGATAAGGCCTATCATGTTGTGCTTGGGTATAACCCAAATCGTGGCAGGCCAGTCTGGCACGTGCGGTCCAACCCATTTGTACATCCCTACAGCACGCCATGCTTTGTTCCTTGTGTCGTACTGGGTTCTGAGGTCCTAGGTTTGGGGATGGCATGCAGACCCATGTGCCCGGCCAGCACAATTCTCATCGTGTCTAGCTTGGCATGGGCTACACGTTGACACCCGTAGGTATGAAATTTTTTTTAATACCCGAACATGGTATTTGTTATGTACTTAGACACCATTCATTACAAAAATTGTCAATGAAATGTATGCATGATTGGTTGGACCCACATCCACCAAACAAACACAAACATGTCTTGATTTCAACGGTGATGAATATGCGATTGTTCCATCTATTAGTACGTTATTGGGCTGAAGAAATACAGGGATGTATTTATAAATAGAGTAAAATCTAGGGGCACGAATGCTAAAAGTCATAAATGGTTGGAGTCCAGGAGGATATATCGTCATCTCGAAACTCTCGTCAACGCGCACGGCACGGGATGAACCGGTAATCCGTCATTTTCTGTATTTCGTAATCTCTTGGATCCTTCCCATTGGTTAATGGAACCCCTCAGTAGTACTGAGTACTAGATTAAGTCCTCCTTTCGATTCAACCTCCGAGATTCCAAAGCTTTGCTCAAATGGTTATAGTCAACGGTGCGTCGTCGCCGGCGACGGTGACCGTCGCTATAGCCGTGAGCAGCGCTACAAGTGACGGAAGCCGACGCGCCGTTCGTTGGGCAGTGGAGAATCTCTTGCCCTACTCTGATCGCTTCGTCCTTATTCACGTTATGCCCTTCATTACTTCTATCCCGACTCCGTGTAGTCTTTCTATCCGTTCTAGTTGATTCAATCTTTTCGATTTCAGTACTTCGTTTCTTATAATATTTTCATGTGTGGTTGTTAATGTTATTTTCATGTTTGATGAATCTGACTGAGCGAAATTCTCAAATATTTCTTCGATTACTGCACTTTTGTAATCTCAATACACTGAAATGCGAAATTTTGCAAAATCTTGTCGATTTCAGTACTTCGTTTCTTATAATATTTTCACGTGCGGTTGTTATATTCATGTTTGATGAATCTGATTGAGCGAAATTCTTAAATATTTCTTTGAGTTTGACCTGTTCGATTACTGCACTATGGTAATCTCAATACACTGGAATGTGAAATTTTGCAAAATCTTTTTGATTTCAGTACCTCGTTTCTTCTAATATTTTTATGGGTGGTTGTTATATTCATGTTTGATGAATCTGATTGAG
Source organism: Pachysandra terminalis (assembly GCA_031762675.1). Taxonomy (NCBI): domain Eukaryota; kingdom Viridiplantae; phylum Streptophyta; class Magnoliopsida; order Buxales; family Buxaceae; genus Pachysandra; species Pachysandra terminalis. Next base: position 14,208,983 of record JAUPMG010000003.1, read on the forward strand.
CGAAATTCTCAAATGTTTCTTTGAATTTGACCTGTTCGATTACTGCACTTTTGTAATCTCAATACACCGAAATGCGAAATTTTGCAAAATCTTTTCGATTTCAGTAATTAGTTTCTTATAATATTTTCATGTGTGGTTGTTATATTCATGTTTGATCAATCTGATTGAGTGAAATTCTTAAATATTTCTTTGAATTTGACCTATTTGATTACTGCACTTTTGTAATCTCAATACACTGAAATGCAAAATTTTGCAAAGAAACTGATGACTATCTGTTTAAAATATTAATACGTTGAATTCACTAATCACTAATCTCAATAAACTTTGTAAATAGCTACAAATTGATATCAATCTCAAAGTAACTAACAACTACAACTGATGCATTGCTTCAATTCAATCTAGGGATGGTTTATAATTGGAATCACGATTAGTAGATCGGTATTGAGTATTTTATTGGAAGATTATCATTGAAAACTCAGAATGGAGTATTTTTCTTGGGTGTCTATTGAAAACTTACTGCTTAATTCTATTATTTATTTGGTTAAAATATTTATGCTGTGATTGTTGGGTTCTTTTCCTATACAGCTGGGAAAAATATCTCCATTAAGGAGATGGATGCTGATGTGGTGGCCATGTATAGTCAGGACATGAAATTAAAGTCCGAGGAGATCTTTCTCCCCTTTAAGAGATTATGCAAAAGTATAAAGGTGGGTCTGCTATTATCTTTCCCAATAGACAAGGAATTTTGAGTTATATAGAATTATAATATTTTGATCAAAATGTAGATTGAGACTTTGGTGATGGAGGATGACAATCCTGCAACTGCGCTTCTGAGATATGTATCTGAATCGGGTACTAAAAGTTTGATATTGGGCTCCTCGTCTTCAAACTTTATGATGAGGTATGGATCATTAGAAACATTGTGAGCAAAAACTTTGTTTCTGAGCTTTGTTGCAGTAGGCATGATAATGCATTAAAGACTTAATATGCAGTCAGAATAATCAGAATTTCATGACTTGGAACTGTATAAAACTAGAACTTGTATCTAATTTGGTTTAGTTGATCAAAGCAGATCAACAACCTGACTTGATATGAAAAATAATTCCATTTATTTTACCATAATCATAAATTATTGATATATAAAAAATTGATCAAAGAAGGTGCAGCTTTTTGTTTCTATTGTATTGGTGCTGATTATTTGCGTTATTTGCCCATTTATCTGTAATAACCCAAACTAAAATAATAGGATTAATATGTAATTAATAAAAATATAGGGTTAATTTAAAATTTTAGTAAGTTAGCTATCATGTTTGACTGACTGTTTGTGATTGGTGGGTTGCATGGTAGGAAACTAAAGTGCTTCAGACACAATATTAACTCTTAAAGTTATAATGTGTGGCTAGGATCTTGTAGGAACTTTTAACTTAAATCAATGGCTTAGATTCAATAGGATTAATAATAGTTATAACTTAATTAGGATTCCATTTTAATAAGATAATTAAAAACTAGTTTATCTACAACTGGGAATCTAGATCTAATGGCTATAATTAAACTAAACTAATCTAATAATTAAGATTAATTTGTGAATTAAAACCAATCCTAAACTAACAAGGATTAAGATTAGATAAGGTTAACCTATAATCCAATTAAGACTAGGATGCTTAAAATCAACGGTTAGGAGTTCGTAGGAACAATTCATCTAGAAGCTTAGAATTAAAAGAAAGAGTTAAAATATAATTAGGATTAAAGTAAAATAAGGTCAATGATTAGTTTATCTAGAACTAGGACACTTTAATCTAAGAGTTAGAATTAGTCTAATCTAATCTAAGGGCTGTAAACTAAAACGCAATCCTAGACTAAGAACAACTCCTAGACTAAGCTGTAAATTGTAGGAAATCTATATAAACACTAGTAGGGACGTGTGGATCATAATTCAAAGAGAGGAGAGAGAGGACATAAGGATTTTTGGAGCAGCAAGGAGAAGAATTGCAGAAGCAAAGGAAGAAGAAGAAGAAGAGGTGCTCATCCGAACACCAATTCGAGTGCAAGATAAGTATTCAGTTTAAGTTTTATTTTCGATTTGAACTAGGTGAGATGTCATATTCACTGAATATGACAGCACACTATATCGTTATCTAAACTTCTTATCGTTCTTCTCAAAACATGATAAAGGACTTTAATTTTTGGGTTTTTATTCCACAAGATTAACAAGGTAAGGTAAGAAGTGGATTTATCATAATTAGAATATTGGGTTTTGTGCGGAATTTGATTGTATGTTGTGTGAATGATTGATTTATTGTGTTTAGAATATCAAGTTACCAAATTTCAGTGTTTTTTGGGTTGTTCCGACGTACGGCTGACCCATGTGGTTAAGCGCTTGGACCAACCGCACATCTGGGCAAAACGGCTGATCCATGCGGCTAGCTGCGTGGGCTCAGTCGTGTCCCTACTGAGCCGTACGGCTTACTAGCAGTTAGCCGCATGCCTCAGGGTTTCTTGGGCTTACTGTCCAAGCAACCGTAACAGGGGACGGTAGGCCGCATGCCAGCCGTCTCACACTGTGTATTTTTGTTTGGCCTCTGGTCAAGTAGCCGCATGGGAAACGGCAGGCCGCAAGGGCAGCCGTATCCCAAACGGCTGGGTAAAGGCTACCTTGCGGTTAGCCGTTTTTTCTCAATGTGATCTGTTTAACTTGAAATTTCATGAACATGTTTATTTTGACTTGATTAGACCAAATTTAATGTTGTTTTTTTTCAATTGTGATTATTTCATATAGTTACTTCTTTATGGACTCAATTGCTATGTTTGATGATTCCGACCAACGGGTGATATTTTTATTGAACATGATTTGGATTCTAAATTGATTTTGATCATGTTTTATATCAAAAGTTACGTCTGCACATGTACACAAATTGCCTGATTAGCTACTGTGCACAAATCACATGCACCTCTTGGCCTATTTTGCATAATTGACATTTGTATCGGGTCTAATTGCTGGACTATTCCTTCATAACTTCATATTGCTAGAGTTTATGATTTAATTGAGTGGTGTTATGATCTGGGAATCATGATACAAGTGAGGAAGTTCCGAAAGGACTATTTACATGTGTTGAGGAGCCGTACATCCTAATAGACCAAATTGTGTTTACTCACAAGGTGAGGGATAGGCCTTGTGTGGGCGTCCCAAGAGACTTGTGGAAAAATGATATTGAGGGAATGTTCACATTAGTGAGGCCCAATAGCTGAATCATAAGAGTGAATTATGTTAATAGATCGGTTAATATATGGATCACAAAGGAAAGTTCACATTAGTGATGCCTTGGGATTTGTCCCTATGATTAGAAATAAGGTATGGGGAAGTGCGCATTTGGTCACAAGCCCTCGGAACTATGATGCGCACATAGAATAACCCCCTATTCTGACCATGTATTTGGAGGATGGTGTTCATCTTGTTTAGCCAGGGGTTCAATCAGGTGTGAACATACACTAATCGAATGCCAAACAGCATGCATTACTTGCATATCAAATGATTGTATTAGATCACATGTGGTGATTATAACTGTTAGGTGCACAGCATGCATTCATTCATTAATAATTTAACCCTCATCATATTGCATTATTTGACACTTCACATTATCATATATTTGTTTCTAACTTCTGTTTTGTCTATAAGAATATCATTGGAGAGTGGCATTGACCCTACTTCAATCTAAAATATTGTTTATATTTGTTTATTTACTAAGCTAAGTGTAGCTTACGCTTTTGAGCCCAACATATTTCAGGACCGATAGATGGTGGACAACAGGACCATGGTGATCAAGAGGGAGGACAAGAAGATGATGAAGACCTTAGTTATTTTTAAATTATTGTTTGATGCTTTTAGTAGACATTGTAATAGGATTAGTTGGATTTATGTTTTTAAAGACTTACTATCATTAGAACCAGATTTGAATAGTTTATAGGATTTTGATTGAAGCATGAGACTTAAGGTTATATTTCATTTCCGCTGATTTCTGATTGAAGATTGTTGTGATTGGATATTATTCTTAATAATACTATTTTCAGAACTTTATTTTATAATCATCTTAATTAATTTAATGGTTTGGTGATGTATTGCTTATTCACTCCCATAGGGATATGGGGTGAGAGTTATATCTCAAATTTTGGGACTCAATTGAGATTTCCAGGTTTGGGATGTGACATTATCAATTTGATGTACCTGCTTTCCTCGTGATGAAATTAAATGTGCTATTACTAAGACTTTCACTTGCAACGTTCCAGGAAACGAAAAGCCTCAGACGTACCAGTGACTGTGTTGAAATCTGCCCCCAGCACCTGCAATATTTATGTTGTGTCAAGACAAAAAGTCATTAAAAAATTGGTCACTCCATGCACTGGTAGTGTGCTTGAATTGCTCATCAATGGTTGTCAATTTGCTCTTACTGGTTTCCATTACATTTTGTCTGATTACTATTTGGCTTAATTTTCACAGAAACCAGCACAGGACGCACAATATCCACGCAAGCTGTACTCGGAGAAGGTGCTGATACCACTTACAAACCCTTCAGGCTTTCTACTGGTTCTGAGGGTCTGATGGTTACCGATATCTTGGAGGCATCATCAGAAGCAGACCTCAATGACCTACATTCTCAGACCATTTCATATGGGGGTAACCTTTTTATTAATACTGGTTATGAAGATCATCAGGAAATGATCCGTCAAAACTTTGGAAAAGGAATTCAAGAAGTTCATACAGTTGAACACGATTTGACGACTTCGTTTAGGAGTACCTCGCAGGTGAGTATTTCCAAGCTCTATTTTAAATGCCTACATTTGTTCTTTTATAGAAGTTTGGAAAGATTTCCAACATCAGGTGAACCAACTCAGGTCTCATACCACTTTCCATTCATATAGGGCCGCAAATCAAACACAAATAATCAAATCACTCTTGCATTTATGTGATGAAATATATTTTGTGCAGTCTGAGGTGGACGAAGTAGCAAGACTTCGTATGGAACTCGAGACTACTCTTTCCATGTACAATCGGGCTTGTGAAGGACTGGTCTATGCACAAAAAAAGGTGACAATAAGACTGATTTACAATATATTTCGCATTTTTATGCATGGGTATTCAGCATCCTACATATTAGAAAGAAATATGTTTTTACCATGATCCTTCATGACCCTATCCTTCATGCCATGCACATGAATCTAGAAAATCATTCAGATGAAATTTTCAATCAGTCGCCCACATTTTGCAGGTCCAATTGCTTTCTTCCGAGTGCCTTGACGATGTAAGAAGAGTAAATGCAGCCCAGGAAAGGGAAGATACTTTGAAAAAGATTGCTACCGAAGAGAACGCCAAGTATTTGGAAGCTATGAAGGAAGTTGAGGTGGCAAAACAATTACTTGCTAAAGAGGTCCACGAAAGACAAATAGCAGAAGTGAATGCCCTTAAAGAGTCCTCGGAGAGACAGAAAATAGTAGATGCTCTCCTCTCGAATGACAAAAGGTACAGAAGATACAGTATGGGTGAAATAGAGGTAGCAACTGATTTCTTTTCAGAAGCCAAGATTATTGGTGAGGGAGGGTATGGAAAAGTATACCAGTGCAGCCTTGACCATACCCCAGTTGCTGTCAAGGTTCTTCAATCGGATTCATCTGAAAAGAAAGACGAGTTTCTCAAAGAGGTGTATTCCCAGCTTATAGTTCTTTTTAATTAGCACCATAGTATTAAGTATCGGCTGATCCAGAGTCGGATCAGCCGATACAACTCCGGATCGAGACATGTCACAATCCCAAGTCGATCCCGAAAATTGCTAAAGTTCTCTGACTCGGTCCGAAACTGAGTTGGATCGTCTGATCCAGAAGATCTGACTCGGTGTCAGACGAGTGAGATAGGACGATACAATATGGATCGTCCAACACCCCTAAAAAATTTTATGATTTAAAAAAAAAAATGGGCCATGTTTGGATCGGCCAATCCATGATCCGATACCGAGTTTAAACACTGTGATTAGCACTGAAGTTTGTGATTCATTTGATCTTGATGAATCATTTTAACTGAGCTTGCATCTTCCAACTGCTGTCAATGATGTGCAGGTCGAAGTTCTCAGCCAACTACGCCATCCACACATTGTTTCACTGCTTGGAGCCTGTCCCGAGAACGGGTGTCTCGTGTATGAATACATGGACAATGGAAGCCTTGAAGAACACATTTTCTGCAGAAATGGTAGACAAGTTCTACCATGGTTTGTTCGGTTCCGTATTGTTTATGAAGTAGCTTGTGGTCTTGCATTCTTACACAGCTCAAACCCAGAACCAGTTGTTCACCGGGATCTGAAACCAGGGAATATCTTGTTAGACGGAAATTACGTGAGCAAGATCGGAGATGTTGGGCTGGCTAAACTAATATCAGATGTTGTGCCTGACAACGTCACAGAATACAGAGACTCAATTCTTGCCGGTACTCTCTATTACATGGACCCGGAGTATCAGAGAACTGGTACCATCAGACCCAAATCAGATACCTATGCGTTGGGACTGATCACCCTCCAGTTGTTGGTGGCTCACCAGCCACATGGTCTATTAATGGCTGTTGAAAATGCCATGAACAACGGTTCCTTTGCAGATATATTAGATAACTCAGTAACAGATTGGCCACTTGCTGAATCAGAAGAATTGGCGCGTATTGCTCTCAAGTGTTCCAGCCTTAGATGCAGGGATAGACCAGATCTTGAAACTGAAATTCTTCCAGTTCTCAAGAAACTATCAAGTATTGCTGATGCTAATGTTAAGCTGCAAAGGTGCAATATTTATGCACCGAGACACTTCTGCTGTCCGATCCTTCAGGTACTATATCTGGAAACGCTTAAGATGAGACTTCGATGCAAATGTTTCATTCTTTTTAGGTTGGGATGCATCTCATATTCTGTTGTCTGCTGCATCAATTTGTGTTTAATTGCAGGAAGTAATGGATGATCCACACATTGCTGCTGATGGCTTTACCTATGAGTACAGAGCAATAAAGGCATGGCTTGAGAAACACAATGTATCTCCTGTCACAAGGCTTAGTCTCCAGCATACCATGCTAACCCCTAACCACATACTGCGTTCCGCCATTCAAGAGATGAAATCACCTGTAACATCTTCGAGTTCTTGAATCTAGAAAGGCTATCAGTTGTGCTAAGAGTACCCAGTTTGTATCGTGAGTTTTTCTCAACTGCACGAGGAATTGAAGCTGCATATGAAGTATCATTGGAATTAAAGGATCATTCTACACCTTGGGTACTTTTAAATATAATTCATGGATGCAAGGGGTAATAATCTTTATAGTCAAGGGAGATCAGACTTTCATTTTGCAACTCACTTTTTATCTTTGGAGATGTAAATAACTAGCAGCACTACTTGTAATTACATGATTGCAAATTATTTGTAAAGATTAGAGTTATTTTCATTTCAATCTCTCTTATTCAACATGTTCATGAACTTGACATTGGCATTACAGTTTGGCTTTTAGCCCAAAAAGAATACTGGAAGTACGAAAAGATTAGAGAAGAAAGTTACTGACAATTTTTATTCTTGATTGCTAACAGCTTGAATAACAGGGTGCCATTAAATTCCTGGGGTACCCCATGAGTTGTTTGTCTATGGGGGATCTCCCTACATGGAGGATCCAAAAACTGCTTTATGGATCAGCTGATTAAACTCAGGCCATGAACTAAGGTCATGAAGGTGCCATTCTCAATTGGAAACTACACTAGACTGATTTTGCCATTCTTCCACATGGACATCATATTCTTGAACTCTTGCAATGACCCACTTCATATCTGGAGCAGCCTACTGCGATTCAATTGTTCTTAAATCTGAGCAACATTCAGTAGCATGTGGACCATATAAACAGGTCTTGAGACCATTTTGTGGACTTCTCAGTAAAACCCCAACTGCATGGCAGGAATACTTATGAGTAAAAAACTGGAGCCCCACCTGACGCAGTGGCAATTCTAGCTACTAATAAAACAGACTTCAAACATGTCCTGTTCCTGATTTGAATTAGACAGAAACCAAGCAAGCCTTCAACCATTATTAATTCAAAAGATAATATATGTCAAATCATGAATCAGTCTCGATGGGTACGCCATTGTTTTACATTATTACTATTTACAACATTAAGTGGTGTATTGGGCGTTTAACCCTACAAACGGCTTTTATGTTACGAATTCCAATTGAGATGTTCTAGTAAGTCACCCATCAACTTGTGTGAATTCTAGTGCATTTGAATCTGGATCTCGAGTGAAGATTGCTGGCCTCCCAGATCGACTAAGAGTGTAAGGAACATCTGCAAAATATTTGGCACCACAAACCATATACACATTATATTCTATAAGTTCAAAAAACAATTCTGAATGTTTTGTTGAACTATTTGCAAAATCTACTGGATATGTTTAAGAAACCACTAAGGATCTTCGGCACCAGATTTGGTCATGAGTTCATCTTTTGAAACGGATTAGGACCCACCATTTGATGGGTCCCACTGAAGAAAGTGTCGAAGATTAGCTTGAGCGAATGATTTGAGCCATTTGATACACATTTTCTATGGTAGAAAAACTATGGAAAAGCTTCCCGAGGCTAATGAATTAGAGATAGAATCAACAGTTACCAGCTTTATCAAAGATAGCTTTCAGCTTGGACACATCTCGAATTGCAATACAAGCATGACGGTCTCGGCCCCCATGTTCAGGTCGTCCGGTCAAGGGATCAGGATTTGGAAGCTCCATCAAATGAATCATCTCAGAACCCACCCAAAACCAAGCACCCCTGTAGGGGAGCTTATCATGTGGCCTTGCTTCATTTATCTCAAGACCTGCTTTTAATTTGAATAAAATTTTCTTCTAACGCAGGAAGCATATTGTGAATTCTACATGGAATAAATGACATACCGAGAAGGTTCTGATAAAACTCAAGAGACCTTTCCAGGTTTTCACAAAGCAAGCCAACATGGTGGACACCGACAACTCCAATATCTGCGTGAGGAAACTAGAAAGATTATTCACACAATAAAGGAATGTAAAAGAGGTGGCAGAATGGCTCATAAAAGAAGAGCTTAAGCTTTTTATTTTTCAATTCAAGATCCATGACCATGTGTTTTGAAGGTGCCAATTATTCATTTATAATTGAGGTAAGACATCATTAACTCATTCATTGACTGATTGAGTATCCAACCACACGGGTTAGCTCAACTGGCAAGCTCTCCAGCTAAGGAACTGGAGGTCCCAGGTTCGAGTCCCTGGGCTTACCTGATATATGGTCCTTGTGGGTGGGGTCATGTATTCGGGGTTTACCCTGTCTCCACTAAGTGGGGTCGGGGGTTCCACGTCAGAAAAAAAAATCTCTTAAGGCTCAATCTACATAATTCACAATTATGAAAGAGTGACATGTTAATTTGGTGGCCTTCCTGGGTGAGGATCTCCAGAATATTGAAAAAACCCATCTTAGATTGTTATGAAAATGAATTGATTAACAATCGATCAAGCTTAAGAGTCTAATGTAGGTCTTCCATCCAAGCTTGGTTTTCAGTGCACGTAATTTACGTTCGCATTGATATTCAAAGGTGGGGTTTCTTACAGTTTCCATACAAGACTAGTGGTAACAGCTCCCTCACTTACAATCAGATTGAAATGCAGAACGTTTGTTTGGATGAGTAAAATCAATATCCATGTCATCTTATGTGTAATACGTTTTATATTCCTCAACAAAAGAATAAGTTCTGGATATATATTTCTCAGATCACAAGGAGTTCCTACGTTGTTTGATCATGATAATTGGGGCCATCATAGTCTAGTACTGGTGATGCACAAATCGGTAATTGACCCAAAATGTCAATTAACCAAATAGGTTTGCACAATCAGTGGATTCGAATACTTGCTTTCACTAGCCTAAATCAAAGAAATACTGTTCCAGTGAAAGGTTTCCTTGTGGAAGATGGTAGCAAAAAGGGATAGGATGAGATCAATCGGGAATGTTTAGAAAGACAACACAGAAAGTAACTTCAGAGAAGAGAATTCCCAAGACAAAGCTCTGCAAGTTCTCAGAGAATGTTCAATGCCAAGGAATCTGATAAATCAACTCCTCTTTCTGATGTATCGTTGCCCTTTTATAACCTCAAACTCATTACTTAACCGTTTGCAAAGTTTCATGAACAAATTGAAAACGCTTGATTGAACAGGCATTTTGATTTGAATCTTCAATATCCAAAACGTCTAATTCAATACACAACGTTTCAATAAATGCTTTCACAACGTTTGGATTAGTAATAAATATGGGGTTACAAAGTTAATGATACGTTACTGTTCCGTAAATGTTCAAGTCCTCAAATGCTTCAAGATCTTCGAGGATCTAGACAGGACTTATCTCTCTGACCCTCCATTCCTGAAAGTCTAAGATTTATTTTCCCCTATGCTTTAAATGAATAACCTCGAATTCACTAATTTCGAGGAGTAACAAATGTCAGGGAATGTTCCCTTATAATTCATAACATTATGTTCTCATAATGATCATTTTGAGTAACTACTTCGAAAGTTGATTTCGAACTATTCATATGATTATCCTGAAAGATAAAAATATGATTTTGGAATATTAAGTTGGTCATTTCGAAATGCCTAACTAAAATTATTTCGAAATACAAGTGTATGTTAATAACCTCATTTGAGATTTTACTTGTGATGATGAATTTACCCTCTCGAGGTGGCTAACCAATAGATGACGAATTGACCCTCTCAAGGTGGCTAACCTATTTTGTGGATATCTCGAAATGATTCTCACGAAAATGGACATTTTCGAGATATACTATTTCTAGAAATATCTTCCTATTAAGAATGAGCTTTTCGAGAAGATATTCAAATTTTCAAATATACGCGCTTTAGAATGTATATTTACATAACTATCCTTGCCAGATGTCATGCTATGATTTGAGGGAATCAATTTTCAAATTGGCTCATCATCAGTACCAACAGAGAAATTATTACCATATTTTCATTTTTGAAAGTTCATTCACATTCACATTTCAATTATATGTTTATCATTAACCCTTTTACTTTTCTATTCCACAATGAAATGAAAAATCTAATAAAGAGGAGGAAGTATAAGATAACTCACCATCATTGTTGTTGACATCAGGGGATTCTTTCACAAGAACTTCGCCTTGAAAGGACGTCTTAGCATTGGTCAGTAAACAAAGCCCATGCCTTTTACTATTTCTTTCAATTGCCTGGGAATGTTTAGACAATGGCAGGTCTGTAGAGACGAAGCTCACCCTTACATGACCGGCCTACACAAAATTGCTTCACAATCAGCCAAGGAAACAACAACAAAGAAAATAAATACACGTTACCCAATTAGTTGGAGTCGGCCAAGGATTACAAAAAGGCCATAATATACACTTATTATCATTAACACCACAATGCTAAAATTGGTAAAATAAAAAAAATGCAGAAATGAGTAAGCAATTACAGAATTTTGTGCATGAAAACAAAAGAAAAATCCATTCAGAAGGTTCTTACAGTCAAATTATGATTTTTGAGCCACTCATTTTGCAGCTCAAATTTGTTGAAATGATCAAAAAAAACACAATAAAGTATCCCCAGTATTTGTAATTGGGATGATATATGATAGGTCATCAGAGATTGCTTGGCGAGTGATGATCAATAACCACTCGATGCAGATCATACACACAGAGCTAACCCGACTAGGACCTCAGAGTGCAAAGTGCAAACATTCTTTGATTGGTAAAAGGGGTAACTAGGTTTTATTCAGAATCTCTTCACATATGCAGTGGAGAAATCCCAAGGAATTCCAATTTTATCATCAATATCGTAGAGAATTGCTGCATTTTGAATTCTTTGGAACTCAAAATGCATACCCATTACACTAAATTGCAAAAAGAAATAAAATTTTCTGAAATTAAGTACAGTTTACCCTAATCTTGATTTTTTTTTTCAGAATTTAGTATTTGATACTCTATTGAACACAAGAAAACGAGAACCAATCTATGAAATAGAAGAGAAATCTGTAAAAGAGACGAAATCAGAGACAGAGGATTGAAGAGATGGTATTGTTACCTTATGCTGGAGATGAAAAACTGGAGATGAACTGAGAAGAAGCGACGCCATTGAAGAGAAGCTCGTCTGGTTTTTTTTTTCTTTCACCAGAAAGAAATACACAATCCACTCTTTTCGTGAGCTTTGTGGTCTCCAGGTTTCAGATAAGTCATCCGGGTCGGGTTGATTCACATTAATCGGGTCTCATTCAAACCGTACGTGTGGGTCCGAGTTTGTTTTCTAGATTTCTGCACATGTAAATTGTAATGTGAACGGAGCCATTCATTCAATGGCTTTCTTTAAAAAGCCACCAAAACTCCAGTATCCCGTACATGGGATAAAATGCCGCCGGATCAGGTAGTCAAACTGAACCAAACTTTTGTCAGAACCAAGAAGACCTGGTCAGACCATTATTCTGTCCGGTTCAACTTTTAAAACACTCATTTGTAGGACTTGGAACCACCATATGCGCTTTATAAGGGCAAAATTCATACGCCCATCACAAGGCGTGTTCATCATGGAGGATCCGCGTCCGTCTTATAAGGGGGGCATGAAGCGTCTCTCTTTATATTGGCTTAACAAAAAGACTTGTACACTTTACCTTCCGTCTTATAAGGGGGGCATGAAGCGTCTCTCTTTATATTGGCTTAACAAAAAGACTTGTACACTTTACCTTATTATGAGTCTATCCAACATTGTTAGCAGTTAAAGAAGAAGCTTCTTGAGCAGTCAAAGCTCCAACATGTTTCTTTCACTTCTTCTCCTTCTTTTTTTTTTTTATAATCTCTCCATTGATGGTCATTTGACCACTTATCCATAGAGGAGACACTGAATCGAACCCAGTACCCTCCCTAGGCTTGCGAGCCAAGCCTGATTCCAAAAAAAAGCTCATTATTTTAACTAGTTTGAGTCGAGCTTGGGTAGATTCGGCTCGGTTAAAACTTGGCTAGGTTCGTATATGTGATTATACGTTCATATTCTTATATCTTATATTATGTATTAATATTAAACACACATGTTAACATATTACATTACATATAATAACAGTTATCAACTAAAATGTTAATACATTTGTATTAATCTAAGCTTTTTTACGACGTCAATTTTTTAGAAGCCGAATTTTTTGCGAGCCGAGCTTTTACAAGCCTGAGTCGAGCTGGGCAAAGCTCAGCTCGGTTCAGAACCTAAAAACTTTTAAAGAGCCTGAACTTTGCTAGAGATTTATGAGCCTGAGCTGAGCTGGGTAAAACTCGGCTCGACTCGATTACAGCCCTAACCCTCCCCACACCATCTCTCTTAAGGGATGTCATACGAACGTCTTGAGGACACCTCCACAGCCTCTCTCTCTCTCTTATGAGGGGATATCCTACCAAAGTCCTGAAGGATAGGAGGATCCAGTCTTACCCAATTTTTTATCCAATATTAAAGTTGTTAATAGAGTATTTTGAATAGTAGAATCTATTTTTATAAATTTTATAAAATCGATTTAACAATTAAGTAGGGTTTGGATGGATAAAATTTTTATCTGATGAAAATTAGATCTGATTAAAATCATTAATATGTTAAGTTTATAAAAACGATTAACAATTTGGATAGGTTTTGGATGGACAAAAATAAGATCTGATGAAAATTAGATCCGATTAAAATCCTTAATATGTATCAATTGCTTAAATTATTATGTGAAATCTTATAACTAAAAATGATATAAAAATGTCATTTTTATTAATTTTTATTTTTATTATTGATATGTAATTTATTTTAAAAATTAAAATTAATTATCAATAAATTAAAAAAAAAAAACAATATTACATAAGATGGTTTAGGATTACCCTTTTCATATGATATTCTGAATCTAATAAAACCTTAAATCAAATAAGATTTGACTCTAAATATACCAATACCCTTCTCGTTCATTATCATCAATATAGAGGGTCTAGGATTCGATATTGTATATCTGTTGTACCTTATTCTAAAAGCTTCAAGACTAATATTGAAAATTCATTCAGTTAAGCACTTAACATATAAGATCGTAACAATCTCCCCTATAGAAGAGTGGTGAGTGACCATCATCGCGAACATGCCCTAAAAAACAAAGGTCAGACGAAGGGACTCAATTCAAAAATGCAAAAAAAAATAAAAAAATTGGCTGTTAGAAAGAAAAAGACAAACGAGAGTCCACCCTTTCCCTTCCTTAATCCTTTTGAGGAAGATTCTCCCCCACAGACGCGCTCTCACTAACATTTCCCTATCCGAAATAACGCGTTTCATGCCCAAAAAGACCAGAACCGCTGTTTTCTTATTACGGCGGTGTTTCCCTGAGCCCGAGTAAAACCAGCAATCAGACCGCGTTTGTTTCATCTTATTAGTCACACCGTCAGCTTCTTCCTTAGAACCATCCCAAACGCGTTCACACCTGCAAAACACGTTTTATTTTAATTTTAATATCCTAGCTCCCTTTCTTATATATATATAACCCCTTCACCATCTTCCCCAATTTCAAATTCTCTGTGTTCACATTACTTCCTTTGACACATTTCATCAAACACAATACTCTCCCTCCTCTCTCTACTCTCTCTCTATGGACCTCACTTCGCTTCCTCTTCCTACCCACGACGAAGACTACTCCTATTTATACAGCTTCATTCAAACTGCTCTCAGCGACAAGACCAACCCCAACAACAAAAGGGTAAGAAATGGTGGAAGTGGAAATGATGATGAAGGTAATAACAATGGAGATGGAAGGGAATCCAAGAGAACGAGCAAGACGAAAGCTTTGAAAGAGATTCTTGCTTCACTGCTGTTATTGGAAGTCCAAGAGAAGTCTGATCAAGAACAGTGGGCTATGGAATCAGAACAGGAGAAATCACTTTTTGAAGCTAATCACAAGCAAAAGACTCAAGCCATGTTGGATTACTCCTCCCATCTTCAAGATTCCTACTCTGATTTAGACGAATTTGATCGGGTTCAACGCAAGCGATCTCGACTCTCAGCTTCTGCTGCTACTGTTGTTGCGTCTGCACTGACGAATCCCGACGCTTCTCCGGTGCAACCGAACTCCGGCGCCGGCCATCATCGTCGGCTTTGGGTGAAAGACAGGTCGAAGGCGTGGTGGGATAGATGTAATCACCCGGACTTCCCGGAAGAAGAGTTCCGGCGAGCGTTTCGAATGGGACGAGCTACGTTCGATCTGATCTGCGACGAGCTCAATTCAGTTGTGGCTAAGGAAGATACGATGCTTCGTGCTGCGATTCCGGTTCGTCAAAGGGTTGCAGTCTGTATATGGAGATTAGCTACCGGCGAGCCTCTTCGTCTCGTCTCCAAGCGATTCGGTTTGGGTATATCTACTTGCCATAAGCTTGTTCTTGAGGTTTGCTCTGCAATCAAAACTGTTCTTATGCCCAAGTATCTCCAATGGCCTGATGAGGAAGCTTTGAAGAGGACTAAAGATGAGTTTGAATCGATCTCTGGAATCCCTAATGTTATAGGATCAATGTACACTACCCACATTCCCATCATCGCTCCGAGGATCAGCGTCGCCGCCTATTTCAATAAGCGGCACACAGAGCGAAACCAGAAGACTTCCTACTCGATTACAGTTCAAGGGGTTGTTGATCCCAAAGGGATCTTCACTGATGTCTGCATTGGATGGCCTGGTTCAATGTCTGATGATAAGGTTTTGGAGAATTCTGCTTTGTATCAAAGGGCTAATGGAGGGTTATTGCATGGTGATTGGATTGTTGGGAGCTCAGGGTACCCTCTAATGGATTGGGTACTGGTGCCTTACACACACCAGCATCTCACTTGGACTCAACATGCTTTCAATGAGAAGATTGGGGATGTTCAAAGGGTAGCTAAGGATGCTTTTGCAAGGTTGAAAGGGAGATGGAGTTGTTTACAGAAGCGAACCGAGGTGAAACTCCAGGACTTGCCGGTCGTTCTTGGGGCATGCTGTGTCTTGCATAATATCTGCGAGATCAGGAACGAAGAGATTGATCCGGAGCTTGTGTTCGAGCTTGTTGATGACGAGATTATACCTGAGAACAGTCTAAGATCATCGAGTTCTATGCAAGCAAGAGACCATATTGCTCATAATCTATTGCATCATGGCCTTGCAGGCACTGCTTTTCTATAGTTTATTAACAAGTTTCAATTTTTTTTTCTCTTGTGATTCTTTTTTACGGCTTACCAGAGTCGTGTCATAGAATAATACAATCCCATTACCAATGTCAAAGCGATTACATTGTTCTTTCTGCATCAATTATAATTTAAATTGCAGGAACCATGAAGTCATAAACAGTTCTAGTTGATTCTGGTTTCTGATTCAAATACACACAGTACTTGTAGATACACACAAGAAGAAGATTTGAGGGTTTAAAAAAAAAAATATATATATATATATATATACATATATATATATTTAAATATAAAGTTGAATTTGAGTTCAACTTTTGGCATCATTAGATCAGAGCAATAGAAACTGTATAAAACCATTGGAAGATGGATCACAGTCACAAAAATTCACTTTGTAACAGCTAATAACAGCTTTAAACTAATAGAAAACAATGTCTCATATAATGGTTGTCTATTACCTGTATTTATACTCACTTTAGTCGCATCAAACGCCGAAAATATCAAGTTAATAATTATACGTAACAAATCATTGAAAACATTTAGAACTATTCTTCCTTGCATTTTTATTAGCATCAAGCATATTAATCATGAGTTCCTACCATTATTCACATCAGCTAGTGCAGAGTCTCTAACATTGACCTCTCTAAGTAAATGATCATAACTAAAATAAGAAAATTGCTCTGGGTCAAAGCTATCCAGACAATGCCAAACTGTTTGCAGGAAGCAAGTTCCATGCAGCTTAGCAAAAGAAGGCATGTAACATGCATTTGTATTATACAAGCATCAGTCAAAGACCCAAATAATGCTAAAACCAACTCAAAGATGTCAAGTATCAATCCTTTTACATCATTATACATTGACCAGCTATCTATTCTTAGTAATGTCAAGTCAATATATTGTCTGGTACAAGGCTCTCTTGACGATACAAAGTCAAACATTAACAATCATAAAAGAAAATAAGATTTACGATAATCTGGCTTTTACAATGAACCGGTATTCGGTGAATTCTATCTTTTTATATATAATCCAGATAGGAAACAAGCTATATTGAAAACTACAGAAGAACAATTCTTGACTAATCATAGACCATCAAACCAGTCATGTTACTGTAAGTGTGAAGAAAGTCACCGGTCTTCATGATCAGATGGTGGACGGAATGGAAAATGTGCAAACTGGATCCTCAACATGGGGGCATCCGGTTTCTTGTCATCGAACTTGTAACCTGCAGGTGATCCCAATTTCACAACTTGAATCAACAAGGTAGGACCCAGAAGATATATAATACATAGACAAATTTAAGCAGCTACTCAACTGATTTGAAAGCTCTATCGCCTTTGCTTATGTAAGATACAAGAATATGACAACTATTCCGCAAATTTGAGCTGTAAACAAGCCAAGCCGAGCTTGGCACAGATAGGCTTAAGCTCGTAAACCTTGAGCAAGGCTCAGGCAAAGGCTCACGCGCACTAAAAAATTTTGGGCTAAGGCAAAGGCTCAGGCGCACTAAAAACATTTGGGCTCAAGCTCGGCTCATAAAAAAGCTGGGATTAGTACAAATGCATTAATATTATAGTTGATGATTTTTATTATTATATATAATATAATATATTAACATCTATGTTTATATTAATACATAATATAAGATATAGGAATATGGACGTATAATCTCATATACAAACCGAGCCGAGCCTATCCAAGCTCGGCTCAAACTGGTTAAGATAATGAGCTTTTTTTGGGGCATAGGCTTGGCTTGTGAGCCTAATTATAGAGATCAAGCATGGCTCCTTGACAGCCCTACCGCAAATAAAGTAGCGAGTACATTCGGAACTGATATCAAGACCAATACATGCTTTTGAACTATTTGTCACAAAAGGCGGATCTCGTGATGCATCCATATATGAGATCAGGAATAATGAAAAACACGCATTGGTAGGCAAGTGGCAGTGTCGGTCATATTTTCGGTTTTTTTTCTCATCTAAATAACACTGGCAAAGAAAAAATAAAAGACAGTAACAATATCATACAGAGCTAATAGCCAGATCAGTACTTATTGATAATTCTATTATGTAAACGAACCTTGAAGAGCTTCTAGAGCTGTCAGAGCACATTTCGCATCGTTAAATTCAACAAAACACAAGACCGTCGCCTTATCGACACTCTGCAATTTAATAGTAATAAATAACATGAGTACAATAACTCAATAAAGAAGGCACAACAAAATTCTAAATTACATTGTTATCAATGACAGTGACAAACATCTGAAATGGCAAGTTCAAAATTCCAACTTCCTTTCTGCCACATTTATAGTGTAATTAAACCTAATAGGAACCGAATATAGCTTGAAACAAGTTAAAAAATTTAGATAACAGATTTAATAAGTATGATTTGAGTGGTTATCTGTCATTACTAATCCCTGTAGGGTAATGGTAATTGTTTGAATTAAACAAAGTTATAAAATAATGATAGGAATTCTTCGGCTTGATTTCCAAAAGCAGTGTGCACGCTTATTTATTCGACCATATCTGTTTCTGAAAAATAATGCAATACTTTGATCTTGCTAGCTTTATCTGAAAAACACTAGTGCCTTCCAAGGTGGCTATCTCTCTGTCAACCCTTTGATTGGATAATAGCCTTACAAGGGTTCATCTCACCTCAAGGGCACGAACTAGTCCCAACGATTGTGCCACGTACCAATAGAGGGTGGAATTGCAGAACACTTGTTGCACTATCACTTTGCTTGGGAGTTTCGAGAGCAAGTCTTTAATGTGGCTTGTAATACGTCTAGTTCTCTTTGGAGCACTCTTGCAATTGAAGGATAAAAGCAAGAAGAGGAAGGTTCCATTTCCTTTGGAAGTTCAACCAATTCCTGTTTGTTGGGCTATTTGGAAGGAACAAATGATTGTACATTTGAAGTCAAGCAAAATAACATGATTAGTGCAAGGAATCATGGTCTTTGTTTGCTAGCCATCTGTATGTGTGCCTTGGAACAAATTTTGCCGCTCCTAATGACAAGGAATTTGACTTGTTCCTGTATGGCTAGCTGTTTTTTGTGTTCCTAGCTTACATTGTATAGACACTGCTTGCCCTTGTCATTGTACACTTCCTCTCTTCTTCTTCTTCTTTTTCCTGTGGTTTGATCACTAAATATATAAAAAATAATAATAATAATAGTTATAAAAAAAAAAAACCCGTCACTCTAACTATCAAAAAGAAGAAGAAAAAACACCACCATTCTAGTCCTCAAACATAAATTTAACCAGCAGAAATGTGGCAGGTGATTGCAACATATCCGTTCAGGTAGTAAGACGTATGTCTGCAAGAAAAAACATGCCTTTGTGGACACAAACATGTAAGCAGACAAGTTTTTTTATTCCACTTCAAGAGGTGAGAATAACAATGCACAGGGGCGGGCAGAAAGAGAGGGGAATTATTGGATAGAACGATTTATGCAAAATAAAATAGAAGAAGAAGAAGAAGAAGAGCATGGTTTAAAGCAAGGTTTTAAGTATTGTCATGTAGCAGCCAAGTCGTATCAGAATTTGAGGTGGCCTATAAGATACCGGCCATCAACATTATAAAATATTTGGAGTGGTTATGTATCAGCCAACAGGCCGATATGACTTGGTCCCTATCAGCCTTGTATTGGTCAAATTGACTTGTACATAAAAAGAATTAACTGTTTCGCCGGTACGTATTGTGTATTGGTCGATACGCAGATATGTAACAGCCAAATCCTTACAAGTTACAATCGATGTTTCTTGTTTTACAAACATGTTTTTAAGGGCGGGGGGCGGAGGGGCTCACTATTTTGAGCTCAAACGAGCTCCAAACTTCTCCCCTTTCACCAATTGCTCCATATTGCACTTACCTTCGTATCTATGCATTTTCACTATCTCATATATATATATATAACGTTAGTTTCTTTGTCATGATACTCTCTATGTGGTGTGTGAACATTTTGAGCTTCTTAAAATTTAAAAACCATTGAAGGTTCATCTGCATTGAGGTTGTATATTATTTATGCTTCTTTTTGTTTTTTAACGTCCATTTTTTCATCATTTTTAATGAAAACAACAATCTACATTGTTTTAGATTCTTTCTGTTTTTTTTTTTTTTTGATTTTATAGTCGGGCCAATACAACTCGGTTTTGCTCGGGCAGATACCCGATAAGAAACCGATACCTTAAACTTTGGTTTAAAGTACCGGTCGATATCGATATACATAGCCAAATCTGTATTGCTAGCGAACTGATACTTTTAGTCAGCAAAAGCAAGGGCCCTTGATTCCACCCAATGTCTCAGACTGATCCAGTTTGATATTGATTTGTATAGATGTCAGAGCTGGCTGATCCAGTTCCTGATACCATTACTTTAAACATTGAAGAAGAGGAAAGAAGGAATACAAAGGCATCAATCATATCATGAAAAATTACGAACGATACCACATACAAGAAAAATAAACACAAATCTAAAGGAGCATATGAGGCATTGAAAATGAATTCAGTAAAAAAGTATCCTTTTTCTTTACTTTGCCAAGTCATAAATATGAAGCTATCAATGATGCAATAGAATAACTTATCAAATGATGCCACATTCAGGGACAATAAACACAACAATTGACGGGCAGAAAACGCACATATATGGACTGAAACACTGTAACCAACTCTTTTCAAAATTATGAACTCTTGTATAAAGTTATAAAACTGTAAAGAATGAGTTAAAGAATAGACGTACTCGTCTGGGCTCCTTGTGAACAACTCTGATTTCTTTGAAACCAATAAAAGGACGAAATAGGTCTTTCATCAAGGTCAAGGACAAAAATGTGTGTATTTGTGTCTGTATAAATAGGAAACAACCAACTAACCAAAAGGATACGGCCTATTTCTCTTCTGGTACAGTCACTCGGGAGCCCGTCCACAAAAAGAATGTTTGATTCCTCTGCTGACAGGCCATTAACTTTCCTCAAGGAGCTGGGCCTTTCACTAAGCATGTCCGGTACACCTGGACTGATCCCAAGTGCAACATCCCGTCTTTGTACAAATAGAGATGGATCTTCCAAAGGAGATTGAAACCCCTTTATACTTGCTCCAGGTGTTAATCCACCAAATCCAGGTGTGGAATGGTTGCCAATGCTCGCAATATCATCTAAACCATAAGCTCCAGGTCGTAATGGGAATATCTAGAAGT
>JAUPMG010000003.1:14255668-14276171 GCA_031762675.1 Pachysandra terminalis
CCATTCTTGATAAGTGTAATAAATGTCTCTTTTGATTTTGGTTCCACAATAAACAAACTTTATTGTAATATTAATAAGGGTGGCCGTCTTAGAAGCGGGTACTGTTGCTATAAAACAGACCACTAACGGTTCATTACTCCTTCTGGATAATGATATCAAACATCTAAATACTAGCAAACTTGTTTCCTTCATAAACCATTAATTGTGAATGGTAAGCTCCAACTTGCAGCTGACAACATACAGGACCAGATAAGCATGGTTATCAGTTAGTATAGAATACCATGTGATTTTGTTAAGCAACAAGAATGTGTTTTAGTTGCCACAAATCAGTGCTACAGTATCATAATTTCTAGCTCATTGTTTCTTATTTTCTTGTCCGTGGAATTGCTTGTAGGTGGTCTCTAGGTGCTATAATGTATGAGATGCTTGTTGGTTATCCTCCATTTTATGCAGACGACCCAATAACCACATGCAGAAAGGTCAACATACCATACCCCTTTGTTTGCTGTGTACTTCTGATCTTTCTCATTTGATGCTTGATGTGATAAATTTATGCAAGGTTTTTATGTTATTGTAGTAGCATTATTTGCCTCTTGTGTCACTTTGCTATCTCATGGCATGTTATTATTCTGTTAGTTGTAGCCTTTTTGATTGTTCATATTTGCCTACCAGATGAAAAATTCAAGCAATCTAACTCTATTAATTTCACAATGTATTAAATAGCAATATGTCCCCAAAAACACAGTACTCTCCCATTGTGCTCTAGCTTTTCATAGTGACTTTAAGCATTGCAAGTTTTCTAGATACTTTGGAGAGAAAGTTAGGTGCGTTGTAATTTTGACAATGATACTAATGATGACGATGATGATGATGATGGTTCTCGGTGGTGGTGGTGGAGTTTTTCAAGATAATGTGGAAAGAAAGTTAGGTGCATTGTAATTTTGATAATGATACTAATGATGATGATGATGCTCCATGGCGGTGGTGGTGGTGGTCATGGTGGGAGATTGAATTCTCCAAATATTATTAAATTAAATCGTATCTTAAATGGGCCATGGAGAGGTTGCTGGTGGTGGTGTTGGGAGATTGGATTCTCCAAATATTCTTAAATTAACCCATATTTTAAATGGGCAATGCGGAGATTGAATTCTCTAAATAGTCTTGAGTTAAACCATATTTCAAATGCAGAACTTCTGTTCGTATTTCTGCACAAAAGATTAGCATCATCTTATATGTCGGAGTGAATTACCCCTCAAAGTCTTGGAATTCTGCAGTCATACTTTTGAAGTCAGTTTGATTCTGGGTCAATCACCTTTTACTAGGTTTTTTATGCTCTGGTTAAATGATCACTCCTGGTCCCGGATGTCTCAGGTTAGTTTCTAAGGGGCTTAGTTCCTTTCTTCATATTCCGGGAGATAACGTTGGAGAAAAATGCCAGTAAGTTTAATGATTCAGTTAATGGTGCTTGTATTGTCATTAATAAGGTTTTGGTACAGAAAACTCGTAATGGTATTTGATTTTTTCTTACCATTCTAATGAAACAAAAATGTGGACCTGCAAAGAAATTATGTTGTGGCCAGGATAAGCTTAATTGCAAAGAAATTTAGGTGTGGCTTGTACAGCATTATTTATGTCATAGCGTTTCATGTGTCTTATATTATGAGAAATTTAAATAGTTACCGAGCACGTTGTTTTCTGCTCTTAGAAATTAAATTTGTATTTATTAGCCACAGGGATGGCATTTACATGTAACATTGCAACAATTTTGTGTCGGTTTTTGTCCAACTATGTTCTGCATAAATTATCCCCTTAAACTATTTGAAGTTTATATATTATCACATTTAGTGGATGGAGATGTAAATTTTTTCTTGACACGGTGTTCATCAATGATTTTCAGATTGTGCATTGGAGAAATCACTTAAAGTTTCCAGAAGAGGCAAAGTTGACATCCGAGGCCAAGGATCTTATCTGTAGGTTGCTATGTGATGTAGAACATAGGCTTGGTACTGGAGGGGCGGACCAAATAAAGGTATGGTATTGAACATGTTAGAACTTCCATCTCTTATTTTTGAACTGTTTGTTCTTCATGACTTTTATTGCAATTTTACCGGTTCAGGCCCATCCTTGGTTCAAGGAAGTCACATGGGATAAACTATATGAAACAGAAGCAGCATTCAAACCCGAGATCAATGGGGAGCTGGATACTCAAAACTTTTTGAAGTTTGATGAAGTATGGTGCACCCTGAACTCATCCCTTATCCCTGCTTTCTTTTCTCATCCCTTACTCCTTTCTTTCTTTCTTTCTTTCTTTCTTTCTTTCTTTCTTTCTTCTTCTAATTTTTTCATGAACCAGTGGGTAATCTATTACTTTCTAGTTCCTTCTACATTGACATTTCTATTTTTCTGAAATGGTTATATCTCTTCTCTTTTATAATGCTCTGACATTACCTCATTCATGCATATCAGCATATGCATACATGAAGTGCAAAATTTGGCAAATATTTCTTCGTTTTTCCTTTTTTATTTCTTTAAAAAAAAAAAAAAAAGCGAGAGAAAGAACTACTGAGCATTTGAGTTTCTGGAAGTGACGTGCTTTAAAAAGGCTCAGGTGGGTTCATGATTTCGCTTATGTAGGGATTTTTCAGTCATTTCCTGATAAATGGGTTTTCACTCTCCAAATATTCAGATTACCCATGCTATTTCAACAAAATTCCATTTGAATGCTTGCCTCCTGAGAATTGTTTGGTCATTTTTTTTTTCTTTTTTTGTTACATAAAAAGGCATTCTAGTTGGATACTTAAGCTTATACTTCGTAAAATGCTAGTCGCAACAAAAGCAGTGTGCTTGTTTCATAATTGTGTTAAGACTTCTTCCTAGTACTATGCTATTGTTTAGGACTACTAGATGCTTTTTCTTTTTAACTAATGACTAGACGTTTCCTGTTTCTCAATATAATGCCTTTTGTGAACTTCTTTGCCTACGTTCTTTGGGTTGCTTCATAGTTGGATTCTCCAGCACCAGCAAGAACTGCCTCAGGAACCTCAAGGAAGGTGTGTAATTAACTTATGCAAGATACCTACACAAACATACGTACATATGTATATACTTTATTGGTACTTAGAATTTATTGTACACACACACCTACATATTTCTCATGCATCATAGTATGGAAGATTGTTTCTTTTCAATATATATATATATATAATTTTTTTTTTTTTTTTCAATTTTAAGATTCTAAGCCAGTGTCAGAAACAAACTTAACTGAATGATGTTGTAAAATATGGAGAAGGATGGTTACTGCCTTGTGGTTTTATATATGACTATCCTTGCCATGTAGTGAATAGACTTTTAAGTGGTCCAATGATGATTGATGATTTTTAAGAGTGTTTTGAGTGTCAGCTAGTTCCGAATACATTTAAAGATAATAGCTTCGGCCCGAGCCTGGCCTGAATATGGCCGGGCTTGGGCCCAAAAGATAAGGCCCTGAACAACCCTTGAGCGGGATAGAACTAAATTTTGTTTTCTGACCAGGTTGGTCTAGGCCTAGCATGGTCTAGCACTAGCTCGTCCCATTTACACTCATACCTAAGTCTAGAATCTCTCATAGAGAACTCAAAAATTATTACAAAAATTTGATGTGAAAATCCGAAACGCTTGTAGCAGTTAGGCTATCTGAATCTGTAAGGTAAACTATCTAAGCTGGCCTATCATTGTTTCACTTGGCAGAAAAACCTATATCCCACCAGCCAACTAAACTTCGTGAGAAGACCAGAAAACATTAATCATTTTAGGTTCTATAATATGGTCATTTCCCTATAAGTGTTTCCAGTAATTTTTCCTTTCTTGGTAAATCTGCCCTACTGATACTTAAAATTTTTATTCATTTCTTAAAGTTGCTACTTTGTGGCAGATGCTACTGACTCCCAAAGACTTAAGTTTTGTTGGCTATACATACAAGGACTTTGATGCAGTCAAAGGATTACTTCGATCTTTAGGTATTCGTGTTATATTTTACTCTGTTTTTCTTTTTCTTTTTCATGGCAGCATGCTATGTTCCACTGGCTAAGGATAGAATAACAAAATTGCTTTTCTGCTTCTCTCTAATGCATGTTAAGGAATCCAAACAATTTTTTATATACAAAACTACTTGATGTAAACACAGATGCATGGACAATCACATATTCTCACATGCCAAATTAATTTAAATTGTAGGTTACAAAATTTGAGGCTGTGATTCTCCAAAGTGATAGAAACATATGAGTACTCTGAGTTGCTACAATCCATTCCTGGTTCAGATTTGAACTGGTGATCACTTGAACACTTGAAGGTTGCAGTTCATTAATGAATTCAATTCCTGATTTTCATCCCAATACTCGGTGGCTTGATTGGACCCGGCCTCCACATTTTAAAATCCCCCTGTTGAATGGCCTGTTCTCCCCTAAATCAAAATACAATTTACTTGGACTGTAAAAAGAGTCACCTTCTACTGATAAGAAAAAAAAAACGTCACCTTCTAAGATTGGCTAGTCCAAGATGCTGAACAACGAAGTTTGATTTCGGAAAAACACCATCATCAATTTCAATGAAATAGTAATAACTTCTCTTATTTGATGGAATTGATCCATTGACACATAGTCCATAGGTGAAATTCGAGTTATTTGGTTCTTGGGGCGGCAAATCTATCCTGGTCATCAAGGAAATAGTCTGATCCTCTTTATCTCAATTACAGAGAGATCCATGAAACAGTATCCTGATGCTCCAAGCTATACATATCGATAATCATTTCGGAGGGGGCAGGGGATAACATTTTCAATTTTCCAAATCATGCAAGCTTCTCTTAGCAGTAGCCTGTATCCTTTTCTCCAAGGCTTCTGTTTCCTCTCTTGATAGCAATCACAAGCATCAGCGGTCCCTCTGGAGAGAAATGTTTAATGCAGCCTGCTGTTCCGGTTTCTAGTTTCTGAAAAATTGTCTGGTAATCTCAATAAATCTGCTCATTTCTGTTCATCTCTTTGTGGATGAGGGAGATTTAAACATCACCTCCTTGAATGTTCTAACTGTTTCAGATTCAAAGAAGAGTACATCACCAAAAACGGCCATCTACCAATTCCATCTTCAGTAATTGATTTTATTCCATTACTTGTTAAGAAAAAAAGATGAACAGAGATAAAGAACACAAATCAAGTACACATAAACACAACGATTTACGTGATGGTTGGGCAATAGTGCCTGCGTCCACAGATTTACACCTCATTCTCTTATTCTCATGAGCTCAGGAAGAAAAAAAGTGTTACAAAAGCAGCCACGAAAAGTATGATAAATACCCTATAGTTAAGGCTAGACAAAATAGTAAGTGAAATTATTATTTTACCCTTCGACCCCCAGAAAATTTGGGGGAGCTTGATCTGCGGAGTCGATGGATGGATCATCAGTACTTCCCGAATGCCTCAGTAGCATCAGTCTCCACATAACAACAATACTAGTAACTGGTGACTATGCTTTTATTACATTACATCTGATTGGAGTGCTGTAATCTGAACTTTTTCAGGTGCTTCTCGGGTAGACTATCCAAAACTTACAAATGAGGAGGAACAGATGCTTACATCATCAGGTGATGTTATGTCACCATAAGGTAGTTCTTGGACCCTCACCATGTAAAGCATATGTAACACATGAGCAAGTGAGTCCCTCTTATGTCGAGGTGAGAACCCCTGCTTATTTTCAGTCAGGTTTTTGCCCAAATTTGCAATTCCTCTGAATTTGCTACGACAGAGTTGGCAGAACTAACACCATCTAAATGTACAGTAGTATGAAGAATTCTACAGAAGCCTGGTGCTGGCTTGGTTGGTAGTAGCAGCAGTAGAAAGAATTTGTCTAGTGTAGTGGGAGTTGGTATTAATATCCTGGATGCTGCCCAGGTTGGCAGAACAAAACAAGCCTTCTCTTGTGGCAGTTTGTGGCCGGATTCTATAGCTATCTTTTTATAGACCGATGAGAAGAACTACATTTTGTGAATGATTTTGAAAGCTATATCACACATTAGATCCAACTTTTCGGGAGCTTAATTGTGCAGCTCTTTGTACATTTGATTTCATAAAAAGATGAAGAAATCATAAGAACTAGTCAGAATCATGTAAAAGGATGACAAGTTTAAGCTCTGTTAACTACTTACAGGTTGAGAAGAATGTCTTCTTCTCCGGTGGTGACAGCCACCACTTCGAGCTCGACGATGGGAGCCCGCCTGTGCTCCGGTGTCTTCATTGCCGACTGTCGTGACTTCTTCCTCTTCACCATGGCGCCTGGGATCAGTACTCGCCATGGCAATGATGACAGATAGTCAAAGAAAATGCAGATACTGTGAGAATGGTATAATGATCGTCACGTTGGACATATAGCTGTGGATTGCTATTGCTAAGGTTTTCTATTGGTCTGACGGGCCTGTGCACTCCTTTCTAGTGTCCAACGGTAGGACAAGTCTCATAGCAATGGCAACGTGGCAGGTTTTGACAAAACCTAACCCGCCCCTAAAGGAGCCCCCCCTAATACCAAGCCCGCTCCTAACCCTATTGGGATTTGTGACAAATGAAAAAGAAGCATCTACTTCCACTATTTAGCTGCAAAGTGGGCAGATTCACTGCCCACATATAATCAACTGAAATAAAGCTTACCTACATTACCACAATTGTATAGATAAGCAACAAAATTACAAGAAACTTTGCATAAGTTATCTCAAATAATGAGTATTAATCAAATGATAGTTCATCCTGTTGGACAAAACTGGTCCAAGCTTACAAAAGAACAACCAACATAACCAGGCTTCAAAAGGTATCTAAAAACTGAATCCAAACCTAAGAAACCTCAGGACAAAAATCCAGACCAACCTTGACAATTGCAGATAATCAGACTCTGAAGAACAAATAAGATAGACCAATAGCACCAAATACCTAAACTCAGAAAACAATACCTTCCACGACCAAATCCCAACCCACCACCACCACAACCACCCCATCGAACTTCGGTATATAGTTCCAAGCATTCTTACGTAGAACCCATAAAAACCATTATAAGATGCAAACAGACTACAATCCACCTTACTTATCGGTATCTGGTTTTTCTTTCTTTTCACTTTCATCTTCCTTTGTCTCATCCTTTGCAGAAACTGGAGCCTCCTCCTCCTTGGGTTTTTCCTCCTCATCTTTGCTCTCCCCTACACTTAACTTCTCTAGAAGGTCAGCAGCAGAGTTGGCTTCTTTGCTCTCTCCAGTACTCTCCTCTTGGGATTCAGCAACTTCTTTTACCATTTCCTTAAATGTTTTGCAGTCTGAAAAATAAGACTGAAATCAATAAACAAGAATTGACGATATATGTATAATGATAATATAATACATCCTATTTCCTTTGGTAAATAATCTTTATTAGTGAAGGTAATACTTCTATTGTAATCATTGGCAAGGCATTAATCTTGCACCATAAAATCTATAGACACCTCAGAAGAGAACACAGCAACAATTACATTTATACAGTTGCATTAATCTAGCTAATTTTACACAAAAATCATATAAAACTAAACGGTTAATAACAAACCTGTTGTACCAATTCAAAGACCCACCACGGCCAGTAAGGATCTTTCTTGCACATATTTCCTTCACAGCCAATGTGGAGTGCTGGTGGCAAGCCATTTCTTTTTTCAGGCATTACTTTGCATTTCTAACTCTGTAGATAGACTAACTTAAAACTTACATGGAAAAGTGGCTGAGACCAATAATTCGGTGTTCTTTATGCTTTTTTTTATGAGAAACCTTCATATGATAGCTCAGATAACTGCCATATGGATGACATATTGCACTTTTTCATAAAGCCGTTTTGTGATGCTGGAAAAAATCTCATCAACTATGATATTGGCTAATTACAATTCCTTAATAACATTTCAAGCCATTTTAAAACGGTTCGGATACATATGCAAGAGAGTCTGATAGCATCCCTCAATCGGATAATTAAAGTATTAAGATGGTTTGTGCATGTAAAAAGGATACCTAGTAAGGCACCTGCAAGAAGGTACAAGAGGGTACATGCGGCAGGGTCTAAAATGTGTATGAGGAAGACCGAAAAGGACCTAGATGGAGTCGGTCATAAAGGACCTGAATACATGATCTTGACTAAAGATACGGTTTCTAATACATTAGAACAACAAAACAGGGTCCATGTTGTTTAACCTAACTAGTTGGTATGTAAAACTAGGGTTCCAGGTTTACCAGAGCAAAGGATAAGTGGTTGAAATTGATGCCAATGGTTGTAGCTTTATAACTGCAGTATCTTATAGATTAATGACTTAAGAAATTTCCTTAAACTGTAAAGTTGCATCAGGGAAAAGTTGAATAGTAGCTAACAGCAGGTTTTTTTTTTTTTTCCAATGAATGTTCTACAGCTCTTGATAAGATTATTGAAATTCCTATGTGAAACAGCTATTGTAATAATCTAGGCTATTACCTTGACGGGTTGATTTGTAATTCAAAACGAGTCTGAGAATCAAAGGGCTCGGGTAAGTCCATATTTCAGTATTTTCCTATTTGGTAAACAAACCTGCAAGTCAAACTACTCAACTTGGAATGAACTGTTTGACCTTGGAGTTTCTCAATGAACCCTTGAGAGATAGAGAGAGGGAGGGGGGGGGGGGGGGGCGGGATTGGTTTTCAACCCCCTTTTTTGCTTTACCCACCTGTTAAAACAGCAATACAAATATTAACCAGGTGGAAAGCAAAAGCGAGGAACAAAAATAAAGAGAAGAGGGGATAAAAGAAATCTCACAACAATTTAAATGATATTAGCATGACATCATGATGATTTGCCTAGTTGTTCTCACACACACACCCCTTTTTTAACTGTTTCCATCTACATATATTGACATTTTAATGTTCTTAATGCATCAGATAACACCATCAAGTTGAGAGGTACATAAAGCTGGACTGGACTAACCTCCCTTGGCTGTTCAACAATATTCAGTCAGGGTTTCAAAGCACTCATATATTTACACCTGACACCTAACTCACATGTTAGAAACTAAAACCAGTAATTCTAATAAGGTTTGGTTCTGGTCTTTGGATATTTTAACACCCATTCTGAACCCATCCCACTGACACCACCACTACATAATCCCTCTACATATGCTTAAATACGCAAGATCGAAACTTTTGCAAGCAAAATACCATTTCCCAGCAGTTCTGTATATAGTGTAAAGGATCAGCCAGGGACGAGTCACGATCCCTGATTTATTAAGAATTACTTGACTCGGATGAGCCAGATCGACGCTTCCAAATCTGACTCGGTTTCGGACCGAATCAGACCAGACGATTCCAAGCAAAATGTAATAAAAAATGTGACCCATGGGCTTTGAACTCAAGACCAAGAGATTAAAAGCGTTGCTCTCTACCAATTACGCTAAACGATTGTGTTGTAAATTGTTAGCAGATTAATATATTAATAGTAATCTAATATGATATGGTCAAAAAAGAGTAAAAATACAACTAACGCGGGATTCGAACCCACAACCACATTGTCATGCACATAGCGCTATACCAACTAAGCTATAAGACCGTATTGCAATGTTTTAACTGATTGAAATATTAATAGAGATGTGACTCGCCTGGGCCATGTTTTGGGTCGGCTGATCCAACTCGGAATCGGACCGGGACGATCCCCGATTCGATACCGAGTTTAAACACTATGGTTCTGTACGACCAGCCAGGGGGAATAGACTCCAAATCTATTGATAACGTTATGGAATTTTGACAGGCAAATCCTAGTAGCAAACACACCACAAGTGATAGCAGACAACATAAATATTTGGAAACTTAATCCTGTAAACATAAGAATGATGGTATCTCAATTGGGAAGGATTTAAACCAGCAAGAAGCCACGGTCTTCGTTCCTCCAGTGGGTGCCAAAGCTAATTTCTTGGCATAAAACATATGCTACATCTCAAAATGACCATGGATACTTCATCCTACGTCTCTATTATCCCACTAATTTTTTTTTCTAGTTCAGATAGATACAAAAAGAAGTTCATTATGAAAAGTTGTATACCTATATATATATTTGTGTGTGTGTGTGTGTCTACATGGATGTATGCACAAATAAAAGATACAGGGAAATTATGATCAGATAATACTGCAAGTATATAAATCAAAGTAAATGGCCATCAATAAATACATTGCTACATGGATACTAAAATATTGAATAGAAAAGAAGGAAACTGAGAAATGATATCTAGATAATACAGCAAGTAAATAGATTAAAGTAATCTATCATTGATACTTACTCTCGATCGATGGAAATCGAATGGCGAAGAGTTCCTCCTTCAACTCTCCATCAGAGAAATCAGTGGCATGCCAGACACAAGACTTATCATTCCCAGCATGTTCTTGTAACGAAATCGAAGGAAGAACTGAAAACAATTGAATGAGAACAAAAAAAAAATCAACAAATAAAACTCAAATCACATCGCTACTTCTAGCATTCACAAATTGATCCAAACAAAAATTGAATCAAGGATCATCAGACCTAAATGATTGGCGCAGATCTTAAGCGTCTTCGATTGGCGCATAACCAACCTAACCTTCTTTGTCTCCTTGTGCTTCAAAAGCTTCACAGTCCCAACACCTCTCTCCTTCCACTGATTTCCTTCCTTATCAAATCGATAAAGCTTTGATTTTCTACAAACGCAACAGACACGATCGATTAATCAATCAATAGATCAACAAATTCGAATCCAATGAAGTAATCGGAGCTGTTGATTTGATAGAGAATAAAAAATAAAAAATAAAAATCAGAAAAATTCTACAAATCTCTGACAACCAAAATCAATTTGAACTAGTCAGAATCGTGTGAAAAATATGAGAATGTTAAGCTCTGTTAACTACTTACAGGTCGAGAAGAACGTCTTCGTCTTCCTCTCCGGTGGTGACAGCCACCTCTTCGAGCTTGACGATGGGAGCCACCTGCGCTCCGGTGTCTTCGTCTTCGGCGGCCGCCGCCGTTTCCGTGACTTCTTCCTCTACTTCACGGCGCGTGGGATCGGTACTCGCCATGGTAACGAAGACAGATAGACAAAGAAACGCAGATTTACTGTGAATCGTAGAATCGCTGAGAGAAGAAGAGAGAGAGTGTTTATTGGTCGTCGCGTTGGGAAATATAGCAGTGTATTGCTATTACTAGGGTTTTCTATTGGTCCTATGGGCCTGAACACTTCCCTACTAACAAAAATAAAAATGGCCCATCATATAAGGTAAAAAGGCGAGGCCCATATTGAATTGAAAATGAGCCCAGTCCAAAGAGGAAAATGAGCTCAATTATGATACTGATGATCCAGTGACCTAATTAAGCAGCCACGTGTCACCTGCTTGACCTGCTTGACCTATAGACCATGAGTCTAATGGGTCACTCGACCCGGTCCAACTGGTCCAACCCAGTCCAACTTGGTTCAATTTGGTTTGACCTAGTCCAACCCTGTCCAACTTGGTTCAATTTGGTCTGACCCAACCCAACTGGTCCAACTTGGTTCAATTTGGTTTGACCCAGTCCAATCCAGTCTAACTGGTCCGACCCGGTCTTACTCGGCTATTATAATCTATCTAAATGCATCAAATCTTTTTATTTCTTCCAGGCTAAGTATACTTCAAGCCTAAGTTTTCTTACAGGTTAAGTTTACTTAGAGGCCAAGTAAGACAAGGCTATTTAAGGACTACTTTAGCACAAGAAAAAATGATCGGAAAAATCTAAAAGATATGAGAATCAGAAAGGCTCTGAACATCAGAGAAGGGGAAGAAAAATACTATAGAAGGAAACATCTATTTCCTTCCATCGCTTTATCTCTTCCTCTCCCTCATTTCTTTCTTATTTCCTTCGTCTCCATATGATTGGGGTGTTCATTGTATTCCATGTATTTTTAAATAGTAGAAAAAGACCTCCGAGGCGACCCCCATAGACTAGGCATATTGCCGAACCACGTAAAAATTATGTGCACTTCTCTACATTGGCTCTCTCCCTTCTCCCTCCTTTTTCTTTATGTTTGCCGAGCATAGGCGTATTGCCGTCCGAACGGCTGCACGACGGTTTAGGTGGACGGTTAGGATGTCCCGCGTGCCCAAACAAGACCTTATCCAACCCCAGGCAGTGCGGAAGTGACTGACACGCGACGTCGTCACGTGATCACACGGTTTACGCCCCTTTAAACAGCTCGATCCCGATCGGCGACTTAAAGCGGGTCAAGCAGCACAAATTCCACATCAACAATACTAATCTGTTAAGACTTCATTTTCTTATAATATATATATATTTTTCTTTCTTCTTTATTTATTTATTTGAATTCAAAGCATCTACGGTCCTTCTTATTTAATAGTATCCAATACACAAATGACACAAAAGCCTGAAATCATTGCTACAACTGCAAACAACACTTAGTTTTCATTTTTAGTTTTTAGAAAATCACATGGATTTGTGTTGGTGTTGTTGATGCAAAATTTGTAACAATCTCAAATTCGAATTATCTATCCAATATGGTTTGAATTCACAAATACAAAAGCATCAACAGAGATAAATTCCGAAGAGTTTGTCTCATGATAGCCTAAATTGTCGTGCAACCGTTCTATCTAGAGCGTTCTTCCTGAATGTGATCTATAAATAAGACAAAGAAGAAGTCAAAAGGGAAGGGAGGCTGAAATGTCAGGTGTGTCAATAAGAATGCACACCAAAGAGCAAGGGAATCTCAGTGTTTGAATGACACAAGTCATTTTGTTTGTTTCTCTGTTAAGTTATCATTTTTAATCTTTCAAGTATCTGTGAGTTTTACTTGAAGGTGATAGGTTCTTTTCAATGTTCCAACAGTTATTCATATTATGAGCAAGTCTACAAATTTCTGAATTGTTGTTGATTCGTGGGCATGTTCTGCTATTTATAGATAATTCATCCAATAGCATCCTCCTTGACCAGGACATATGTCAATTAGATCATTGTCCAGAGAAGAGCTAAGAAATATTTCCTAGCAGCAATGCATATCCAAGTGTACGCGTTTTCAACGCGATTAAGTTATTTCCATAAGGAAATTGTGATATGTCATTCGATCAAGTGAACTTGCTCTGTGATAGGTTGCTATAAAATCTAGAAGATAAAAAACTGAATGACATATGTTTCATGCATAAAGTTCCATAAAGCAACGTTCCATTCTTATCACCGCCAAACCTGATAAGACAAAAACCCCCTCAAATAAGATATGCAATAGACACGAGTAGCTGAGGTTTTAACATGTGATGATATTGGGGATTCATTGCAATCTTCTTTATAGAGATGAATCATTCGAGTTCTGCAAACATTTCTTCTAACTGTCCCTTTTATGAAGTATTTCCTTTTGGTAGTTCAATCCATGTTCCTTTGAAAGAAACGGAAGTAACTTTATACCTTTTATAAGGTGATCAGTATATTTAACGAATTTGCCCATGTAGAGATCTTAGTATGTAAGTCTCTCAATGAGTCATTCGGTTTTCATGATCAATTATCCCTGTAAGACATTGTTATTACGGGATCTTCCAAGGTTCTGGGTTAAGTGACCAATTCCAGTGCCTTTGAAATGGACTTTAGTGAGAGAAGTGTGTGTCCTTCGAAGTACTCTTAAGTAAAATGTACAATTTAGTCCCTCAAATCCATATTTGTCACTCGAAGGTGACGTATGGAGAGGTAATAGCATGACTTCGAAGTACTCCTTTTTTAGGGTACTTCAAAGTCAGTGAAGTCGAATCCATAACTGTCACTCGAAGGTGATGTATGGAGATGTAATAACCTGACTTCGAAGTACTTCTTTTTTAGGGTACTTTAAAGTCAGTGAAGTCGAATCTATAACTGTCACTCAAAGGTGACGTATGGAGAGATAATAACCTGACTTCGAAATACTCTTTTGAGTCCTACAAATCCATAACTGTCACTCGAAGGTGAAGTATGAAGATGTAATAACATGACTTCGAAGTCAATGATGTCGTCATTTGGAGGTAGTCCCTCGAGATGAGCGTAAAGTGTACTTCGGGAGTTCCTTGGACAAGGACTCCTTTGAAATGAACCAAAATATAAGTCTTATTACAGGTGACAAAACCCTCATTTATGTCAATCGAAGGAGACATAACACTTTAGTCATATGAAAAGGGTGACTAACCCTTAGTCTATTTGAGGGTAACGAACTCTTGACGAATTGACCATCTCGGGGTGGTTAGCCTCTGGTAAAGTGTACAGTAACCGTCTATTCTTGTAAGGTTTCCTTCACTGCAAAGGGTTAACCTCAGATTAGGATAGAGATGAACGTTCCTTTATGTAAGGCCAAAAGACCATCAGTACGACTGATGTGGCCCAATAGGAGTGCGAGCACTTTTCGCCGTTCACACATGGGAGATAGTGGGGGGAGCAGGTAACTGCTTTATTCAAATGATGTGGCATCTACGGGTGTATCTTTTAAGCATGTATATGCATTCTAATATCACGTCACGTGTCCAAAGGGATTAGTTTAGCCACTGGATCATCAGTGTTAGGCTTATGTGGCTTTTGTTTATAGACTATTGCTTCTTCCCTAGAAGGACCTTAGATGTCCTCCTCTCTAGTTGGATGGTGATAGCCCTACCTGTATTTTACGAAGCAAAGTCAAACAAGCATAATGGACTCAAATAGTGAATTTATACATTCATAGAGCTAAGAAACTATCAAAAATGACCAAAACACATGACATAAGGATATGCATAGGGGCCAAGACCAGCCCAAGGCACATGGGAAAAGCCTTGCCATGTAGTCGGACATGGGATAACTGACCAGAGTGTTGGTCGGCCATCCAATTACCTACCAAGCCCAAAAATCCTAGGTTTCGAGCCTCAGCGTCCCAAAAGTGACAATGCGTACTTTGAGAAAGCAAGGCTCAAAAAGGTTTGTCAAACCTTCCTCCTTGTCTAAAAATAGAGCATTTGATGCTCTAAACACTATACTGATTCTTTTGAAAAGAAACCTTAGGGAATCCTTGAGAGAATACTGATCCTACTTGCTTGATTGAGCTAGAGAAGATTATGAGTGCTACTTACGTATTAAAAGGCTCACAAGGTAAACCCTAAACTAGGTTAATGTTTCCTTATAATATATTCAACCATCATTGTCACGACCCGAACTAGAAATT
The DNA here is from genome assembly GCA_031762675.1 of Pachysandra terminalis. Classification (NCBI taxonomy): domain Eukaryota; kingdom Viridiplantae; phylum Streptophyta; class Magnoliopsida; order Buxales; family Buxaceae; genus Pachysandra; species Pachysandra terminalis. Next base: position 14,270,862 of record JAUPMG010000003.1, read on the forward strand.
CCCAATTCTGAGATTTTCAGGCTAATGTCGCAACTCTCACCCCAAATTTCTACGAGAGTGAGTAGCATTGGTCAAAACATAAGTGGAAGCAAATAATACGTTCTAGTAAGATATAAGTAACTGAAATAAAAGAACTAATCTATTATAAGATTAACAAGAGAAAATCTAACTCTTATACAATCCTACAATTGGTACAGCTGATCTATACTCCAAACCCAGGTTCTCTCTGCATGAACAAGCTCCAAGACCTGAAAAGTATAATTCAACATACATAAGCTGAAAAGCCCGGATGAGAAATTCTTCAATGCAAGGTATCTACTTATACACTAACATTATGAAGAAAAGTGCAAGGTAGTGTGTGTTTATGTGTCAGATATAATGGATGTGCATATGGATAAAATAAAAATAAAAATGCATGTGGTCGATTACTTATTATGCATTCTGTGCTCCAAATATCAGTAATCACCAAGGTGAACTAGCAAGCAGTCTAATATGCAATGCAAAAATGCATCTCTGTTAGAATGTCAATGTGGCATGTTTCCTCCTGATCCAGTCTTTAAATCTGAGGTGTCCCAGTAACCTGAATTTGCCCCAAGATGTTCCAGCGACCTGAAATTATCCCCTATCGTAACGACGTAGAGGAAATATGACTATTCTATGTGTACAACATAGTTTTAAGGGTTTCAACCTATGAGTCACAATCGCCCCACCTTATTTTTGATCAGTGCTACTGTGTACTGAGACTTGCACCTGCATGCGGTATCCCTCAGCAAATCATGAACACTTGACATAATACAAAGGTCTCTCTCTTTCCATGATATCACATCCAAGGTACAGAGCACTCAGGCGATAAGTGAGTCTATTGGGGTAGCTAATCCCTCAACTCTTCCTTGCCAATCTCCTCACTAGATGTGGGTTTCACATCACTCTCATTTCAATTATGAGACACAACCTTGTGGTCTCGGATAACAGGGTATTTCTCTTGACCAAGCTATGGTCTCGAGGCAATGTTGTGCAAGTGGAAAGGTGCACATTAGCTAATCATTCAATATCAGTGTGCAATGTGTATGGTCAATCATCAAACGATTCATTCAATATCACTCAACATCATGATTCATAATCTCACACTCATATTTAATGAATACATGAATGTAACTCACAAGGAACAAGAGCAAGGAGCATATGCATTGAGTTCAATCAAGAGCAATAATAATACTAAAGTAACTGAACCGTTGACAAGTCAAGGTCGTGCATTCAAATGTCACACTAGACCATTCGCACATACTCATAATACCTCTAAAAGCAGCATATAAAGCCATTCTATACTATCACATACATAAATAAAGGTATGGAAATTAAAGGGGAAAGTCTGGGAGTTAATCACATGAGTTCCCTGATAACTCATACTACTAGGCTAATTCAAGTTGACTAAACCTTAAGTGAATGGTCACAGAGATTGGGCAAATCCACGAACTCCAAGAATGTGTAAATACACCAGGGTACAGGTATCGCGGATGTCCAAGGTCAAAAACCCAGACAGAAGGCCAGTATGGGGCCTAGGCGAGGTCTCGATGAACCGAGGAAGGGTTCAGCTGGGTCGTCGGTGAACCGAATTGGTCTCAGCGAGGTCTCGGGGCACCGAAAAGGGGGTCGGCGGCCTTTCCAGTAAGCTGGAGGGGTCCTTTGTCATTCGGCGTACTAGTTCGGCTAACCGAGGTGGTCGCCAAGGCGTTTCGGCGAACCGAGGAAGGTCACCGAAACTCAAACTTGAACTACTAAAGTGCTCGGTGGTCGCCAAAGCTCGGGGTTGGGCAATTCCAGAGCAATTTTTAGCGAAAATCACCAAAAACTCAAAACTCACCCTAAAGAGGCTCCAATGAGGCTTCTAAGCCAAAAAGAAGTGGTCTACATGGAGATCCACTAAACTACCATGAATCCAAACCCTAGGAAAGTGGGTTTTCCACAATCCGGGTCGCACAAGTCACCCACGAGGGACGGGTAGTCTAGGGCACGGGATTTGATCCCCAAATCTTCAAAACAACAACCAAATCATGGGGGAAGGGAGCACACATCCACATACATTCTTCCCTCATCCTCACAATGAAGAAATAAAAGTAAATACGTAAGACATTGAAAGAATACTAAACTTGGGGTTTGCCGGGGTCACGTTCGGAGTTGTTCCACCATGCCGGGTCAAGTCCGAGGAGGTCCGCTGCGCATCCGGGAGTTGAATCTTCCTTCAACCTTGTTCTTCATCTTCTCAAATGCTCCAGAAAGAAAAGAAAAAGGAAGAGGGAAGAAGAAATGAGGTTTTAAAGGCTAAGGGTCATATTTATAGCCTAATGGCAAACTTGTAATATCAAGTCAGCCATAAGGGTAAGACTGGGTTTTTAGCTCTATAATTTCCGTTTGACTTCCTAATTAATTTCTGGTTGCGAGATTATGACTAAGGTTAGCAGATGGGTATACTAACTCAATAAAATTAATTATTATCTTACTAATTGATTTTATCTTCTATTTATCGGTTAAATCCAGTTATCTGACCCGTATTGTTTCCTAAGTCTATCTAGCTAACCTGATCAGTTTTAGTTGACTTAAGTGTTCTTAAAATATTTTTAAGATTAAGAACCTATGGGTTTTAATTCATGGATTAAATAATGAAATTAAATCATTGATCTAACAAATTACTAATTTACCCTAAAGGTGTTTAAAGTTGTAGTATTAGGATTATTTGGGTCGTTACAATCATGCAATAAAGTGTGTAGTTTTTCTTCTATTATAACTTCTCCTCATACTGATGATCTGGCGGTATAAATTAATTCCTTTGGATACGTGGCTTGATCTTAGAATGCGTATATACGCTTAAAAGATACATTCGCTTATGCCACATCATTTGTATAAAGTAGTTACCTGCTCCCCCCACTATCTCCCGCGTGTCAACGCCGAATGACGCTCACACCCTTATTGGGCCACGTCAGCTGTACTAATGATTTTTTGGCCTGATGTGAGAGGAACGATCATATCTATCCTAATCAAGGGTTAAATCGTTGGTAAAGGTTAACTCCTACAGTGAAGGAAACCTTACAGGAAGAGACGATTACTGCACACCTTACCAGAGGCTAACCACCCTGAGATGGTCAATTCATCAAGGGTTAGTCACCGTCAAATAGACTAAGGGTTAGTCACCATTTTCAAATGACTAAAGGGTTATGTCTCTTTCGAATGACATAAATAAGGGTTTTGTCACCAGTAATAGACTCTTGCATTCGGTTGACTTCAAAGGAGTCCTTATTAAAGGAACTCTTGAAGTACACTTTACGCTCATCCCTAGGGAGCACCTCCGAATGATGACTTTACTGGCTTCAAAGTACCTTAAAAAAGGAGTACTTTGAAGGCATGTTATTACCTTTCTCCATACGTCATCTTCGAATGACAGTTATGGATTTGTGGGACTAACTTGTACACTTTACTTAAGAGTACTTCGAATGACACATTTTTCTTACTAAAGTCCAGATTCAAAGGCATTCGAATTGGTTACCCAGAACCTTGAAAGATTCTATGATAACTAGGCCCTACAGGGATGATTGATCATGAAAACCGAATCATTCATTGAGAGACTTACATTTAAGATCTCTACATGAGTAAATTCGTTAAATATACTGATCACCCTGTAAAATGTATAAAGTTACTTCCGTCTCTTTTAAAGGAACATGGATTGAACTACCAAAAGGAGATCCTTCAGAAAAGGGACAAAAGCCAGAGAAAATGTTTGCAAAACTCGAATGACTTATCTCTGTAAAGAAGATCGCAATGAATCCTCAATATCATCACATGTTAAAACATATGCTACTTATATATCTGTTATATATATTATCTGAGGGGATTTTTGTCTTATCAGGTATGTCGGTGATAAGAACGAAACGTTGCTTTATGAGACTTTATGCATGAAACACATGCCATTCAGTTCTTAATCTTATAGACTTTAAAGCAACTTATCGCAGAGCAAGTTCACTTGATCGAATGACTCACCACAATTTCCTTCTGAAAATAACTTAACCGTGTTGGAAACGCCTATACTTGGATATGCATTGCTACATGGAGATATTTCTAAGCTCATCTCTGAACATTGATCTAATTGACATATGTCCTGGTCAAGAGAGGATGCCATTGGATGATTTCTCTATAAATAGCAGATCCTGCCCACAAATTAGCTAATTCAAAAATTGGTAGAATTACTCATAATCTGAATAACTGTTGGAACATTAAAAAGAACCTATTACCTTCAAGTAAAATTCGCAGATACCTGGAAGACTAAGAGTGATAACTTAACAAAGAAACAAACAAAAAGACATGTGTCATTTGAACACTGAAGTTCCCTTTCTCTGTGGTGTGCGTTCTTATTGACACACCTGACATCTCAATCTCCCTTCTTTTTGACTCTTTCGTTATCTTATTTACAGATCACATTCAGGAAGAAACGCTCTAGATAGAACGGCTGCGTGACAGTTTAGGTTATTCTGAGACAAACTCTTCGGACTTTATCTCTGTTGATGCTTTTCTATTATTAAATTCAAACTTTACTGAATAAAGAATTCGAACTTCGAGTTGTTACAAATTTTGCATCACCACCAGTAATCTTTAAATCTTTTTAGTTAAAGCATTTGTTTGAACAATACATTTTTTTTTATTTTCAAGTAGGCATTAGGTTAGATTATTTTCTTTTATTTATGTGTTAGTGCATTAAGTTAGGTAATTTTATAATCATATTTTAAACATGCATTAGTGTAGTTAGTTTATTATGTAACAAATTATTTCGAAAGCATGCATTATAATAGGTTATTATCTTAGATTTGGGTGCTTATTTTCTATTTATTTGCATTAATCACATTTTAGATTAGGTTATTTTACTATCAAGCATGTATTAGATTAATCTATATTCGTTGAGCATTAGTTAGGATAGTCTATGCACTAGGTTAGTTATTTTGAAGATTCATGTTTTTGGCTTGCTTACTGCAATATCATGTGGTCGGTCCTGAAAGAGTCGATTCTTCGGGGGCCGTTTCACTTGGGGCCACTAGTGGTTAATCTGGTCATTAACTTCAAGGCTCTGAGGATTAGTTGTGGTGCGCGCAAGCTGGTTCGGACGCCCGATTATCAAAAAAAGAGTTGATCGATATTCATCGACCATCTCAGGGTTGACAGCAACCATTCAGTGCATTTATGGGTTCTGAAACATTCTTTATTCAGAATACAAGTCATTGTTTTTAACAATTCTACGTATAAGTACACTGACAACGTGTGCTTAAAACG
>JAUPMG010000003.1:14276271-14289116 GCA_031762675.1 Pachysandra terminalis
CTTTCTGGTTCGATCGATCGTTTCATCTCTGCATCTTGTCTGGCTTGAATCTGGACTTTTCCTTTTTGGCTTTGCTTGGGCTTCTCCCTTGGTTCTTCTAGATGAGCTTCAAGGTACATATGGGCCTGATATGAGCTCCTGGTCATCATCATGAAGCTTATCACCATTTAAGCTTTAAATAACTTGAATTAAGACATTCCTTTTCGTCATAAAACCTGCAAAATATAAAATGTGTATTAATTCATTCTCCTTACGATTCATTTAAAGCTAACTAACATGAGTTATAGATCTAAAAGTATGAGTATATCATACTCATCACCTTCTAAGATTGGCTAGTCCAAGAGGCTGAACAGCGAAGTTTGATTTCGTAAAAACACCTTCATCAATTTCAATGAAATGGTAATAGCTTCTCTCATTTGATGGAAATAATTCATGGACACATAGTCCATGGGTAAAAATCGAGTTATTTGCTTCTTGGAGGAGTGGCAGATCAATCTTGGTCATCAAGGAAATAGTCTGATCCTCTTTATCTCAATAACAGTGAAATCTATGAAATTTTCAATTTTCCAAATCATGGAAGTATCCTGTTATCCCTTTTCTCAACGCTTCTATTTCCTGTCTGGATAACAATCACAAGCATCAACAGCCCTTTTGGAAAGAAATGTTTAATGCAGCCTGCTGTTCCAGTTTTCTAGTTTCGATAGCAATCTCAATAAATCCGTTCATTTCTTTGTGGATGAGGAAGATCTAAACTTCACCTCCTTGAATGTTCTAACTGTTTCAGATTCAAATGAAATAGTTCGATCATCTGATTATATACCAATACAGTATCTGTTGACTATGCCTTTGTTATATTACATCTGATTGGAGTGTTATAATCTGAACTTTTTCAGGCGCTTCTCGGGTGGACTATCCAAAACTTACAAACGAGGACGAACACATGCTCACATCATCAGGTGATGTTATGTCACCATAAAGTAGTTCTTGGACCCTCACCATGTAAAGCATCTGTAACACATGAGCAAGCGAGTCCCTCTTATGTGGAGGTGAGATTACCTGCTTATTTCCAGTCAGGTTTTTTGCCCAACTCTGCAATTCCACTGAATTTTCTATGTACAAAAGCTTGGTTCCGGCTTGGTTGGTAGTAGTAGCACTAGTTTGTTTAGTGTAGTGGCTGCTGCCCAGGTTGGCAGAACAAAACATGCCTTCTCTTGTGGCAGTTTGTGGGTCGGATTTTAATTTGACAACAATTTTAGAAAGCTACAAGAAATTCTGTAGTCGTGAGGCGATGACTGAGTTGATTTGTGTCATTCTAATGGGGAAAACAGAATATATCAGTTAGGATCATGTAAAAGGATGAGAAGTTTAAGCTCTGTTCACTACTTACAAGTCGAGAAGAACGTCTTCCTCTCTGGTTGTGACAGCCACCTCTTCAAGCTTGACGATGAGAGCCACCTGTGCTCCGGTGTCTTCATCCTCGGTTGCCGTGGTATCCGCGACTTCTTCCTCTTCCTCACGGTGCATGGGATCAGTACTTGCCATGAATACGATAACAGATGGTCAAAGAAGAAAATGAAGTGTAGAATGGTATAATGACCGTCGCGTGTATGATGATCGTCACCTTTCCCTACTAAAACCAGGGGTGTCCAATGGGCCGGCACAATGAATCTGATTCTGACCTAAGACACAAACATGCCGGTGCCCCATTGTATCCATAACGTGTTGTTGATCATGAACACCGGACACGGCACAACATTTAGGGCTTTAAATGAGCCGAGCCGAGCTGAGCTCTGTCCATCTTGGTGCAGATACATAAGATAAAATTTCTGTATGGACGTATAATCACATATACAGACCAAGCTGAATTTTAACCGAACTGAGCATACGTGTTTTAAAACCCGGCTTGGCCGGGCCAATTCAACTGGTATTCAGTGCTATAACCAAAGTCGGTGGGCTTTTAATCTAGTAAGTTTCAAAATCCGACAAGTCCCACTGGTTAAACTAGTTGAAGTAGTGACCCGGTTGGATTTAAGACAATAATAAGAACCCGGTTGGGTCATTATATCACAAGGCTTTTAGTAGTGTTTTTTTTTTTAATATTATTATAATTAAATTATAGTAAATTTACCGATCAAAAATTTAAAAAAAAATTAAATTATAATAAATGTGATAGCATTTTAATAGGTCGATCTGAGTTCAACCAAGTTGACTCAACCCATTATCTTTACCGGGTTAGCCTCCGAGCCGGGGTTTAGAACATTGAGCACAGCCAAGCTCAACTCAAACTCGTTATGAAGATGATTTTTTTTGGGGATTCAAGCGAACCTAATTATAGTGATCAAGCTCAACTCATACAAGGTGAGCCCAAACCTAAGCCGAGCTAGGTCGGCTCATTGACAGCCCTACACGGACACTTGAGAATTACAACTTCATTTTGACAAATGAAAAAGAATTATCTGTTTACCTAATTATTTTTTTGATAACCGGATTGTCCGGGCCAGTTTGTGCGCACCACGACTAATCCCTGGAGGTCTGAAATTAACGATCGGATAAACCTCCACTGGCCCCAATTGAAACTGCCCTACCAAGAATTGAACCCCAGATTTGGTGCTTCACGAGGCACGTAACCCACTCGGGGTTACGATTACCTACATTACCACAATAATATAGATAAGCAATAAAATTAAAAGAAACCTCTCATAAATTATCTCAAATAATGAGTATTAATCAAATGATAGTTCACCCTGTTGGTCAAAACTGGTCCAAGCTTACAAAAGAACAACCAAAATAAACCATAACCAGGCTTCAAAAGATCTAAAACCTGAATCCAAACCTAAGAAACCTTGGGACAAAAATCCAGACCAACCTTGACAATTGCAGATAATCAGACTCTGAAGAACAAATAAGATAGAACAATAGCACCAAATACCTTTATCCACCAATCTAAAAACTGCGAAAGGCGAAACCAATACCTTCCACAAGCATATCCCAACCCATCACCCCATCGAACTTCGGTATATAGTTCGAAGCATTCTTATGTAAAACCCATAAAACCATTATAAGATGCAAACAGAGGACTAGAATCCCTCTCTACTTGTCGGTATCTGGTTTTTCTTTCTTTTCACTTTCATCTTCCTTTGTCTCATCCTTTGCAGAAACTGGAGCCTCCTCCTCCTTGGGTTTTTCTTCCTGATCTTTGCTTTCCCCTACACTTAACTTCTCTAGAAGGTCGGCAGCAGAGTTGGCCTCTTTGCTCTCTCCCGTACTCTCCTCTTGGGATTCAGCGACTTCTTTTATCATTTCCTTAAAACTTTTGCAGTCTGAAAAAATAAGACTGAAATCAATAAATGAAAATTGACAATATATGTATAATGATAATGTAATACATCCGATTTCCTTTGGTAAATAATCTTTATTAGTGAAGGCAATACTTCCATGGGAATCATTGGCAAGACATTAATAGAAACCTCAGAAGAGAACACAGCAACAATTACATTTATACTGTAACATTAATCTAGCTAATTTTACACAAAACCATATAAAACTGCTATACCAATTCTAAGTACACACTGCTACATAGTCAATGACTCAATGTGGAGTGCTGGTGGCAAGCCATTTCTTTTTTCAGGCATTACTTTGCACTTCTAACTCTGTAGAATAGACCAACTTAAAACTTACTTTGAAAAGTGGCTCAGACCAGTAGTTTGGTGTTGTTTATGCTTTTTTTTTTTTTATGAGAAACAAAAGCTTCATATGATAGCTCAGAAAAATGCCATATGGACGACATATTGCACTTTGTCGTAGACCCGTTTTGGGATGCCGGAGAAGATCTCATCAACTATGGTATTGGCTGATTCTAATTCCTTATAAACTTTCAAGCCATTTTAAAAGGTTTCGGATACATATCCAAGGGAGTCTGATAGTATCCCTCAATCAGAGAATTAAGTATTAAGATGGTTTGTGCATGTAAAAAGGATACCTAGTAAGGCACCTGCAAGAAAGTACAAGAGGGTACATTAAAATGTGTACGAGGAAGTCGATGGAGTCGGTCATAAAGTACCTGAATACACAATCTTGACTAAAGATACGGTTTCTAATACATAAGAACAACAAAACAGGGTCCATGTTGCTGAACCTAACTAGTTGGTATTGGAAACTAGAGTTCCAGGTTAACCAACGCAAAGATAAGTGGTTGAAATTGATGTCAATGGTTGTAGCTTTATAACTGCATAGCATCTTATAGATTGATGACTTAAGAAACTTCCTCAAAATTGTAAAGTTGACATCAGGGGAAAATTGAATGGTAGCCAACAGCAGTTTTTTTTTCCAATGATGTTTCTACAGCTCTTGATTAAGATTATTGAAATTCCTATGTGAAACAGCTATTGTAATAATCTAAGTTATTACCTTGACGGGGGTTGATTTGGTATTCAAAACGAGTCTGCAAGTCAAAGGGCTCAGGTAAGTCCATATTTCAGTATTTCCTTGTTTGGTAAACAAAACATGCAAGTCAAACTACTCAACTTGGAATGAACTGTTTGACCTTGGTGTTTCTTAATGAACCCTTGAGAAAAAGAGCGAGAGGGATTGGTTTTCACCCTCCTCTTTTGCTTTCACCATCTGTTAAAGCAGGGATACAGATATTCACCAGGTGGAAAGCAAATGCAAGGAAGAAAAAGAAAGAGAAGAGGGGATAAAAGAAATCTCACAAGAATTTAAATGATATTAGCATGACATCATGATGATTTGCCTAGTTGTTCACACACACACACACACACACACACACATACACACCTTTTTTTAACTGTTTCTATCTACATATATTGACATTTTAATGTTCTTACTGCATCAGATAACACCATCAAGTTGAGAAGGCCGTAAAACTCGACTGGTCTAACCCTAAGTCACATGATTCGTCTGGGTGGGGTGCCGCACTGGCGCTCAAAACGTGAATCCGCGTTTTGAGTGCGGATGCGGCACCAATCCACGGATTTAAAAAGATAAATACGCGATTTAATGTTTGGAATCTGAAAATCGAATTTAAAAGGTATTAAATGTTCCTCTTTAGTACGATACAGCTGTTATACTTTATTCTCCCTAGAAAATAGTTCTCTCTTGTTAAAAGTGTCCTCATTCATAGAGTAGAGCTGTTGTATTTTATTTTCCCTGGAAAAAAAGAAACTCTTTAACCATACTTTATCTTTTCACCTGATAACAGATAATTAATATCATAGTATCTGTCTCTAACTCTTTTTTCCCTTAAAAACAAGGAAGTGGATGACTTTTGTATTGTATTAAGGAGTACATAAAAATTAATATTTTTATTACTAAAATTATTAGTATATACATTATATTAACCATAATTTATATACATATATTAAGACGCTCTAGACCATAGGTTATTTTCAAGTTTGGCACTCTCGCGCTCTCGTTTCCGCTCTCGTTCCCGCCCCCGCTCGGCGTTCTGGTGGCTTAGGTCTATCCTCTCTTAGCCGTTCAACAACATTCAGTACACGTTTCAAAGCACTCGTATATAGTTATGCCTGACACCCAACTCCCCTATTAGAAACTAAAACCAATAATTCTAATAAGGTTTGGTTCTGGCCTTTGGGTATTTTAATACCCATTCTGAACCGATCCCACTGAAACCACCATAGCTTCCCTCCACACATGCTTAAATATGCAAGATTGAAACTTTTGCGATGCAGAATACCATTTCCCAGCAGTTCTATACAACCAGGAGACATAGACTCCAAATCTATTGATAATGTTATGGAGTTTTGACGGGTAAATCCCAGTAGCAAACACACCACAACTCCAGATGTTATAAACAGACAACATTAATATTTGGAAAATTAATCCTGTAAATATAAGAATGAAGGCATCTCAATTGGAAAGGATTTTAACCAGTAAAAAGCCATGCTCTTCGTTCCTCCAGTGGGTGTAAAAGCTAATTTCTTAGCATAAAACACATGAACTTTGTTCAAAATGACCATGGGTACTTCATCCTACGTTTCTCTATTATCCCGCTAAATCTTTTTCTACTTCAGATAGATACAAAAAGAAGTTCATTATGAAAAATATACATACATATATATATGTATGTGCGTGTGTGTGCACTCTTGTGTGTCTACGTGGATGTATGCACACATGTTCAGATAATACTGCAAATACATGGATCAAAGTAAACGGTCATCAATAAATACATTGCTAAATGGATACTAAAATAATTGAATAAAAAAGAAGGAAACTGGGAAATGATATCTAAATAATACAGCAAGTAAAATAGATTAAAGTAATCTACCATTGGTACTTACTCTCGATTGATGGAAATCGAATGGCGAAGAGTTCCTCCTTTAACTCTCCGTCAGAGAAATCAGTGGCATGCCAGACACACGACTTATCATTCCCAGCATGTTCTTGTAACGAAATCGAAGGAAGAACTGCAAGCAATTTAATGAGAATAAAAAAATCAACAAATAAAACGTAAATCACATCGCTACTTCCAGTGTCCACAAATCGATCCAACCAAACTTGAATCAAGGATCATCAAACCTAAATGATTGGCGCAGATCTTAAGCGTCTTCGATTGGCGCATAACCAACCTAACCTTCTTTGTCTCCTTGTGCTTCAAAAGCTTCACAGTTCCAACACCTCTCTCCTTCCACTGATTTCCTTCCTTATCAAATCGATAAAGCTTTGATTTACTACAAACGCAGCAGACACGATCGATTAATCAATAGATCAAAAAAATCGAATCCGATCAAGTAATCGAAGCTGTTGATTTGATAGATAATAAAACAAAAAAAAAAACAGAAAAATTCTCAAATCTCTCACAACTAAAATCGATTTGAACTAATCAGAATCATGTAAAAAAATAGAAGAATTTTAAGCTGTGTTAACTACTTACAGGTCGAGAAGAACGACTTCGTCTTCCTCTCCGGTGGTGACGGCCACTTCTTCGAGCTTGACGATGGGAGCCACCTGAGCTCCGGTGTCTTCGTCTTCGGCCGCCGCCGCGGTCTCCGTGACTTCTTCCTCTACCTCACGGCGCGTGGGATCGGTACTCGCCATGGTAACGACGACAGATGGACAGAGAAACGCAGATTTACTGCGAATCGTAGAATCGCAGAGACGAGAGAGAGAGAGAGAGAGAGAGAGGGTTTATCGGTCGTCGCGTTTGCAGATATAGCAGTGGATTACTATTATTAGGGTTTTCTATTGGTCTTATGGGCCTGAAATAGCCCGTAAGATAAGGTATAAAGCCCAGGCCCATAAGATAAAGGTATAAAATCCAGGCCCATATTGAACTGAAAATAAGCCCAGTCCAAATAGGTCAATGGATCAAGCCATGAAAAATCCAAACCAAACTCAAATATGATCCTAACCTGTTAAGATTTGCATTCTTTTGCTTTTCTTATCTTTTTTTTTTCCTTCTTCTTTATTTATGCTTGGATTTAAAACATGTAAGGCCCTTATCCAATAAACAAATGACACATGAGCCTAACATCAGTGATACACTTGCAAATAGCACTTAATTTTTATTTTTTAGAAAATCCCGTGGATTTGTCTGGTGTCAGGTTTATGTGGTTTTTGTTTATTGATTGTTGCTCCTTCCCTAGGAAGGACCTTAGATGATTTGAGTCCCTCCCCGGTAGGGTGGGGATTGTTAAGAAATCCGTAAGTCTTGGTACAATAGGTTACAACTGAACATACTAACCTACAAATGGGTCAACTTGGTCCTGTAAAGATCATGCCATGTAGTCGGACATGGGATAACCAGCTAGAGGGTTGGTCGGCCATCCAATAATCTACGAAGCCCAAAAATCCTAGGTTTCGAGTCTTAGCCTCCCCAGAGTGACGATGCGTATTTCGAGAAAGCAAGGCTCAAAAAGGTTTCCCAAACCTTCCTCTTTGTCTAAAAATACGACATTTGATGTTGTAAACACAAATTTTGTATTCTTATCTCTAAGTGGGATCCATCTTGTGAGATCGCGACATGTGACATATTTTGATCTCAAAATTCTCTTTGTCTGTAGATGCCCCAAACACTTTACTGATTCTATTGAAAAAAAACCCTAAGGAACCCTTGAGAGAAGACTGACCCCTTCTTGCTTGATTGAGCTAGAGAAAATTAGGAGTGCTATCACAAGGTAAATCCTAAACCAGGCTAATGTTCTATTTTTATTTTTTTTTATAATATATTTAATCATCATGCAATAAGGTGATGTTTTTCTTCTATTATAACTCCTCCTAGTACTCTTTAAATCCTTTTAGTTAAAGCATTTATTTGAATAATGCATTTTTTATTATTTTCAAGTATGCATTAGTTTAGATTATTCTCTTTTGTTTATGTGTTAGTGCATTAAGTTAGGTAATTTTATCATCATATTTTAAACATGCATTAGTGTAGTTAGTTTATTATGTAACAAATTATATCCAAAGCATGCATTATAGTAGGTTATCATCTTAGATTTGGGTGCTTAATTTCTATTTATTACCATTAATCGCATGTTAGATTAGGTTATTTTATTATCAAGCATGCCTTAGATTAATATATATTTATTGAGCATGAGTTAGATAGTCTATGCACTAGGTTAGTTTGAAGATTCATGTTTTTGGCATGCTTGCTGCAATATCATGTGGTAATTCCTTTTAGCACATGTATATTGATTTAATGTTTTTCTTTTTCTTCTTTTTTTCTTTTTTATTTATTTTTTTTTCTTTTAAGACCAAAATATACTAATATAGATTGGGCTGGTCGCATGGTTTCAAAGATCGGACCGGTCTGGTCCGAATCGGCCGGTCCGTATCGGGATCGGGCAGGACCGATCAAATCCTAAGCCACGATACAACTATTGTATCAAGTGGCTTTGGATCAGACCGGTTCAATCGATACTGATCCAGACCAACCAAGTGACTGGATTGGACCGATCCACTAATCCAAAGTTTTTTTTATTTTATTTTATTTTTTTTAAATTTATAAACTAACTATCCAATAGATATTGGCCTCGACGGCTAGACCGATTTAATACCGACCGGTATTGCCGTTCCAGCAATCGGTCCGAATCTAAGATCTAGCCGGTTCAAACCAACTGCTTGTGGATGCCTAACACCTTCCCGCAATATAATTAGAATTTTGCCCATTTTGAAAATTATACAAAAAACTACCTTACTTGAAAAATTGCTAAAAATAAAACTTTCCAAAATTAATTTCCACAAAAATCTCCTTACATTTGAGTGAGGATTCTAAATTTAATACTCTCCCTTTATAGGATACAATGTTACCATTTTAAGAGTAACATCAAAAAGCTACTGTTTTCACAGGAGAACCAGAGCGGGAGTGAGAGTGCTAAGCTTGAAAATAACTTGTGGTCCAGAACGTCTATAGAGCATCTGTATATATACATACAAATTATATTTTTATACAATGATATTTCAATTTCCATTCTTATACTAAACTACATATACAAGAGAAAGTACATAATACCAAAAGTAACTCAATTGAACCTTCTATCAATCTAATTTAACCAATCTTTTAGGATAAAACCCATTTATTTTTGTATCTTTATAAATCCCCCAAAAAAATTACAGTAAAACCCACTCATTTTTATATACTTAACCTTTTTAAAGAATAAAACACATTTACTTTTATATTTTTATAAAGCCTTCCATCAATTTACCAAAGAACCCACTCCTTTGTACATATTTATTCCAATTCGCTTTTCAAATCTGCGGATTGGGAATGTTTCTGCACTCTGAGCCCTAGAACGTCACCCATATCACACCGACTGTGTGACATAGCATCTGATACAAAGTGAATTCTACATATTATTGATCGAATAGTTTTGCCCTTGTGGAGGATCTTAGGCTTGCGAAGAGCTGTACACATACTAGAGATACAAGGGGGTGAAGGATGTCACCCAATTAAACGTTACTGCACAAGGATGACGTACTTTAACATTCATTGTGTATCCCAAATATAATTGTGATAAGGTATTTTGTTGTTGTTGTTGTTATTATTCTAATATAATTACGACAAATTATTTTTATTTATTTATTTTTAAATATCGGGTAATTTTTTTATTTTTTTTAACCATGGTTAAACATTTAAAGAGATACTACCATTAATCAGAAAAATGCAGGAAAAATAGCTACCGACCAACCATCAAGTTAGATTCCTTAGAAGGCTATCTGTTATTATGGGTAATATTATTATGGTGGTCAAAGCAACTGTTCATATCTTCTAGCTATATACGGGCTTAAATGTATTCAGAAATAGTTTAGGCGCACCTTTAATGAATTGGGCTCTCTTATAGTGAAAAGACGATAATCACACTCAACAGTCTAAATTACTGCTTTGCACAGTCATTGACTGAAGGGTAGTTTTGTCTTTGTGCTGTTCTCAATTAGTATATTGCGCTCCAATTATCAAAATTAATAGTGCCCAAATCAATAGTCCAGGTACCGTTGTCTTAGCTTGCCAGCCAATCGTAATTAATTAAAATGATTATACACAGTACTTTCTCTTTTCTCTCGCAAAATAAGACGTCTCTACTGTTCAATTTTCAATTTCATTCTTTCGCCGATCATATGATATCGTCTTATACTTTCGAAAGAAAAAAAGAAAAAAAGAAAAAAAAAACTCTAAATTCCAATCTCCCTCCAAACCCTAGGTTTTTTTCAAAACCCTAGCTTCGTTTTCTTGCTTTTGACGACAATCGATTTCTGTTGCCCTGTGGTAAGTTCGATCCGATTCATGCAATTTTTTTTTTAAAATTTTTATAATGTCGTTGCTTTAACTTCCTTATATTATTCATGAATTCATGGATATGTTCATCGTTTTGATTTTCTGTTTCCTATGTGAGTTCCAATCTCGCTTGCTTCATGTAGGGTTTAAGATGTAATTTTTGTTTTTGTTTTGAGTCTTCAATGTGGAGTTTCAGATTCTTTGATGCTCACTTGGATCATGAATGTTTGATCGCGTTGCTACAGAAAGTTGGAGTCATGATTATCTTCATGCATTGGATAAGTCGCTTCTGAAGTAGAATCCATTCATTGATCTTTGTTAACTTTGTATATTGTGTGTGTTCTACTTTGTTGGTTGTATTTAGTTCAAAATGTTTGATTGTATGGAGAAGGAAGTGTTAGATTCAAAATACTGAGTATAAGGTGTTTCTTGCTCATATGAAAACTGAATTTCTGTAAAAGCAATTAGAGTTGAAAGCAGAAGGGAAGAAGAAAAGAGAAGAGAAAAGAAAACATTAGATTGTGAATGCGCTGACATGATATATTGAATAGTTAGATTCTGAGAGGAAATAACAAAGATTAACTAAGGCAAGTAGTTGTCTTAAACTTCCTTTGATCATTATTGCGTATGTAAATGCCCATGAAACGTTAGACTCACTTGGTAATTCGCTATCTCTCCTTTGTTTCCCCATCAATAGAAACCTTGATTGCGTTTAAATAAAAGATGTGCCACTATTATGTAGGTTTTATAATTAGTTTTAAATTAAATAGCTTACTTGCTTGTTTCAATGTGAAGGAACTCACCGACTTTAGATTTCATTAGTTTCTGGTTTAATAGCTTCTTTTAAACTAAAATGTCAGTATGCTTTGCTGTCTTATTTTATTACTAAGCGCAGAAAATCTTAAGTGCCCATAATTACATGATAGTTCATGTATTATCATGTAATTATGGCATACCTGGATATTAATGCTTTGAGACAGCGTAGTTACATTATCGGCACACCTGTAAAACTTCTGGATTTTCATGCGAACATCAAAAATATATATTTTTTATTTATTTGAAAAGGGGAAAAATTTATCAAAGACACTGAACCTACCAAACTATGAATTTCTAATGCCACCTGATTCCAGCAGGGCTAGCACTTATATATCTGAAGAACTAAAACCAATTGAAGATGAATCATCATTCGTGAATCGATTTCTCTTTGGGAAATGACCTTTAACCAATAAATACTTACCAATTTTCCTTCAGTGGAGATGACTCTGCATTAGATATGCATAACTGATATGATGTCTCCATTTGGATTATCGTTCACTGCAATTTATAATACAGGTTGTATATATTAGAATCAAATCCTAATGCCTCCCAAATTGGCATGCTGCCTGTACTATATGTCTCTATTGTTCTTAAATTTCATTGATCTTGTACTTTTGATTGTCCGCAGTAACCATGTTGCTTTCAAGTTCTTTATATTTGATTCTATTTGTAGAATCCATGGTTTTATATCCCCAAAATTTAGCGAATTTCTCTAAAAAAATTTCCTTTTCTATATATCTATTTTACACGAAATATTATGAAGAAGCAAAAAATTCCTATTTTGAAGGTGTGAAATTTTATTCAATATCAAAATTTAAAACCTTGTTTGTATCATGCCGAACTGCCAATACATCGTGTCATGGGTTCTGAACGCTACAATAATACAAAATAATATGCCAATGATGGGAAAAGAAAGTAACTTGACTTGGAATTATGGAAACAGAAAGGAAAGAAATGTAAATCTTGTGAAAGAATTTTGATATTGACATCAACTGGCAAATTATTTGTGAATTATAAGTATAAACCATATAAAGTGTTGGAGAAGCCAAATGGAAGAGGCTGGAAAAAGAAAATGCAAAGTTGAACTTTATTGGGTGGTCTTCAGACTCTTCACTAATCATCGCTCAGCCCCGAAAGATGATTTAGATAGATTCGTATATTCAAGAAGACGGTGATTTTGCTAAAATTGTCTCCAGTTATACCAGCATAAGAAATTTAGTGGAGGTAAGAGCCTTTACTGGACTGAGCATTTTCTTGGGTGTGTTATACTCACTGCTTG
>JAUPMG010000003.1:14317894-14329318 GCA_031762675.1 Pachysandra terminalis
TCTGCAAGAGACCCACCATCCATATACTCCAAGACTATTGATATGACCCCATTATCGTAGAAACACTGATAACACACAACAACATAAGGGCATTGTGCTGACTGATTGATCTTCAGTTCCTGTGCAAGCTGTTTGCGATAAGACTCCTGAATGTTCATTTGGATAACCTGAATGTTGGATATTGTGTTAGGTCTCTTTCTCCAAATTACTAGTAACAAATATCAACATACAGACAGTTCAGTGAGTCTATAACCATTACAAGATATAAATGACACGAATAAGCCAATATTCTTTTAAATTACTATAAATTGTCAATTCACAAGCATGATTCATTGAGCTAAGATCGCTAAAAATTTAAAATATGAGAGTACGAATCTGTCAAGCTTGCCTGAAACAGATTTCAATTGCAAGCTCGTAATCTAATACAAGGAGAAATCTGAAGCCTGAAACATTATGATTGTCTAGTCCATAACACATGAAGCATGTTTAGAATGTTGCGAGTAACAGTGCCAAAGGTCCTACTAGAAAGATCTTTGACTCTGAAATCAATTTGATTGATTGACAGTAACTGTCAATTCAATCACTCTTTTGACTGTCCAATGAACTGTTCGGTTGAAGAAACTTGATAAACTATGTTTTGAATCATCTGATGCCACTCTTGGGTAAGGAAATCTTCTAGTTGGAACCCGCATTAGTTGGGTGCCGCTGGCAATTAGGACAGGCAATGAACTAGGATTGGTCCACTCGGTCAGCCTGTTTACGGATAGAGTGTGGGTCTTGCCTGTAAGGCCAAAGTTGTCTCACAAGCTAAGGCATGCCTAGACATGAAGCTAGATTTTGGGTTTTCTTTCTTTCTTTCTTTTTTATATGAATAAATGTCGGGTTTTCTTGGTTAACGTGTTGTACTCAAATCTATCTTCGTTACTACTCTCAGCCACATTCAGGTCAGAGGATATATCTAGTTATTGTGGAGTAATATTGAAAAGGTGTTCTACACATTTGATGTGACCTACTTGAAACACAGTGGCACAGCAAAGTGCATTTTCTCATACATCTGACAGATTAAACCATATGGTTTGACCTGCAAAGCTGATCAACTATTTCTAACTGACTGAGTGAATGGGATGTGTTTAACCATTCAAATATAGTAACAATCGAAAGGAGAGGGTGAGCATTTGATGCAGTAAGCAATTGAGAAGATGTGAAAAAAGTAGAACAAGCATGACGCATGTAGTATGTACAGTACCTTAAGAGCAAAAAACTGGCCTGTCCATTTATGTTGCACCAGTTGCACGATACCGCCGTTACCCTTCCCAATAACTTTAATTGTGTCGAACTCGGATAGATTCAATTGGTTGTCTGATGGCTTTATAAGGGGTGGCTGAACAGAGGCATAAATACATGAGAAAGAACTCAAGAAATCTTTAGATTAATTAAACAATGTGGCACTAAGCATAAATTATATTGTAACAGAAATTTTATCAAATCTTCAAGAGGAGTGAATAAGAGGGCGTCAATTGAACATTGAACTTGACAAAGTATGTAAGACTAGACAAAGTTAGTTACACTTATAAAAACAAACTAGTTTCTACTATAATATGTTGAAAATTTCATTGTTAAAAAGAAAAGGAACTCGTTGTTTGGACTAATTATTGTTCATTGATATGCTTATTAAAAGAATAAGATATAGTTGCACTCATTTATGTAGAAACAAGATCACAAACACGCAAAGAGGATGCCACAATAATTAATCCAAACAAGGGATTAGTAAACTGAGATTTCATCATGTTACCAAGTTAAATAGAATTTTTTCCAACAAATGAGTACAGTACATCAAATACTAAGTCACATTATCAAAATTTTTCCCATCTCAAAGGAAAAGCAAATAAGAAGAAAAGCAATAGTACCCTATTGACAGATCAATTACGCAATTGGTTCTAGAGAGTGCACTTATCTCAGAAACTGCCTCTAGGTCAAAGCACGCACAAAAATAACTAATTTTATTGCATGCAAAATTCATACAAAAGTATAACTAAAAAGAAGCTTATACTGACCAATTCATCCCCCACCCCAAGTGGATGCAAACCTATGAGGAGGTTGTTCTAATAAGGAAATTATGTGAAACTGTACAAATGCTAATAAGTTCATTAACATATAAAATATTAATTAGACCAGCTGATGCAAATAACAATGCTCCTGATTTTCAAAACAGCTACATGATATGTAAATCTCTTGTATTTTTATTTAAGTTAAAATGCTTGGCCTAACAATTAAAGGCTGGGTACATTGAAGAAAAATAATAATTGATAAAATCTAACTCCATAACTTTAGTTATGACGTGACGAAGTGAATAAATCTAACTCCAAAACTTTAGTTAAGACATGACGAAGTGGATCGGATATGATGAAACTGTAGTTCAAAACTTGAGTACTAACCCTCGTTCAATGGCTTTGACCTTCTCGCTTTTATTGACTACCCAATATTCTTTTGAAATATGCTCCTTAGTTGTGTTTGGAACTTTGGATTTTAGAAGAAAAGAAAAAGAAATGATTAGTGTTTCTTTTCAAGTGTTTGGTTAAGATGAGACATGGAGAAAAGAAAAACAAATTCCGTCGACTTTCGACAAATTTCCGTTGAGTCCTCGTATATTCCAACAAGGTTGATTGGTCACCAAGAAAAGATAAGAAATGTCATGGGTTAGGTTGGAGAGTACTAACACTCTTTGTTTTCTTTCTTTCAAAATCTCTACCTTTTTTATGAGAAAGGTTTTAATCCCCAAAGAGAAAACTTTAAACTTATTTTCTCTATCCCCTACTCTTTCTTTTTTCAACCAAACAGGAGAAAGTGCTTTCTCTAGCATATTCTTTTCTTTTCTGTCAAAATCCAAGGTTCCAAACACGACCTTAAGGAAAATAATAACTGTCCCACCAAAATGCTTACTTAATTGAACAATTTCTTTTTTACAGATTTGCTTCTTGCCGTAATTATAATCATTTAAATATGAAAACGCACTATCTTAAAATGAAATTTCAAGATCTGCATCCAATCTAAAAAGCAGAAAGAAAAAAAAAATGTATGCGTAACAATAAAACTTGCACTGAGCTACCGAGACCTTAGCTAAAAGATCAGCGTATTACATTGTGACTTCGATTGGTGAAACGAAATCCTTGGAAAATAACTAGTATGAAGAGGACAATTGAACTAAGATTCGACAAATGAGATCAGAACATGGATATTATCGAGCTAATAGTCCATTGTTCAGATCACCTTGATACTAATAGGCAATTAGGCACACTAATAGTTCAAGTGGAACTCTTGGTTTCTAATTTCTTATTTATATTACATTTTCATTCCCAAAACCATCAACTACGAAATTATAACTTGTCATGTATATGATCCAATATAGTGAAAAATGATTCAATGAAAAATACTTCTCTGATAGTCATGTCAACCAAAATCAAATCTGAAAAAAAATAAAAAAATTAAAGGTCCATACTTCATTTTCTATCTCCAGGAGCTATTGGTGAGTGCAGGAGTCAAAACCAACAAAATTAGAGAAAGAGCGTGAAGTCAAAAGTTAAAAAAATCACTCGCATCTCTCTTCCTTTTATTTTCAAACCACTAGGTCTTGACTTGAGTAGATCTGTGAAGCTAAACCTATTTCAGCCGCTAATGACACTTCCGTGTTTTTCTTCTCTTTCCGCGCTAAGGTTCTAATTTCTTCTTATCTAGTTGAGATCACCAATACTAAAATTTGATTAAAAGAAATTCAAATCTGAACAGTTGCAATTTAGCAACGGAGAACAGAATAGACCATTGTTATCATAAATTCATAATTTCTTTCTAAAGCATGTTTTTCTCCTCGCATAATACCAGTAAACTGAGGAAAAATACAAGAACAACCCTAAAATCATGGAAATTGTTAAAAAATCCGATGCAAGTAGAATTTCTTACCACCTGATCTTCGTTTTGATGAACAATTCGAACTCCGTCCTTGTTGACGAGCAGATCTCCATCCTTAAACGTACCGCTCTGAGATCTGGTTAAGAATCCCTAACTAAGATTAGACAAGTAATCGAATAAAGCAAAGATAGATGCACAGAGAGAGAGAAAAAGAGAGATACAAAAATTTAGAAAAAGAAGCCTCGTCCGAAGGAGGCATAGAAAGCTTGAGATTAGACTTCAATATCCCCTTTTTCATGGCTGCTTCTTCTTCTTCTTCTTCTTCGTTCCCTCTAATTCTCCTTTGCAGAATCGTTGCAAATCATGTGAGGAACAGATACCATCTAGGGTTTATTTCTCAATTTTTTTTTCCTTTTCCCATCACTAATGTTAGAAGTAACAGCAAGTAAGACTAGTCCTCATTAATGGAGACAACGAGGAAGACGAAAGTGAGAGAGAGTGATACGCGCCGTTAACCTTTTACCCCCGACGGATAAAAATAGTATTGAATTCAAATAATTCTTTTTGTACTATTGACTTCAAATGTCATCGGATGGAAATAACTTGAGAGAGTTGTTTTGATCAGACGCTTGATATTGATTTAGCTAAAAGCTTTAACCAGAAATGAACCGGTTGGATCTAATCCAAATTCGACCCGTATAAGTACTGGATCCGAAAATCTTGAATATGGTTAGCCCTTAAAATCCAATGGGTCGCATATGGATCAAAATATTTATATTCGATTAAAATCAAATTCCAATGAATTCTATTATATCCTGGCCGATATTCTATTAGGGGCGTGGTTGGTGTTGTTTCTGGGAAGGAGAAGCGGTTCCTTTAACATTAATTCTTATGAAGAGCTTGTTTGATAAACACTTATTGAAAAAGTGCTTCCAAGTTAAATTTATAAGAAGCTTGTGTACAATAGAAAATAAATATTCAATAGGAGTTTTGCTCGTGAAGATAACACGAGTAAAATAGGTATATTTAATTGAAACCTTAAACTAGTTCTCGCAAACATGATTTCAGAAGTAAGAATTAGTAGCTTCAAAAAAATCAACATTTGGATAAAACAGTTCTTATGGAATCGCTTTTCACTTAGAGTTTACCAAATGTTTATTTATTTATTTGAAGCACTTTTGGGCTCAAGAATCAATTCTAGTGTCCGAAGAAGCAAAGCCAAACACACTCTAGATTTCATAAAACTATAAAACTTTTGATTGATTTATCCTTAGAAAACAAGTGGAATAATATTCAAATCCCATATCTTGAATTGGAATATACACTAATTCGGTATTTGCATATATTTGTTCGAATACGGATCCATATTCGACCCATTGAAAGCCCTAACCCCGAAAGATCGATCCGTGTCCAAACCAAGAGTGATGGTTTGACCGGTCTGGTTGGGTCCAGGATTAGGACACAGACCGCCGTCATTCTCATCTGAAATCACAAGCTAATATAGTAAAAACTCAAACTTCATAGCAGTCCACATCCTCTTAAGCCCTTAGTCAAAGCACGAGATGAGTATTTGTCAAAGCACATGCTTAAGGAAGGTAGGCTAGGGTGGGCCACCAGGGTAGGAAGGCTACAGCTACTGAACTGCCGATTGCAGGGCCCAACTTGGATATTCTTTCCTCCATTTGTGACCAAAACAAGCTTCTTAGGAAACAGCAGTTCATGACAAAATCCTTGACTGCATCACGTAGAGATACGATACAATACAGGCTTTTGCAAGTAATAAGTTCTCATTTTGATTCAATACCATTATATAGATTACACACTAGGACTAATATATTTTGTTTTGGATAATACATTTGGCAATACAGTTGTTTTGGGCAAGTTTGCGCGCACCACGACTAATCTTTAGGGCCCTAAAGTTAACAGTCGGGTAAGCCTCCAGTGATCCCAAGTAAAACAGCCCCCTGCAAAATCGAACCCTAGACCTGGTGCTTCATGAGGCACCAGCTGCAATTGAACATTTGGCACTTCATTGACCATTTACCTTACAGATTCATCTAGTAAATCAATCATACATTTTCACTCACAAAAAAAAAAAATCAATCATACACAGCTTGCGGGACAGGCAATGTTAGAGAATTTAGTTATGGGTTTTGAATGATTGAAAAGAACAAATTCTTGAGTGATCCCACAAAAAAAAACAAATGAGAGAGTGATTCATAGATTGATAACTACAATCCAATTTGTTTGTTGAAAGACTAAAAATGCTTGATTGTTTTGTGTTGGTGATTGCAGTCATGAGTCCATGTAACAGGACAAGAGGTAACAAGCCAAGCCCTCATCCTGCTCCTAGATTGATCTCCATGCCATTGTTAGATGAGTGTGTGAAATTAATATGAAGGAAAAGAATCATTAAGCTTACAAGTAAACGCATTGGGGGGAGAAATCATGAAATTCTTGATGGCATGATGATGCATCTATGCAAAGATACAACCAGCAACAAATATGTTGCATATGTATGCAAGAAAAGAAATGCATGCTTTAATTTTGTTCTAATTTATTAACTATAAATAACCAATGACACATAACTAGAATTGGTGCAGAACTGCCAGATATCACGCGAGGCAAAGATACAATGAACAAACAGAAATGCTGATTTTTTTTTTTTTATTTATTCTGATTCAATCGACAAACAAAAAATGCTGATATCTATAGAGAGAGAAATGTTAGGAAATCAACCCAATTTTGCCTTGTATATCCTTAGCGCGAAAAATCAAGTTTGGATCTAAGAAAACAAACAGGAAGAAAAACACACCAAACAATCACAATACACAAAGAGTGACGTGGTTCAGTCCAAACTGACCTACGTCCACGGCCGTTGTCAATCAACAACCAAAGATTCCGATATGACCAAATTCTTACAACTCACACAAAGATCTCCCTCTCTCTCTCTCCCTCAAACCCAAACACCCGAATACACCACTTTACAAGAAGAAGAGTCTCACACACTCTCACCTCTACAAGAGATTTCAGATCCCTACTCTAGGGTTAGGGTTTCTCAGAAAGTTACAATGAACAGATCCCCAAATCCTAAAAGCATGAATAAATACTCTGTAATTAGGGCTAAACATAATAGCAGTGAAACTCCTATTATTTCCCTATACTGTCATACCCCATAGGATTGGGTGTATCCCTAACAACTTACCAGACAAAAATCCAACATAGACTTCTTTATCATTTATCAACATCCTATTTATGCAGTTGGTGAAATTCTCAACAGGGTTGTTATCCTTACCAACCCTACAGATAACAGGGTTGTTATCCTAACCGACTTCAGTCTCCACATAGCAACTTTTTTTTTTCTTTACATTATACGGTGCACATCTCACCACCACATGGGTGGACCCCAACAAAAGAGAGAATTCCTTGTACTAGTTAGAGATTACCTCTATAACAGTGCTCTTTTTACACATTCTCTTGCTATTGCACGTAAGCGACAATTTCCCCTTATGAAATCCCTCTTCAAATACACTTGACTTTCAACTGATACCATATACCCGCCTTGTAGAAAACATAATCTGATAGAGAGATCTAATTCAAGGTTCAGTGATGTCGAAGGAAAATTTAGAAGGTACTCCAAACATTATCGACCCATATCTCTTCAAAATGCAACAATGTAAATGCATCAGAAACGAAAATGTTGCATCTAAAAACTGTTTAATACTTGAATATGAAACTTACATCAATGTTTTCTTCCTTACGATTTTCATGAATCTGGTAGAGTGGGACCACAAGCAATTTCATGTTTCTTGGTACATTGAATTTCCGAGGTACTCTCCAACCTGAAGAACAAAAATAGAGCACATAGTTATGTTATTTGGTTTGCACAAGTTAACTTGGATTGCTTGTGAAAGGAAATTAGTAATGTTCTAAGTGTTAAAACGCTAAGGTTTGAGGCGATGCGTTTCACTTGCCAAAGCGTGTGGCGTAAGCCTTATGAGCATACCTTTTGTAAATACATAAATAATAAAATATAAATTACTTATATATAAATACAAAATAAATTAATAACAATCAATATTCATGTCATGATAAGTGACTAAAATTAACAATTAAAATAAAATTAATAGTACATTTAACTTAACAAGTCTAGTTAGTATCAATTTGTAGAGTTAAAACCTTGGTTTTCCTTGAAAAATGAGTATTAAATCAATTTTCTTAAAACTGAGAGGACTTATCAGTCTAGCTACTGAGGCTTATGCTTATGTCTTGAGGCGTACGCCTCACACCTAGTGAGCAATTTGCGCATCAAGGCTTGCACCTCAAACGCCTTTGAAAATACAGATAATGTTACCTCCCAATCAGTATCACTACCATCTTCATTAACCGAAAGCTTGCTTGACAGTTTGCATTTCAGTACATTAGTACCTGTAAACAAAAATAATAATACTAACTGTGATCACCCCTGGGTCGGGTGGACCTTAGGTCGATCGGGTTATTTTGGAGTCGCCACCATCCATTGAGTGTGGGTGTGAATGGTCACCCGGATTTTATCGGTTTATTAAAAAATAGACCAAATTGTGAATTTTAGGGTGGTCTAACCAGATTCCGGGTAAGGAGGTTTATTTGAGAGAACGGGAAGGTATCAGGCACCCATTCTCTTCCGGTTCAACCGGTTACCTAGTTCAAGTTTACTTAGCCAATTTATTGAAAATTTAAAATAAATCAAAGTTAATAAAAATCTAGGAAACACCTAAAATAAAATAAATAAAAAATGATTCATAAAAGATCTAATCCATTAGAGATTACTACAACCCTGGATTGGTTAGATTTATCAAATTAACAAAAATAAACATTCATAACGTGTTCTAAACAAATAAAAAAAAAAGAAAAAAATATATAATAAAAAAACAAAATAAAATAAAATACCTGTAGCAACCAATGATCTTCTATATGACAACCTTAGCTTTGAGCTCCTCAATGCAGTGCAGCTTGGCTTGGGGGATGACAATGAAAGATGGGGAAAAGTTCTTTTCTTTTTTTGTTCTAGCCAAACGGGTCCTTAAGGTTTGGTTTTCTGGTTTTTGGGTTGGTTGGGTTCTTTGGTTTGAGGGTCCGGTTCGGTTCAAGTCGGGTTCGGTTCTAGTTTGGGGATATGGTTGTTGGATTTGGGTTCAAGGGTTCTTTTGTTATTTTCCATTTTTTTGGGGTGAGGTAGTAATTATGTTTTTAGTTTTTTTTTTTTTTTGTTACAGGAAGAGGACGGACTAGAAAGGAAGAAAACAGGGGAAGAAAGGAAGAGAAAGAATCAAGGGAAGGAGAAGAGAAGGAAGAAGAAGAGGTAGAAGAAAAAGGAGGAGGAAGAAGAAGACTGAGGGGGAGAGAGAGTGAGTGCCTGAGAAAGAGTGGCGAAAGAGAGAGAAAGGACAGAGAGAAAGAAGAAGAGGTGTGCGGGTAGAGAAGGAAGAAGAAGAGAGGGGGCGGTGAGATCGCAGGGAGAGAGAGAAAGGGAGAGAAGTGGTGGTGAATGGTGTCGAGAGAAGGAACAGAGAGAGGCGAGAGGGAGCAGATGGATGATGGTGGACGGTGAAGGGAGATGGCGAGATGGAGAGGGAGGAAGGTGAGGAAGAATAAGGGAGGATGGTGACAGAGTATACGGAGAGGGAGGAGGAGGAAATAGAGGAAAAGAAGAAGTGGGCGGCGGTTTTGGATTGGTTGCAGAACAGAGGGAAAGAAGAAATAGAAAAAATAAAATAAAAGAAAAAGAAAAAGGGAGAGTTACCGTGGATTGGAAGTGGGTGTGCCGCCAGAGTATTGTCGTTACCGTTGGATTGAAGGAGGTTGGATTAGGATGGTCGCTTGCCAGAATCTGGATTGCGAGTTTTCAGGTTGGGTAATGGAGAGGTGAGATGGGTTTCTGTTGATCGGTTGCCGGCAGAGAGAACCAAGAGGGTGCAGGTCTTCTCTGTGAAGAATATGAATAGTCAGTCCCCATTTGTGTTCGGCCTTTGCTTTCATATATAGAAGGGGAGGGAAAGAGAGCAAAAGGAAAGAGGAGAGAGAAGGAAAAAAGAAGAGAGAAAGAAAGGAGGGAGAGAAAATAGAAATGAGAGAGAAAGGAAGGGAAGAGAGAAGGAGAGAGGGAAAGAAAGGAAAGGGAGAGAGAATAAAAATAAAATGGGGAAAAGGAAAGAGGGAGAGATAATAGAAAGGGAAGAAGGGGAAATTGGGGAGGGAGAGAGCACGCCACATGCTCTCGCCAAATTTATTTATTTTTATTTTTGTTAATTTTTTTTATTATTATTTTTTTTGGGGGGATTTGCCCCATGGCACTTCTAATATTCTCATGACAAATTTTCTTCAAATATTCTCTCAATCATTTTATTTCAATTTCTTCCATAAAATGTTCTTTTATTATTTTTTTTACCCCATTACATTCTTCTATCATTTTTTTTATAATTTTAAAAATACAAAAAATGACCCTTCAACTCCCGAACTCGGAATTTTACAAAATCACAGTCGTTTCGAAGGTGTTTCGACGATGAATTCAAATTTGATGTTAGAAAAATGTTTCGACCCTTGGATTTTACTGTTTGATCAAGA
This sequence comes from Pachysandra terminalis, assembly GCA_031762675.1. Lineage (NCBI taxonomy): Eukaryota > Viridiplantae > Streptophyta > Magnoliopsida > Buxales > Buxaceae > Pachysandra > Pachysandra terminalis. The sequence continues at coordinate 14,328,401 of JAUPMG010000003.1, forward strand.
TGATATGGTTAGGGGTAAAACTGTCATTTTTCTAACAAATTTCGAATTAACCAAAGATTATACTTATTGAAGAGCATTTTGGCTAAGGAATTCAATTTTGAGGTTGAAAATGGATTTAGAAATGAAATGGATCAGGTGGGGTCTACCAGGAGTATTTTGATCATTTTCAAGAATTTTTGAGATTTTCAGGGATTTCTGAAATTTTTAAGGAATTTGAGTACATGGTAGAGATTAGATTCAGATAGTAGTTTGGAGTTGCTAATTCTCAAACCAAGCCTTCAAAGAACTACAAAAACAGAAAAATTGCACATCAGTGCAAATTTGGATGTCTACACTAATAATAATTAAAAAAATAAAAATAAAGCCAAATCAATTTCATGTTGCTTCCATTATTAAGTCCCTCCTATGCGAGAATCGGATTGGAGGTAGTTAGCAATTCCAAGCTATGAAGAACAAGATCCACACGGGGACTTTGCTTCTTTCCGGTTGACATCGCAGCCTCATGAAAATTTTCCAAATTACTTTCAGAACGGCTTCAGTCCTGAGTCTCCTGACTTTGAAATCAAGGGAAGCACCTGATTCACCTGGTCTCAAACGGCCACCAGGAATCTTAAAGGAGTTCCTTACTTGTAACAACACCAAATGTGGACATTTAAACAACTCAACCTGTTCAAAAATCAAAACACGGTATTCCTAAATTAATACCATATAAGATAAATGTCTAGAAAAAAGAGAATACTAAATACCAGTAACAATTACCCAATATGTATTGTTATTGAAAGGCACTATCAAGGCAGATTCTGTCAAAGCCAATCACCCAGATTCCTAGTCTAAGATCACACGAGTATTCTTACCAAGATTAGTGCTACAGATTTCTATCATTAATGTAAATAGATGATACAGCTTGATTCTTGCTAG
>JAUPMG010000003.1:14344700-14356365 GCA_031762675.1 Pachysandra terminalis
TATATCTTACTAGAACTGCTCAGGACTTCCGCTTATGAATTAATTGTGTTGCCACTCTCGTAGAAATACGAGGTGAATGTGACGCTTGGACTAGATAACCCATGAAATTGAAAAAATCTGGTTTGGGTCGTTACAGCAACTTCAGGATAAAGAGCAACTTCAAGAGCAACCTATTGCTGATACTGCTCAAGTTCAAGAGGAGGAACAGTATGCTCCTGATATTGTTCAAACTAATGAAGAACAGGAACCAATTCTACCTCTTGCTTCGAACCCTTCTTCAGTAGCCCCCTCTTCTTCATCTATGACCGAGATACCAACTGTTGCTATTTCTTCTCACACTATATCTTCTGTCATTGATGTTGACGATGATCAATTTATTACCTCTTTCCAAAAACCTCAATCCAAAAGCTTCCGGTGTTGTCGATTCAACTATAATTATATCAGATACTAAAGCTCCGGTTGAAAATTTGAAAGGAAAAAATTCGCATGCTATTGATTCGAAAATCTCAACTTCTGTTGAAATGCCCCTTTTTGGACTCTCGTTTATTGGCAAGGTTTCTACAGTTCCCTGTCCTTTGCCTTCTATCTTAACTTCAGTTTCAGCTTCTGCTTCCACCATTGTTATCACCACAAGTAAATCAAAAGTGGAAGCCTCTTCTTCTTCTGGTGCTTCAAGAATCAATCTTCGCAAAAGGAAGAGATCTGAGTTCACATCTACTTAGATTATTTTATATGAAGGGAGATATATGATTTTTTCACGTATGTCTGAGTGGATGGATGCCATTTTTGAAGCATTTGGAGATATTTCTGCCAAAGTTCAAGTTCCTTCTTCATTCATAAGAAGTACAGGATACCAAGAGTTGTGTATTCTTCTTGAAAAAATATTAGACAAGACTTTTGGATCCTTGTCTTTGGAAGATCTCGAGAGTTGGAAAGTGCTTCTTTTGAGCGTTGAAAGTCTTGGTTTGAATGTTGACTGGTTGAAAATTCATTTTTCCAACCTAGAGAAGACTCTTTCTTGTTTTCAAGAGAGAGAACAACTCGAATTTTAGAAGAATCAAACTCTTGAGCAGCGTACTGCTAGTTCTCAAGAATTGGAAGAGAAGAAGAAAGAGATAGTTGTTATCAGAAGATCTCTTGAAAGTAGAGAAAAGGAAGCTGAAGGACTCGAACAATATGTTCAGTTGTTAAAGACAGAAGTAGAAGATAGATCAAAGAGAATTTTTGAAGTTTCAGATATAATTGGAACATCACATATTTTTCCAAAGGAAATGTACTCTCAAGATTAACGTCAATGAAAAATTTTCTTTCATGCATGATTTTTCTTTACAATTTTTCTTTTAGAAATAATAAGGCTTTAGCCATTTTCCATTGACTAAATCTTCTTGTGCATCATCTTCAAGTAAAACAATTTTGTAATATCCTGAAGGATAAGCTTCAATGATTTCGAAAGGTCCATCCCACCTTCTTGCAAACTTAGGTTTAATAGTATTGCTCATCTCATAAAATGAGGCTCGAAATACTAATTCACATACTTGGAAGTCTAGAGGAGATATCTTCTTTTGATAAGCTTTTGAAATGACTTGATGGTACTGCAGATTGTTTGCTAATGCTTGCTATCTTTTCTCACTCAAGTCATTTATCTGCTGCATTCGAATTGCCACTAAATCATGAGTATCCCAATCCATCTCAGCAGCTTGCAGTATTCTGGCTGAAGAAATTTGCAATTCAACAGGCAGATTTGCTTCCATTCCATATACTAACGAAAAGGGATTTTCCTTCATAGTTCGATGCTTAGATACTCTATATGCCCATAGAACATCAAACAAATGTTCATGCCATTAAGTGATATGATTATAAGTTAACTTGCTTAACAATATGATCAATGTCTTGTTCGTAACTTCTGCTTGAGCATTACCTTGAGGATAATATCGAGTTGATTTGTTGTGAATGATATTATACCTTGCAAGCATTTCTCGAACTGAATGATTTAAGAATGAAGAACAATTGTCAAAAATGATTCTTCGAGGAACTCCTCCTTGAGCAATGAGATATTCTTTGATAAACTGAGATACAACAACTCATGTTGGTCACCAAGATCCATGTATGTCCTCTTCTACTATGAGGATTGATTGGCCCTATTAAATCCAGCCCCCTAAGTGTGAAACGGATATGGAGTAATAATGGACTACATGTTTCGAGGGTGCTGCCTTGGAATATTTCCTTGTATTTGACATCTCGAACACTTCTTGCATATTCGAAAGCATCCTCTTTCATAGAAGGCCAATAATATCCCATATATCGAATTTGCTAATACAATTTTCTTTTTCCTTGATGAGCTCCACATGCACTTCTCGAAGTACAATTGTTGCTTCTTGTGGATCAAGACATCTGAGTAACTTGTCATCCACATTTATTCGAAATAGATATCCTTCTTGAAAGCGAAAACGCATAGCTCTCCTTCGAATTCGATGTACTTCATAAGCATTGTTAGGTAGAAAACCATCCCTCAAAAATTGAATGAAGGGTTTTCTCAAATCTTCCTCCTCTGCAAGGATACGGCATACCTCCATGATATCAAGGATGGTTTGACAACCAACACAACTTTTCTGCAATTTGGAAGAATCAAGAGACATGATTGGACAATATACTCCAAATCTTTGTAGTCTTCTATATAAAGGAATGGAATCTGAAATTCCACAAGTTTTCTCATGTATATCCTCGAGTATCTGCTGTGCTTCTTCATTTCCAAGACATCGAAGTAGTACACCGTTTGAAGCTTTGAAATAAAGGATATGACCAACTTCAACAAAATTTGCTAATTTTCGAATGGAAATTTCAAAAATTGTAGTTGAATGTTTGAGTTAATGTAAGATAGCATGCCTCCAATCAGTTGAAGAAATATTTTCTTGTTCAATTTCAGGTTCCATTGCTGCTAGTAGTTACTTTCGAATAACTTCAATTTGTTGAGAATCTTCATTCAAGCTCAACCTACTTTCCAAATTAGCCAAAGTATCTGCTTGGTGATTTTTGGCTCTTGGAATGTGCATCAAAATACATTCAACGAATTTGCTCATTAATGCTCGTATTGCTGTTCTGTATGGACCCAACTCATGTTCCTTAACCACAAAATCTTCATTAATCTGAAAAACAATGACTTTCGAATCTCCAAAGACTCTCAACCTCTGCAATCCCATTTGTTTGGCCATAATTAACCTAATAAGTAGAGCTTCATATTCTGCTCTAATATTGGAACACACGAAATCTAGCCTGAAGGAATAATACAGATGCTCCCCATCACTTGATGTGAACTCGATCCTAGCTCCTCCATTTTAATTTGAGGATCCATCAAATTTCATCTGTCATTCTTGATCGTCCACATAAGCAACTTCGAATTCAGGTAATTCTTCATCTTGTACTTTCGAGAAAGCAGCAAGCAGATCAACTACTGCCTGCCCTTTGATGCATTTGGATGTTTCGCACATAATGTCGAATTCTGATAGTTGCAACAACCACTTTGTATACCTCCCAAGCAAAACAGGTTGTGACAACAAATACCTGATAGGATTTGAGCGAGTAACTGGAATAGTTGGACATGCTAGAAGATATTGTCTCAACTTTCGAGTCACATGATATAGAGCAAGACAAAAATTTTCCACTTGAGAATACTTTACTTCTGCTCCTTGCAAAAGTCTATTGATATAATATACGGGCTTCTCAATTCCTTGATCAACCTCCTGAGCTAATAATCCTCTAATAGCATAGTGGCCAAATACACCCGGAGTGGCTTCCCTGGAATTGGTGCTACCATGGTGTGAGGATGCTTCAGTAGATTTTTGATGTTCTCAAAGGCTTGTTGACATTCTATAGTCCATGTGAATTCCGCCCCTTTTCGAAGTAGCACCAAGAAATGAGATATATATGCTAAAAGACCTGGAATAAACCTTCGAATATATGAAACTCTTCCCAAAAAAGACTTCAACTGCTACTGATTGGTAAGAGGAGTCATCTCGAGAATTGCTTTTGACTTTGTGGGATCCAAGTCAATTCCTTGTCTGTGAACTACAAAACCAAGGAATTTTTCAGAAGTAACCCTGAAAGCTCACGTAGCAGGGTTCATTCTATACTTGTAAGCTTTACAACGTTCGAATACTCTTTGTAATACTTTGAGATGTTGAGAACACTCTTTAGACTTTACCACAATTTCATTTACATAATATTCCACTTCTTTATGCATCATATCATGAAAGATAGTGGTCATTACTCGCTGATATGTTGCCCCAGCACTTTCAATCCAAAAGGCATAACTGTATAGTGAAAGTTATCCAAAGGAGTTTGAAATGTTGTGTACTGAGCATCCATATAATGCATCTTGATCTGGTTATAACCACTATAACCATCCATGAAAGAAAACATGTCATGTCTTGCTTTAGCATCAATAAGAAGATCCATATTTGGTAATGGGAATTCATCCTTGGGACTTGCTTTGTTGAGATCTCAAAAGTCAACGCAGCACCTGATCTGTCCATTCTTCTTCTTTACAAGCACAACATTCACCAACCAGGTAGGATGTTGTATTGGTTTAATGAAACCAGCCTTCAAAAGTTTTTCTATTTCAGCCTTGATTTGCAATTCGATTTCAGGCTTGAAGGTTCGAAAGCATTGCTTAACAGGCTTTATGTCAGAAGATAAATGCAATCTGTGTGTGACTAATTGAGGAGCTAGTCCGCACATATCATCGTAACACCAAGCAAAGACAACTTTATTAATTTTCAAAATTTTTACAAGTTCTGCCTTCTCTTCACGAGATAGGCTTGCATTAATAAAAGTTGTCTTTTTCTCTTCTCCTGGTTCTGTCAAATTAACTTCCTCCAAGGTTTCGAGGACAAATTTCTTAACACCTCCTTCGAACTGCTCTGGTGCTTCTTGAATCTCGTGCTGTACTCTAAATATCTCAGCAATGGATGGGACATCATCATTATCTTCATCACTTGGGATTTCAACATGATATGCCTCAGGTTCCTGCTCTTTGATTGTGATTCCTTTCGAGACATCCTTCAAAAGAGAGTCTTATTCATTCTTCTGATCTGATTCAGACCAAAGTTGATATATGATTTGACCCTCAGGAGTAACAACTCAAGTACAACAAGCTTTCGAAGCTAGTTGTTCAATGGTTATTTCAGGCACATCTTGCCTTTTCTTTATTTCTTTCTTCTCTTTTTCCTGCTCTTTCTTCTTTTCTTCTTTTACTTTTCTCTTCGAAGGTCCAGATTCAGAGACAAGCATATCAGGATTGCCTTGAAGTGTTGGCCATGCTAGAAGAGATATTCCACAAGGGAGAGAGGCTTGGCATTCTTCGGTTGGTGCAAGCTCATCATACTCAGCAGCATCTGCAAGATGAACTTCGAGCTGGTCGAATGGGCAAGGATTAGCAACAAGTCGTACCATCTTCCCATTTCGAATTCCTTATAACACTGATGATATGTTGAAGGAACGAGCTTACATTTGTGGATTCAGGGCCGTCCTAGCAAAATATGATATGTTGGCTCACTGTCCAACACATGGAACAAAGTTGGATATCTGTATACTCCAACTTGTAATTCGAGGGTTACATAACTCAAAGCATACTGACTTCGAGTATCGAAGCCGAAAATCGTCATTGCTTGAGGGACCACCCTTTTGAATGATACTCCAATAGCCTTCAAAATACCTATTGGAATAATATTCAAGGAAGATCTCGCATCCATCAAGGATCTTCGAATGTCTACATCCTGTAAAACAGAGTTCAAATATAGGGCCCTTCTATGGTTTTCGTACGAAACCATCATGTCCTCTAGTTCGAAAGTTATCTGACATTCCTCTGAGACAGCAATGGCACATTCCTCCTCTGCTTCTCACAATGATAACCTCTGAGCATACGCTCGAATAGCTATCTAATCAGACTTTGAAAACCCTATTTCTTTCATGCTCTCCTCAAGCCTTTGATACTTTAGCAGATCTATCCTTGGAGGGTAGTCAACAGCCCTTGTCACCTCCAAAACAATGACATTCACAGCATGTCCTTTACCCTTGTGATCGGGCAGAGGATCAGTGTGAACTGTTTCGGGTTGCAGTTCGATTTCTTCGAGTTTCACTCGAAGATAGTACAACCTTCTCATGGAGTAGCAATCATAAGTACTGTGAGCTACATACTAATGATATTTGCAAAATTTCAGATTACTCCAGTCTTTTGCTAATGGTGCTTTCTTTGGAACAAGAAGTTATACACGGTCATCCTTCACCCAATTTTCAAACAGGGTGTTGAACTGAGCTGGTGTACAATCTGGCTGAGGAGGAGGGTCTCGAGAATATCGAGAACCCTTCTCATTTTTCTTTGACTTGTTCAAAGGACTATCTTCAACTAAAATAGTCTAATTTCTTTTCCTTTCATTCTTTCTCGAAATGTTGGGCATCGAAACACTGAGTTTTCGAGCAACATCATATAATTTGGTGAAACTTGTAATTCCCAGATTCTACAGATGAACTCCATATTCGGGAAGAATCCTATTGATGCAATATTCGACAGACTGGCCTTCTGCAACTGTTTATGTGCAAGACATCACCAAATCTCAAAATCGCTTAACATACTCAACAAGGCCCTCAGAATGACCTTGATGTTCCCTGCTTAAGTCGATGACAGTATACACTTCCTCAGTGATGTAGAATTTTTGTGGAAAAGAGCAGCCATATCCTCCCAGGTATCCACAGAACCTGGTTTAAGATTATTATACCAAATATAGGCTTTGTCTGATAACGACTTCGAAAATTCTCTCAAATGGAGATCATTATTCGAAGCATGGGTTCCCAAAGCCTCAATAAAACGGCTTATGTGCTCCTTCACATTCCCCTTTTGACCAATGAACTTGAGGAATTTAAGACTTACATAATCCTTAGGATATGGTTTGCTCAAGAATGAAATAGGATATGGGGGACAGTAGTCACTGTTGACCCATTCAGGATCTCGAGTTTTTTTATTTCTTCAGAAGTTATTCTACTTCCTCAAGGGTGGCAAAATGAGGAGTAGAAGATGGTAATGCTGATGGAATAGTTGGTGGAGCAACTACTGGCGGTAGAATTGCCTGTGAAGGTAAACTACCAGAAAAATTCTCAAAAGTAGGCCTGATGGGTTCCTCTCTCGAAATGCTGGTGGTTGCAGCAGTTTGTGGCAAAGATGGTGTGTAGCATGCTTGAAATGCTGCTTGTACTGCAGTTGCAGCAGTTTTGGCCAAGACAGCCATCAACTGTTGATGCATAACAGCCATATTCTCCAACAAAGAAATGACTATTGCATTGTCATTGTGTGGTGCATTCGAAGATGAAGGCATAGATACTGGTGGAATAAAAGTAGGGTCAACTGTAGGAACATCATTCACAGGTTCTACAGGAGGATCCTATGTTCCAGTAGTGTTGTTGATAGAAAGTTCTGGGGCCATTTCAATAATTTGAAACTGATCTTAAATGCAAAAGAAATAGGAAACAATTCAAGTTCCCTAGCGGAGTTGCCAAAAATGGTGATGCACAAACCGGTAAATGACCAAATGTTAATTTACCAGGGAAGTTTGAGCAATCGAAGGATTCGAATACTTGCTTTCATTGGCTTAAATCAAAGAAAGACCGTTCCAATGAAAGGTTTCCTTTTACTAAGGATTTAACGAAGAGAGAAAAATGTTAAGATTAGTCAGGAATATTCAGAGAGACAACACAAAACTTAACTAATTTCAGAAAAAGAGGATTTCTAAGACAAATGCTCTGCAATTCTCAGAGAATGTCAAATGCTCATAGATCCGATTCCTCTTTCTGATGCCCCATCCTCCTTTTATAGCCTCAAACTCATTATTCAACCGTTTGCAACATTTCGTGAACGGATTAACAACGTTTGATTGAACAGGAGCTTTGATTTGAATATTCAATATTCAAAACGTTTAATTCAATATGCAACGTTTCAATAAATGCTTTCAAAACGTTTGGTTATGTTAATGAATATAACGTTATAAAAGTGATGATACGTTATTGTTTTGTATTGATTCAAGTCCTTTAATGCTACAAGATCTTCGAGAGTCATGATGGGACTTATCTCTCTGGCCCTCAATTCCTGAAAGTCTAATGTTTATTTCTCCCTATGTTTGAGGTTAATGACTTCGATTTCGAGTCATAAGTATGATTATCCCGAAAGGTGTTTTAGAATATCAATGATTTTGAGATAATAACTTGATTATTTCAAGATGTTTTCTCGAAATACATAATGATGACTATTTTGAGATATAACTTCGAAATAACGTTATACTGATAATTTTCCATTTCGAGATATAATTTCGAAATAGCGTTATATTGATAATTTCCCACATGGGACATTATAATACTTATGAAGATAAATTGGCCCTCTCGAGGGGCTAACCTAATAAATGTTTAAATGTTTCGAAGGTTCTTTTTCGAGAATATGATTTGAAGCCTATCTTAAGTAGAACATCGAAATATACTGTTAATTTCGAAATAATTTTCCTTGAATTGGTTTTCTTCGAAATATACTTTCCAAGTAATATTCAGAATTCTAATTTATACATTCTTTAGATTATAATTACACAATTGATTTTGTCATGTATCAAAATATGATTGAACTAAATCAATTTTCAAATTGTCTTATCATCCGTATTATTTAAAAACGTGGAGAGCAATTCCGAAAAAACAAATGTGCATCTTACGCCTTGAAAAAGGTAGAAAGGCATAACAAAAAGAAGATAAAAAGATGGAAGGCAAAGGAAACACCAAAGACAAGAATAACTTGAAAAATTAGGAGTAATTTTGGAAAAAACAAACGTGCATCTTAAGCCATGAATTCTCTTTTATATATAAGGTATAGAAGATGAGATATAAAACTTACATACTAAGTCGAATGTAAAATTGTACATAAATGAGGTTTTTCAAAAGTAATAAGGATAAGTTTGGTAGTAAAATAAGAGCCCTATTGCGTTGCCGTTATGTAACTTGGGTAGCAAGTCGAAAAGCAGAAAACTGTTCAAATGTGTTTAGAGCACAATAAAAGAAGGAAAATAATACAAAAAATCAACAAAATAGCAATCATTACGTACTAGAGAATGCCAACAAAGAAATTGAGAATATATTCGATATTAATTCAAAAATTAAAAGTCAAATTGGATTTTAAAATAAGACATTCACCTGCATTCTGGGGAGGACAATTTTGGTATTAGAAAAATATATCTTATGCAATTGTATTCTATTTTATATAATAGGATAGGAGATAGAAACGTGTGGTCGTTCAGTGGAGTAAAAAGACCCTTTCCTCCTTTTTCTAATGGCGTTTTCTTTCGTCATTTTTAGGTTCAATGCGTGTTACTGAAGCAACTAACTACTCACTACCTATTTAAAATACTGATAATTATATTTTAAATTAAGGTTATGAATCTTATGGTTCAAGAAGCTCATGCTCACATGAAATTAAAACTGCCTGATCTCCGCGTTGTTTCTTTTAATTGATTCTTATTTTTTATTTATTTATTTATTTTATTGTGACCTTGTCGATCATCTTTATCATCAACCATGTACACAGTAAATCACCGTATACAAGCATGAGTATCACATGCGACGCTTACCATTGACCACATCATCAAGGATTAAAGGCTCGGGACGGGGATAGGGGACCGGGTCGGTTTTGCTGGTCTCGGTCCGAACTGACAGTCCCATTCAGTTCGGATCCCATACAAAAATAGGTCGGCTATTAAAATTTTAAATTAAAAAAAATTAGATTAATTGTACTGATCTGTACTAGACCGGCTTAAATCGATACCGATTTGAACCGTCCAATTCACAAATTTAAAAAAAAAAAAAACAAAACAAACACCGTACTTATTGTACTAGGCATTTAAGATCAAAATTTGTTATATCGGTTCAGTCCAAAACCTTACGATACAATTGTTTATATCGTGATCCGATCTCGGTACATATCATACCGGACCGATCATGCACATCATTTCTATCCCCTACAAATTTGTGAGCATATCCATCATGTAAGAGTCCACAACTAATTTATCACACTAATTAAATATTCCTAACTTTCCCAATATAATTCAAAATCCTCACACAAGAAAGCTACATTGATGGAATAATTAAGGTTAATTAGAACAAACTAATTACCCACCAAAATGAATCTTATTTGAACAATCAATCAATCATCTTTTCACTCCATCAAACGGCTGAGGGTAGTGATTGTAACAACACATGGAGTAATTCACCATATTTGTATACTACCATGCACCATTGAATCAACTCACATTACTTCTACAAAACTACATAGACTACATAGGCATTAGAATAAAAATGTTTGTAACAAAAACAGTGTAAATTCAAAGACTTGTTTTCTCTTGCTTTGATTCAAAAGCCAGGCTCCCACCTTGTCATTAATCATTATCATCACACCCATACACATACATATATATATATATATATATATATAATATAATATAATATAATATGTGTGTGTGCGTATATACTATAAGGAAAATATACTATTAAGCATATATATATATATATATATATATAAAAGCATACTAAAGCAGATCAAAAGTGTCTCAAAAAAGCTCATTTGTCCTCTCAGTTCAGGTCAAGCTCTTTTCTTCCTTCTCTCTTTTCTCCTTTTTCTCTTTTCTTAAACGCAAATCGACTGAGTTCTAATCATGGAAGATGGAGACACGCCACCCTTTTGGGTACAATCCAGCAACGCGGTCGGGCGTGTTCAAAATCGTCGCCGATCATCATCCTCTTTCTTTCTCAGTTCAGGTGTGTTGATCGTGGTTTTGCCCCTTTTAGTTCTGGTTCTTCTGATCTTCGTCATTCCTTCGATTCTCGCTTTCACATCTCAAATCTTCAGACCCAGTTCGGTTAAGAAAAGCTGGGATTCAATCAATCTACTGCTTGTTCTGTTTGCGATTCTCTGTGGAGTGCTTTGTAGAAAGAACGATGATGGAAACCGCATTGATGAAGATCATAATGTTTCAACTGAGTCGGGAGTGGTGGAGAAACCCAACCAGTCAGATCGTAACCAATGGAGTGAAGTGTATTCTGATCGGAGGATCTATGATTCTACCGGAGTATCGGATTCGATTCATTCGACGGCTACAGGTAGTGGGTTGAGGAGGAACAGCAGCTCCTACCCAGATCTAAGACAAGTTCCGATGTGGAATACCGGCGGCGATAGGTGGCGCTTTTTCGACGATATTGAGGTGAATAATCACCGGTTCTCGGAATCCGATTATTCAAAAGATCTTCGTCGACGTCGGAAACGGGACCTTGAAAGAGAGGATTCGGATGTCAAGACGATACCTGTGGTTACTTTTGTTGTACGTTCTTCAGAATCTTCATCATCGTCGGCGGCGCCACCGCAGCCTCCACCACCACCTCCACCTCCGCCTCCTAAGGCGAAGCCAAGGCGAACATTCGAAACTGTTCGACATAAAGAAAAGGCAGAAGAGCCTGATATCAACAATGGTTTGAAATTCATGGAAGCTCGATCAATGATTCCACCACCATCCCCGCCGCCGCCGCCGCCACCACCTCCTCCGAGGAAGAGAGGTGGTGCAACGAAGGAGATAGCGAGTGCTTTCGCTTCACTGTA
>JAUPMG010000003.1:14360735-14372564 GCA_031762675.1 Pachysandra terminalis
CTAGGAAAGATAGTAAGGAATGAACATATCCAAGAGTGTCTAGGTGTTGCCAAATAGAAGATAAGATAAAGTAAAAGATGTGAGGGATGTGAGGGAGTACTCATTAAAGGATCTTATAGGGTGAGAGGAAGACCAAAATGAACCTGGTTGGAGTCAGTCCGAAATGTACTTTTGACAGATTGGGATGGAGGTGACAGGATTTGTATTCCCTACCTCCTTTAATTGGGATAAGGCATTTTGTTGGATACACTGTGAAATCATTGAGAAAAAACTTATTCATACTGTCCTTGATTATCAAAAGTTCATATTAACCATCTAATAGCATATCAGCTAATGTTGTAGGCAGTCTGCATGGAGCTCGCGTTGAACTTTTTGTTTGTTGTAGGTTATAATATCTATATTTGCTTAACCATTTTGGCTCATGTATAAGTTCCTCATCCTACTGACCTTGCGCTCTGTTGTTGACTGTTTCCAGTACATTCTCGCACTAAAAGCTCTTCGGCTGATTTTGATTGGCAAGTAAATAAATATTTGTATCAGAAAAGGGGAAAGTCCATGTACATGATGAGTGTGTATAACAACTAAAAAAAAGAAAAAGAAAAATGATGCTAGCTAGAACCTTCAATGATTTCTCTCTCACACCTCATAGTTGCTTCCTTGGGTCTTCACTTTACATGCCCAAACCATCTTAACCTACTTTCTTTTATCTTATCTCCTAATTGAGCCACACCCAAGCAATGTCGAATATATTCATTCCTCACCTTATCTTTCTTATTATTCTAACACATCTATCTCATCATTCTCATGTCAGCAACGTTCATCATTTGCATATGTTGCTTCACTGTTGTCCAACATTTTGATCCATGCATCATAGCTTGCCTAATAGCTGTCCTATAAATTTTTCCTTTTAATTTGAGTGGAACACGTCGATTGCATAACACACTAGAAGCACTTCTCCACCGAAGCCATCCATTTCTAATTCTATGAGCAACATCCTCATTAATATTTTCGTCTTTATGGATAATTGATTCTAAATAGCAATATGCTATATATGATAATAAAATAATTAATTTCTTGATAGTAATCAATAATAAGATCCAGGGTTATCAATTTAGTGTTTCAACCTTCAATGCTAAGACCCGTTTTTTTTATTAATTAGAAGTGGTTAATGTCTTACATAAGATTAATTTTTACAAGTTCTACTATATATTTTCGACAATATATTGTTTTTCCTTTAACATTTTCTGCCATATGTAAGCTAGGTGTGTGGTAATTTGACCTTGAATCTTACCAATTTGGTAAAGCTTAAACCAAGATTTAGAATCTTGATTCTCTTTTTAGTAGATCATGCCATGTGTTGCTATAGGAACAAAATGGTGGAAACCACGTAAATGTGTAGTTATTTAGAAAGAAAAAAAAGTGACTTTACTTCTATGGATGACATTTCATTGAAGAAAATGGTCTAATCCTTAAGCTAGTAACCGTTCATAAAGTTGATTAACATCTACACTTGGAACTTGGAAGTCGATTAAAGAAGGGAAAGGAAAAAAAGGCTCTGTTATTGGCTCATCCTGTTTTCATGCTACACATGTTTTGGAAATACATTATACAATTTTTGAGATGCTTGTCTTTCATTATTTTGCCGTAACTATAACTTATAAAATAACTAGGTTATATTCTATTTATAACCAGCAATAGGAACGTGGTGTTCCATTTTTTACTTAACTAAGGGCTGTTATGTTGCCATGTACCAGAGTTCTATTGGAAGATCTATTAGAAATTTCCTCCACTTTTGCAGCTGGCCAGTGTCAAACCTCCTCTAAATTGCAGAATGAATTTAATCTCTTTATTCTTACTGCTTTATATGCCTGCAGAGCTGAGGACTGGATGACCCTTTTTTATCCAATGTTTAATCGTTCTCTCATCCACAACTTCTAATGGCTGCTAATTCGAGTAACCTTTTACCGGAAATGACCTTCCCATATTACATGGTGTCCCATGAATATATCTTTCTCCCAATTCTTCGGTTAATATCGTCTGTACAATTATGAGATCTACATATTAGCGTTTTAAACATACGCTCCTTGGTTCTAGTACTAAGGCTAGCTTCCACCCTCATGAGCTATAGTAGCGACCCTTCCTTCCCTATTTTCTTCTAGGATAACCATTCGCTCATGACCTCTGAACCTGCAATGCCACTTCTGTATGAGCTAGTTTCTGCTTTCCAATTCTTGACAGAGCACACCTCTTTTATATGTTCAGAATTTATAGTGTGGATGCTGTTTCACTCCATCTTCTTTATGGGGAAAGCTCTCCATGGATATTGTTTCACTCCATCTTTTTTACAGGGAAAGTTATCTTTTATGTTCCAGTTATCCAGATATGTAAGTAGCACCATAAAAGTGAATGGTAAATGTTTGGAAGCATATTTGATGACCATGGCATGTGCACCTCGGAGAAGATGCTGGTTCTTCCAAGATGCAAGATTTAGCTCCCAAAATTGGCATATGCACATAATTGTGCAAGTTTTGCATGCCAATGTAGGAGTTTCTACTTCAACACCTCTCCCTCTCTCTCTAAGACACACACACGTTGTAAGTTCTGTGGCCAAGGTAATTTTTTATCACATGAAATGTCCGCTATCTGCATATATTTGTAGCAGTGAGGTAGGAAAATAATCAAAATGCCGGAAAGTCAGTTTGGCTTTATGTCAAGAAGGTCTATTATTGAAGCGATCTTTTTGCTTAGACAATTAATGGAAATATTTAGAGAAAAGAAGAGAGTCTGTAATATGGTTTTTGTTGAACTGGATCAAGCTTATGATAGAGTTCCATGAGATTTAATCTGGTGGGTTTTGGGAGGGAAGGAGCACCAATGAAATATATTGGCGTCATCAAGGACGTGTATAACGGAGCATTAGCTAAGGTGAGACAATTGGTAACGAGACAAATGAGTTTCTAATGGCAATAAATTTTACATCAAGCATCAGTTGTGTCTTTATCTTTTTGCTTTAATTATGGATGAACTGACAATTCATATTTATGAAGAGGTGTCTTAGTGTACATGATTTGCGGATGATATGGTTTTGACGGATCAAACTGGAGAGAGAAAATGTGAAGCTAATATGGAGGGATACCTTGGAATCAAAAGATTTCAAATAAAGTCGAGTCAAAAATGGTTATATGGAATGTAACTTGTAGCAAATATGGTAGCAAAGGTGAAGCAATGGTAAGAATTGAGAACTCAAAAATTCCTAGCCATCTTTATTATTAATTATCATAAAGAGGGGTGTATTGACATTTGACAAGGATGTTGCATATAAAGCTAGAGCCTGATGGCTTAAGTGAAGAGGTGATTCTAGAGTGTTATGTTGTCGACATATTTCAATCAAGCTAGGAGGAAAATCTCATGTTCCAATCAGCTATGATTTATGGAGCAGAATATTAGGCAACAAAGAAGCAACACCTTAATGGGATGAGTGTTACTGAGATGAGGACGTGGATAGATGTGTTGGGTGATTTATTTTATATTATCTACCTTTACATTTTATAGGGGTTTTTCTTTTCTTTTCTTGTCTTTTTTCTTTTTACTTGATTTTCTTCTTTTTCTCTGTTTTCATGGAAATGGAAACGAATAGCTTTTAGTATCACAATTGTACACAATGATATGCTTTTAGATTTAATTCTACTCACTCTTCTGTACCTGTTACTTGAATCTCAATATGTTGTGTACTTAATAGTTTTTAACATGCATGCATGGAAATTTGTCCATCCTTGATGCCTGCAGTTCAGATTTATGCACACACCCTTTTGTGACCTATAAATTGTCCTATAAGCATAGTGAGACTTCTACCTACTTAACTGCCAGTTAATCGAAAAAATTTCTGCTTGTGAGCATCCTCGGAGTATGGTTTCGAATAAATTCATTTTTTTGCGTGGAAAATTGTTATTTAATTGTATTCTTTCCTATAACTGGAAATTGTGTCATTTTTTTGCATGGAAAACTACTGTTAATTGATTGTATTCTTTCCTATAACTGGAAATTTTATAAATTGTCCTAAAAACAGCTTAAAAGTGCTAACTGCTTGCAAGTTTCTTCTAATCTGGCATTGATAGATGCCTTATACCTATAGAATTGTAGTGAGACCTCTACCTACTAAACCACCCATTATTCAAATTTATTTCTCCTTGCAAGTATCCGACTATGGTTGCAAATAAATTCATTTCTTTGCATGGAAAGCTACTGTTATTTAATTGTATTCTTTCCTATAACTGGAAATTGTGTCATTTCTTTGCATGGAAAATTACTGTTTTTGATTGTTTCCTATAACTGGAAATTATGACTGAAATGACTCAAAATACACCCTTATGATTGTACTTTCATCAGGGTACTCTTCTGGCAGTTGCTGGTGGGGGCAGTGCCTCGGTTAAGCTATGGGACACTGCCACATGGCAACTGATTGCAACATTGTCTGTACCACGTCCCGAAGGATCCAAACCCTCCGATAAGAGCAGCAGCGGCAAGTTTGTTCTCTCAGTTGCATGGAGTCCCGATGGGAGACGTTTGGCTTGTGGATCCATGGACGGCACAATCTCCATCTTTGATGCAACTCGCGCCAAGTTCCTCCACCACCTTGAGGGCCATTTCATGCCTGTGAGATCACTTGCGTACTCCCCTGTAGAAGCACGGTTACTCTTTTCGGCGTCCGATGATGGCCACGTGCACATGTATGATGCGGAGGGAAAGAGCCTGATTGGGTCCATGTCAGGTCATGGAGGTTGGGTCCTTAGCCTGGATGTGAGCCCAGATGGTTTAGCAGTTGCAACAGGCTCTAGCGACCGGACTGTTCGTCTCTGGGATCTGAGTATGAGAGCTGCTGTGCAGACAATGAGCGACCACACAGACCAAGTTTGGGGGGTGGCTTTTCGCCCACCTGGAGGAACTGGTGTTCGAGCAGGTCGGCTGGTGAGCGTGTCGGATGATAAGAGCATATCATTGTACGATTATTCAGGGAGATAGTGAGCTTGAGTTTGTTTCTGGTCAAGATGTACCCTTATTTTCTTTCTGATCACAGTAAATTTCAAGTTTGGTTTTGTTTATTATTTGAACTTTTGGTTAGATTCCATTTTGTTAGTTTGTGTACTTCAATCATTTTAAATAATGTGTAAAATACAGATGGTGCACATGCTACAGAAACAATAGCACAAAGAACTAGACATTTCGATCTTTTGCTTGGTAGCTGAAATAATTTCCTGATTTGGAAGAGTTCTACAGGGCCAAAAAAAAAAAAAGGATAAAAGGCTTAAGGTTAGACCCATGGCCCCCTTTTCTCCTGCCGATGTTCTTGGAGCAATTTGTACATCAAGAACTCCCCTAAGGCTATTTCTTGATCCAAGCATCTTAATACAAAAGTCCCAAGAAAAAAAAAATGGAAATTTCACTGAAGATAAGTTATGGGATGTTCCATTTAAAAGAAAATTAAAAATAAAAAAAACTTCACAATCTGTGGAGGTTACAAGGATCAAATTTACATGACATTTTACCAAGGAGCCTTGTCCAACTTACCTCAATTTTTTCAAACCCTTCTTCAGGACTGCAGCTTGGTTCCTTATCATCAACTTCATTGTGGAGTCTAACTAAAAAAGACCTATATTTAGCTACATAAATCTTCATATAAATTAAGGGGCCTGTACAAAACCTGAACAATTTTGGGATTGAATCCACAACCAACTTACTGTCTCACTACCACGGATCAGTTGAATGAATCGATAAGTTTTACCAAATACAATATGTCCCAGATCCTCAAATTAACTAGCTTTATTGCGATACTCAAACCTTTTTAGCTATTATCCTTCATCCACGCGCAGTCTCCTTATGAGGGTAGCTACCTATAGGGAAATCACACTTTGGATAAGAAAATTATTTTCAACACATCAATAAGCTTGATAGATTAAAGATTTGAAGTAAATTCTAGCTGTCAAAAATTACCAAATCATAATGAAACCACCACCTAACAGGCTTTCAATTTAAGCTCGAAACATGAGTGCAATTTTAGGGCATCTGAACTTCATTCCATGCATCTGTTGTTGACCTTAAACTAGCTCACCATTTAAAACAAATATGCATAATTCACTGCAAACAATGCAAACGAACTTGGTTATCCCAACTTAAACCAGCCTGACCAGCTTCAACCTGTCTTACGTTGAGCATTTGGTTGAAAACTTTGGCCCTTCCATTGGGTGCATTTGTTGAAGGTTGGGTTTAAGGCTGTTTGCTTTCAAAAAAGACCAACTAGCTCACTCTAATGCAGCTCTCTGGATTCAGGACAAAGATACATCATCTTCCGAGAAAATTCATTTGAGACATATGAGCGAATCGCTACCATACTTGATACTTACGTCCTTGTTGAGGGATAGAATGTAAAGACATGGAAATTTTAAGACAGAAAGCAACTTCTACAACAAATTCCTACAGAATCTAGAGCCCTTAGTAATGTTAAATCGAACATGAAGGTAGACAACGGGTATACATGTAAGTTATACTTTCAAGAACTTGAATGATATACTAGAATGAGTTGTTTATGTCTAAATGTTTTGTTGATATTGCACTTGTTATGAAATATGGATTATTGAAGCCAAAGACTCAATTTACAAGTCTTCGTAGCCATTTGATCATTAAAGTCTAGTTTATTTTTTTATTTAGTGATACATCCCCTCTTCTTTCCTTTAGAAATCATATTTGTTGGATTTTAGAGATGGTTTGACCCAGTTGGCCTGACTCATTTGGGCCGACCCGAGGTCCCCACTTAATGGGACGTCCATACTTGATTAGAAGTGTGGATGTAGATAACTCTCTCCCAATGAGATTTGGAGATAGAGTTCTAAGTGGAGTTGAGTTGAGTCTTTCATATGTAGAAGACTCCTCCTCCCTACCGGCAAAGTTACTATTCACGTTTTTGAGGATCCACCGATAGAGAACTCTCTTCTCTTCATATCTTCTTCCTACAAAGATCTGGATTTGCTATTGTGGTTCCATACAAAGCTCTAGGTCGATTAAGTATGGATTCATTGTATGTGGTTTTAGTAATCACATATTCCGAAGTGAGACGTTATCTGGTTCAATAGAGATCTTTTGTTGCAGATTCAGGTTCGTGTGCATCGAGGTACGTGATTCGGATCGCTTAGAACCTTCAACATCTTATG
Organism: Pachysandra terminalis; assembly: GCA_031762675.1. NCBI lineage: Eukaryota > Viridiplantae > Streptophyta > Magnoliopsida > Buxales > Buxaceae > Pachysandra > Pachysandra terminalis. Next base: position 14,367,938 of record JAUPMG010000003.1, read on the forward strand.
TCAGAATTGATATATTGATCTCATAATCAATTATTTTCAATCAATTGGTAAAAGAATATATGCATGATCTTTAGATAAACTCTTTATCATAAGAAAATCCAATGCCAAATCAAAACAATAAGGGTGTGTTTGGATTCAGAGTTTGAGAGGCAGATTTGAACTTACGCACCCAAATCCATTGTTTGGGTAGGGTTTTAAAAACTTGGATGTCGATTTCCTGAAATCCTTGACATTTTAAAAGAAGGATTTTAGCCTCAAAATCATGAGATGTGAGGAATTATTTCAGAAATTTGAAGTGATTTTATTTCATATCCAGAGCACAACTTCAACCCGTCGAGGGAGGACATCTTAAATCCATGGATTTCAAATTTGAAAATTTAAAAATCCACAAACTAAGTAAGAATCTGGAATTCAAATGCACACTTAACTAATTGAATATTCTGGAAAATGTTTAAAATTTTAGAAAAACCAATATGTATCAGCCGATACTTATCGATCTTACGAGGGGAAGATATGAAACTGACTCTTGATACTGGAGAATGTAGAAAATGATCTGGTTTCGGCCAAAATCTGATTCATATAGTCGTTTCAATTGAGAAAACAAAAGAGCAAAAGAGCATTGCCTAGTTTCACTGCTATGTAATAGTATATCGGCCAGATACATAACAAGCAATCGTAAGTTGACAGAATTATGTTTTTTAAATAGGGGAATTTTCCTCTCTTCAGCTCCAATCACTCTTAAGTCCAAATTTAAGAGAGAATATCATTTTAAAGTTCAGCAAATATGTATCAAAAGAATTTTGGTTGGGATTTTGAAGGATTTACATTGGTTGAAGTCAAGACATCCAAAACTAGGCTTTGCAACATAATAGAGGGGTTCAAGCACTTTTGTTTTTATGAATAATGAATTTTATTAATAAAGAAAATCCAAGAAATCAAGTAATACTAGAGCAAAAACATAAGCAAGACCGCTGAGAAGAACCAAGCATCCAGATCCCCCAAAACAAAAAAGCAGCAACCAAGAACCCTAACCGCAAACCCCAAACTCCTATATCAGCTGTCACAGGGTTGAAGCTCTTACTATTGTCTATTTGTATATTATTATGTTAATTAATTTTACTTTATTGCACAAAATGTAGGTTTTCGCTTTTATTTTAATGATTTTCCTTTTTAGAATATTTTGGATCTTCCAACATTGGTTTCTATCGGTACCAGCTGATACATATAAGTTTTGTTGGTGGCCGATAACCAATCCAAAACTGATACCAAAAACCATATTCTAGAAAGCATAGTTCATGAACTTACATTAGTTGTTGAACATCATTCATTTTTGCTAAAATTTTCTACCAGCATCAAGAAAATAACATAGTAATGGCTTTAGGTTAGCCTGAGAGTAAAATCCACCAATCAAAGATTGTACATCAGAATTTCACCACCACAAGGATCAAAGCTTCATGCAAAAGGAAAAGTGTATTCCATATCACCCCAATGTCTTAATTCTAATAATGATGTACAGCGTTCTAAGCATATTTGTCAATTTCAGATTGATAAGAAGCACCAAAACGTAGTTAATTGAAATACTTTTCATTATATAAAGTTGTCAACTTCATCTAAATATTGAACAAAGCAACCAAGTCAAAAGCAATACTACATGAATATTCATCCAACGAAGAGGGAAGTAAAACTTGTCATCGAATGCTAAAGTAAATAAGAAATACAAATGCCATCAAAATCTTTGGTCAAGCAACAAAAATTTTATTCGAGTCCAACAATAATAAACCCGCAAATGGTGACGACAGAAGTGCATTCACTAGGTTTCTCTCTATCACTCCCTAAAAAACTAAATGTTTCTCGATCCTACATGGAAGCAACCAATAACGAAATACATAAAATTGCAACAACCAAAAGCTAAATGTTTTCCGATCCTACGTGGAAGCAACCAATAACGAAATACATAAAATTGCAACAACCAAAAGCAAAGCAGATTGGAAGTGAGGAAACATGTGCTAGACTTACAATGAAGACAAGAGGACTAGTAATTTGAATCCTTACTTAACAAATAATTCTTCAGAACATCCATAACTGACCCAAAGTCAGCCTTCACTTGCATGGGCGAGTTGGCAAACCGGCAAGCCATGTCTTTGATGTCCTTCGAATGGTAATCGGTCTTGGATTGAGTAAATTGCAGCCCATGAGCCGTGCTGACCACAACCGTGAGATCTGTGGGCGCAATAATCCCACTATTTCTAAGCTTAAACAATGAAGACAGGGCGACCCCAGTCTGAGGACATATGAACATTCCTGTGGAATCTGCCTGTGCCATGGTATCCATCAGCTCCTCCTCAGTAGCTTCTTCAACAATCCCGTTTGAATTTTGGAGAGCAAACACAGCTCTATCAATAAAAACAGGATCTCCAATCTGTATGGCTGATGCAAAAGTGGTGTTCGCCTTGACCGGCTTGAACTCCCCCCACCCCGACTTGTAGTGCAGGTAAAGAGGATTCGCATTCGCTGCCTGAGCACATACAAGTCGAGGGAATCGATCAACAAGCCCTAATTCTTTACACATGAGAAAACCTTTATAAAAAGCATAAATATTTCCGAGATTTCTGCCCGGAACAATGACCCAATCAGGCACTTCCCAATCAAACTGCTGCAGAATCTCAATTGCAGCAGTTTTCTGCCCTTCAAGCCTCAAACTGTTCAAAGAATTCGCGAGGGCAATTCCGCCGTGACCTCCCTAATTAAATGCATACATCTATCAAAATCTGTATCCAGACTCAAAACAAATGCCCCATTTGCAATGGGTTGGACCAACTGAGCTATCGAGATTCGATTCGTAGGCAAGAACACGATCGACGGTATCCCCGCCGATGCACAATAAGCGGATAGAGCAGCCGAAGTATCTCCAGTGGAAGCACAGCCAACACCGACCACCGGACGATTCATCTTCGTTAACCGACTCACCTGACTAACCAACACCGTCATCCCCAAATCCTTGAAACTACCAGTATGGCTAATTCCACAGTGTTTAACCCACAAATCATTCATGCCTAGAAACTGTCTGCCAAAACGCTCAGCCCAGAAACGATTCGAATTACCTTCAAACGCGCTAACAATGTCGTCCCCATCGATCTCCGGTAGAACCCACTCCTTCTTACTTCACACGCCGGAGCCATACGGCCACGTCGTCTTTCCGATGCGCGAATCGAAGAGGGATTTCCAGTACTGGCCATCGAACTTCTTGAGAGCGTCCATGTCGTGTTGGACGTCGAGGAGACCGCCCGAGCGGCTGCGATAGGCGATCTCGTCAAGCGAGTATGACTCGGTCGAAGACGGATCGGCGCTGAACGGGATGTACTTGGCGGAGAAGCTACGATTGTGTGGAGTTTTGTCGGCGAGCTTCTTCCCGGATGTTCTCGTCGGCGGGGCGACGGGGCTTCAGCACCTTCGACGGAGAAGATGGTGATGGTAGTGGTGATTTGTTGGTGACGGAGGAATCAGATGGTGAAGAGTTATAGGCTATGATGGGAGTATAGTGGCGGTTGATTCTAGAGTTTCGACGGATGTATTTGGATTTAGGGTTGAGAGAGCATGGAGATGCCTGAAACAGCGAGCACACAGCCATTTCGATAATACAATGGAGAAGAAGAACTGCACTGAGCAGCGGCGGGGGCGGGACTTGCTTTTCTTTCTTTCGCTGGTTTATATGTAGGTTTGGTGGAGATATTCAAAAAGAAAGGCTGATCACATCCGTTCTTAGGTTATACTCGCTTATCATTGTTAGCAAAACGAGAAACGAAAAAAAAAAAAAACAGGAACGGAAAAATTACGAGTTTAATTTTAAAAAACGTAGTAAAAAAAAATGGTCAAAATGAACGAGAACGTAAAAAATACGTTTAATAAATAATTCGTATTTAATATTGTTGATCGGGCGAGTTAATTTAACCTCATTTTACAAGCGGTGCTTGATTACGAGCGCATGTACGCGTTTTGGGTATAGCCGCACTCACTGAATCATTCAATAAAGCTGTAACGGCTGTACAGCCGTCCTTGTCACGTACTAGCTGTCAGCGGCTGTACGATGATTAGACCGTTTTGGTGAAAAGCAAGATTTGAAACGTTAGGGCATCTGATCGTTCTTATCACCCATTAATGCGATAGCTTCTCAAAGAAGCCATCTATTTGAACTTCAGCCGACAAGGGAATGACATGTGTTCCAAACCCAATAAACGCGTTCCTTCTTCCTTTCTGAAATATAAAAAAACTAAGGACTTATACTCCCACGACATACTACCTTCTAGGCACCCGAGGGAAGGAGAATCTTACTCTTCCCTTGACAGACCCTGCTTTACTCGGATGACGTATTTAGGGACATGCTACCCCTAATAGACTCCTCAAAATATTATAATCTCAATGGATCCTCAAAGTCACATCTACTTACTCCCCAGAACAGACTTCAAGTGATTTTATTCCATACCTTTATGATTTGAAGGTATTTTTATGCAAAAAAAGACTCTCGGGGGAACTTTCTGTACCTTCTAATTCGAGAGTCATACTTGGATCCTATCCATAGACTTCAAAGGACTATTCTGTATATTTTGTCTTGAAGGATCGCAAGGCAGGT
>JAUPMG010000003.1:14381024-14395618 GCA_031762675.1 Pachysandra terminalis
TGACTTGTCCTGGAAGTAACAACAGCTGCACAAGTTCGTATTTTGTACCAACTTAGCTTATATATGTGGTAGAACTCGAGATTATCTTTCTTTTCATCAGAAAGTAATGTGGCATATCCATTTCCAGCATAATTGTAAGGTATTAACTCCTTCATTGTCCTAATCTCCACCTTAAACTACAAAAAAACAATCTAGTTATCGGGATTGTACCCAAAAATTTTACAGGAACTAGAGTTGATCCCTTTAGTAATCTATCATAGTTTCAAGTTGAATTTCTTTGAAGTCCTGTCTATAGACACATAGTTAATAGGTTAGATAACTGATGGGCTACTCTGTAATTTTAGTGTGGAGTTTCCTTATAGGTTAGATTGAGAGGAAATGGTTTCAAACAAATGAATACTCTCAAAACCACCAATATTATGTATCTATAAACTGCTCTTTGTATCAATATCAATACGATTTATATACACAGCTATGCTACAAAGGGGAAAAGGGGGGATTCCAAATACTGAATGAAACAAATAGATATAATTTACCTGTACTTAAGATTCTTTCCAAGTACCAGCTTGAAGAAGGAAGTGGGTAGCTCATAATGTTGTGATTTTGGTTTATCAGTCTGGATAGCTATAGGCATATCCTGAAGAGCTGTATGAAAATCATCCATAAATAAGCCACATTCATAGGATAGGTAATAATTTACAAATACTAACCCTAGAAATTAAAAAAAAAAATAAAATAAATATTGTGAACAAACAAAAATGAAAATTAACAAAATTTAACACAGAAATGAGAAATACAAATAAAGAGGGGAATCTGTATCATCATAGCAGTAAACATTTTAGCCCTAACAATATTCAAATTCGATGAAATTTTCTCCACATTGTGTGTGTGTGTGTGTGTTCATATAGGGAATCATTTTTCATGATCAACAAAAGTAAAAAAAAAATTACAGCAATCAGTGAAACCACAATCATAATGCATTGCAGGAGACTTGATATATTATTAAAACGCAGAGCACTTACTTACATTGTAGTAATGAAACGCAAAAACGATTAAGCTTTTGTTATCCAATCTCCGATGACTGCGATTCAACCAAGTAAAACCTACCACTAACATTCTAGTAATCAAACGCAAGAGCGACGCATTCTAATCTAGAGAGAGAAAACTTACACAGAACGAATTGAAGCAGATGAGAGAGCTGAAGCTCGGCGGAAGATTCGTAGCCGGAACGAAGACGGCTGGCTAAAAGAAGCCGTGTCAGCCTCCTTATCACCAAGTCTGGGAGGAGATTACGCTCTAGTGCACCTAGCATCAAGCGCACGGTAGCATCATAAGGAAGCTTAATCAACGCATCCATGGCGCCTCTCTTGCTCTCTCTGCAGTTGATGAAGATTAGGTTATTTACATATAGAAGAGAGTGTTGGTCAGTTGTAAAAATACTAGTTACTGTTCCGTCAAGAGTTTTTCTCCGTTACTGACCATCTCCATGGCTTAAAAGAGCTTGAGTACATAACAGAGAACATTATGTTCTGCATCATTCAACGTACACGTGGCTCATCACAGTCCACAAGCCAATGATCGAATGTAAAGGGTCGAATGAGAGGACATGTAGCATGTGACTTCTCTATATATAGTAAGTTTCGTTAACAGCAAATCTAAAGCTGTCAATGGGTCTGATTTTATATCCCAATTAGATCCGTATTCGATCCGAAAATCTCAAATATGGATAGCCCTTGATAGGGGTGTCCAATGGGCCTTTTCGTGTCAGCTGTGTCAACTGCCGAGTTGTTTAGGTCGGGACCAGACTGCTAAGACCGGACCGTTAGAAATGCCAACTCATCGTCGGCCCTGACCGAAGAAAATTAGGAAGATCAGCATAGGCCCAGAATGGTACAAGGTAAGATATGGGCTCAAATTATAATAAAGGCATAGCACAGGCCCAACACCAAGGTAACAGAATCCCTAATAGTGGATCGGGTGTCAGCAAAATAAGAGAAATAACTATCAATTATCTACAAACCGTCAAACGGTTGCAATGTGGGGTTGTAAGACAGAATCGACCAAGACGAAAAAAGTCTCCACAGCAAATCAACTCAATAGCTACACATAGCTTAGTCTCAATCCCCAACAATTATTAGTTAACTCTTATTTTCTGCAAGGATCCTGTTGCACCTACTTCTTACTTTGAATTAAGTTTCTCTCAGAAGATCCCTCTAGTCGGTAGCAAATAGGGGTGACAACAGACCGAGCTAGGCCGAGCCATACTCTAAATATAAGAGACCCTTGTCGACCCGAGCTTCAGGCTTAATTTGCTTGCCCAAGCCAGCCCATTGCATCATATGTCAAGCCCGAGCCTGCTCAAGCCCGCCCATATTTGCTTTAAATAGAGCAAGATATTAACTATTTTGCTAACAGTAAGAATTGAACCCAATTATTTATGAGAAAAACGTAGACTTCACACCATTAAGCTATCATCACAATATAGAACATTTTGAAGTACAAATTATATATAATTAATTAACGTCGGGCTAGGCCGGGTTCGGCCAATTTAGTATAAACCCAATCTTGGCCCGAAAAAAGTGATTGGACCTTAAATTTCAGCCCGGCCTGGCCCTACGGACTACTAACCCTTCCCCAAACCTGCTCAAATGAAGGGTAGGGTTGATCGGACTGGGCGGGTCACCCGGCCCATTGCCACCCCTAGTAACGAAGGAATCATAATTGAGAGATTTATGGAAACCCTCTCGATAGCCTCTTACATGCTGATCTGTGCACCCGTGAAGTAATGTAGTCACGTCTCACAATCGGAGTCCAATGAACCATAAGAGGTTTTGTATATTCTTTGTTCCTATTACTTCTTGTTTTTTCCAAGTTAGAAGGTTTACCTTTTAAGTTGTATGTTAACTTGTGTTCTAGTTGTTTTATATAAAAGGTGTTGTTGACGCGTAAAATCAGTATCTCTGGTCCAGCAACTGATCCTTCGAAATTGGGAACCATACAATCGTCTGACTCAAAATCAGTCACACATCGATCGATCTACATTAAAAACTAATTTATGCAATTTAACTCACATTATCGATGTTTCAGGTGAACTTGTAAAAGTTCTGGTATACACGCACCCCTTCGGCCTCACGGTGGAAAGAGACCAAGAACAGACCGAGAAGAGAGCAAGTCTGGTGGTTTTTTGCACCAACACTAGCACAGCAAGACTTGATAATAGGGTTGTGTCATGCCACTATTAGCAAAACGTAGTTTAAAATTCCGTTTTGTTTTTTCCAAAAAAACACGTTTTGATGCTCAAATGTTTTAAACTTTATGTAATGTAAAAAACATGTATTTTTCACAAAAACATATTAAACATGTTCTGTACATTTTATGTTTAAAACTTTTCAAAAAAAACTATCGTATTTCCTTTTTAGGTATGAAAAAAAATAAATATATTTATTTATTTTTCATGATTCAAATATTTTATTGTATCTTTTTATTAATTTTTATCGTTTGATGTATTATTTTCATTCAGATGTTTAAATAATTTTTTTTTTTTATCTAGTTTTATTGTGATTCAAAGTCTATCAACTCTCTAAACTTATTATGAAATAATAATAAAAAAAAGGTTTTTAATAAAGAGATGAAAAGAGAAATGGACTTTAATTAATATTTTATTTTTTATTCTATTATTAAATTTAAAATTCAAAATCTTTCATACTATATTATATTTTATAAAAAATAAATATTGGTACTATTAAAGTTTCTTATAGTAACAAATGTAAATTATTTAGAATTATAAATTAGTTTTTAAACTAATACAATAATATATTTTTTAAATATATTGGTAATTAACTGATATTTTCACTTCTATTTTAACGTTTTTCATTTTGCTTTTTATTTTTTTTTTGTTTTTGTTTCTGATCTCTATCATTTTAAACTTGAATAATTTAATCAAAATATTTTTGACTTTTTTTATTTTATTGACCGTTTTTTTTGGCTTCGTCAGTTTGAATAAAGACCATTTAAAGTTGATATTTTACCGTTTCGTTTTTTTCGATTATATTTCATACAAATTTAAAATTTAAAATTTAAAATTCATTTATCCTTAAAAATTATTAAAATAATGTTCAAATTACATATTTTGAATTTGAATTTTGATATATATTATTTCAGTTAGTTGAAAATGGATCGGTTGAATTTGAATTTAATCTTATTTTTAAAGATCTGGTCGGGTTTTCAATCAAATATGGATCAATTCAAATCGAACTAGATCAAGGTTTAACATCCCTGGATATAGGACCGGACAGGTCCTAGTCGATCCGAATTCAGATCGATTGTACCGTCAGATTTGGATCCGAAACAAAAAGTGAACCGCCTTAGTTAAATTTTAAAATTGGATAATCCGGACTAGACATTAAATCGGCTATAACGATCGCTAGACTGATGGTACTGGTCCAAATCGATACCAATATGGACTGTCCTATTCATAAACTATAAATAAATAAATAAATAAACAAACAAACAAACAAATAAAACGTCCAAATGGTTGTACCAGTCACCGGACCAGTCCATACTAGCTGGTCCAATCCCAGAACCTCACAATACAATTGTTGTATCTAGGGTTGCAACTCAGTTCGGTTTAAACCGAAAACCAACCGATCCAAACCGACTTTGGTTCGGTTTGGGTTGGGATTTTAGATATATGGTTTGGTTATGGTTTAAAAAAGGTCAAACCGAATTAGTTTGATTCGGTTTTGGGTTGAATCCTTGGTTAAACCGAACCAATCCGAAATCCAAACCGAATTGAACCGAATTTAATTTATACTACATGTTTATTTACCATATATTATTTTAGATTTATAGACTGTTTTTAAGAAACTTAAAACTTGTGTAAGAGAAATTAAGTTTTCTTCACACTTTAATCTTCAATGAACCAGCAACAAAATATCTTCACACTTTGTGTTTTTTGTATTTAATGCAGGTTACTCAATCTAACCCGAACCAACCCGGAACAACAATTCGGTTTGGTTTGGGTTTAGGTTGTTACAATTTAATTCGGTTTGGTTTATGGGTTTATCATTTAGGTTTGGAATTCAGTTTGGTTCGGTTTTGGGTTAGCATTGTTAGATTTTGGTTTGGTCCAACGCAAACCAAACCGAACTGAGTTGCACCCTTATAACTTGTATCGTAGCTTAGGTTCGGACCAGGTCTTGCCGATCCCGATATTAAACAGTGAATTAGAATTGAATATGGATACATTTGGATTCGATCCGTATTCGACCCATTGACAGTCCGTTAACAGGTCTTATTGGTGAGTTAGCCACTTGGCAAAATGAGACTGAAAATATTGGGAAAGAAATAGATTGACCCACCCAGTCGTATGGATTCGGCAATTTTAAACCTAAAAAAGGCGGGAAAATGTAGTAGGTAAGAGAGGGAAGCTCATGTAAATAAAAAATCTATATTCATAATTAAAAAAAAAAAAAGAGAAAAAAGAACTATATTGTTTTTAAGACCGTCCGTTTAATAGAACTCACTAATGGTATAGATTCATCAGACGATCACAACCATCGATATCATTGTGTGATCTGAATTTCATGTGCCTTATTGACGGTCTGATATTAAGGTCAATACAAATAAATGTTTATATTAGAGTACAGTGTATAAGATTGCCTTCTTCTCCAACACTATATTGTTTTTGAATGTACAGTGTAGAAACAAAGCACGCTTACACCGTTCTCTTCCAACAAACTTTTTTCTCAATCTCTCAAACACAAAACAAACCATTTATTTCTTTTCGCGTTCCATTTTTAATTCTTCTTCGTGTCTGCAAAAGGCAAGTTCACGGCAATATAGAATAATAGAATTTGGAAGGTAATTCAATCGCCGAGGAAAATCCGGCCAAAACGACGGAACTATTCTTGTAAATTCGAATCTCTATTTCTCTCTTTCTATTGATTTCTTAAGATCATAAGGTGAGGTGAGGCGACCTAATCGAACGAGAAAATCAGGATTTTTGGTTGCATGCACAAGCACAGGGATTATTTTGAATACTGGTAAGCGTCAAAAGAACCTTCAGTGATTTGTGATTAGGGTTTCCTTGTTTGCTTATGCAAGTTTGGATTTTTGGTTCTGTGCTTTCTGTTTAACGCAAGAATAAACAATAAATTCCTTTATTTTATTTTTTAAATATATTGCTATAAACAAACCTATGTAAACATTGGAGAGTTTAATGAAGTTTCTGATAAATTTTTTATTGTGGGTTTTGTCTAATTTGATTTAAATTTAAATTATAATGTGAAGATAATGTTTTTATTTTTTTTATTTTAATTCCTCTTTTTACTCATGAATAAACAATAAATTCCTCTCTCAAGAATCTCAAGATAATGTTTTTTTTTTTAATTTAAATTTCCCTTTTAACACAAGAATAAACAATAAATTCCTCTTTTTTGTTTTTTTTAATCGAATGTTTTGAACAAACCTATGTAAACATGGGAGTGTTTAATGGAGTTTCTGATAAATTTGTGATTGAGGGGTTTGTCTAATTTGATTTAAATTTAAAATCTACTTTCAAAATAATGTTTTTTTTTTAAAAAAAAAAAATTTAAATTTCCCTTTTAACACAAGAATAAACAATAAATTCCCCTTTTCTTTTTCAGTTGAATGTTTTGAACAAACCTACGTAAACATTGGAGTGTTTAATGGAGTTTCTGATAAATTTGTGATTTAGGGTTTTGTCTAATTTGATTTAAATTTAAATTCTACTGTCAAGATAATGTTGGCGAAAGTCGAATCTGGGAAGACGAAAGGTGGCGATCCTGGTAATGGGAAACTATTGCATGATATTGAGACAATAAGCGATGGCATTTACCTGAGCAGAACTCCTTCAAAGGGGTTGATTACGAATTCTGATGTTCGATCTAAATCTGTTGGGAAACCCCATTTCCCTGACCCAAAATTGAAACCAAGGTTGATTAATGAAGACTCGTCGCAGAAGGACAAGAAGTCATCTATATGGAGTTGGAAGCCATTGAAGGCTCTGTCTCATATTCGGAACCGTAGGCTCAATTGCTGTTTCTCTCTCCAAGTCCATTCTATTGAAGGATTGCCGTCCAATTTTAATGACACAAGTCTCTGTGTTCAATGGAGGAGAAAGGATGGGGGATTGCAGACACGCCCGGCAAGGGCTTTTAAGGGAATAGCTGAATTCGAAGAAACTTTAATGCACAGGTGTTCCATCTTTGTTAGTGGAAATGGTCCCCATCATACGGTCAAGTATGAGGCGAAGCAATTCTTGCTCTATGCTTATGTGGTTGGAGCTTCTAACCTTGATCTAGGGGAATACAGGATTGATCTCACGAGGTTGCTTCCGCTAACATTGGAGGAATTAGAGGAAGACAAGAATACAGGAAAGTGGACCACAAGTTTTAAGCTTTCCGGGAAAGCTAACGGTGCTATCCTGAATGTAAGTTTTGGTTTTCTGGTGGTAAGGAGTGCTCTAGTGGGATCAGGTATTTGCAAAAATGCCCCTCAAGTTCTGAGCTCGAAGCAGAGTAGGCTGAGCACCACAAAACTCATGACAGATTTTGGTCCGGGCGATGGCGGGAGCACATTTAGCTGTGTTGGAAACACCAACCGGCGATCTCGCCGCTCATCTCAATCTGTAGAAGACGTGAAGATACTTCATGAAGTTTTGCCAAGTTCAAGTTCGGACCTTTCCAGTTCGGTGAATCTTCCGTATCAGAAACTTGATGAAAGCAAGTTGTCTACTTCAGTTAATAATAAGCCTGAATTTGATGTTTTATCTGAATATGTTGAGCCTCTCAAAAAGGAGCCTGACTCATTCCTTGATTCTGCTGAAGTAAACACTGAAAAAGATTGTGAACAAACTACATCTACTGTAATTGAGCAGGGGACAGAATTTGCCATGAAAGAACATTATAAAATGGAAGAAGGTGCTAATAAGAATGCTAATGATTGTGTAGCAGAACATATAGGTACCTACAAAATCAAGAAGGGAAATGATTTAGCCCTTGAGGGTGATAGTAAATATCAACCATGTGATGCTTATGAATATGAGTTTGAAGGGGGTGATTGTAAATCCAAAGAGAGTAAAACATGCACCAAAGTATCCGTCATGGAAGAACTGGAATCAGCTTTACATAGACTGTCAATATTGGAGTTGGCAGGGCAGGATTCTCCGCAAGCTGAAGATGATTTTCTCGAACAAGAAAATTATATGGAGATCAAATCAAGTTACAAAGCAGGTAAGTTGGGTAAATCGCTTAGCTTGGATGACGTTGCAGAATCTGTGGCCAGCGAGTTCTTAAACATGCTGGGGATAGAGCACAGTCCTTTTAGTTTGAGTTCGGATAGTGACCCTGAATCTCCGAGAGAGAAGCTGTTGAGGCAGTTTGAGAAGGATTTCCTAGCTGGTGGCAACTGCATCTTTAATTTTGATATTAGCAAGGAAGACCAAGTAAAATCCATCCATGATAGTCCAAATGTGTCTGGGTCATCGGTCATCCAAGCTGCTGAGGTGGAGCACCAGATTGGAACTCAGGTATCGAGTAGTAAAACGAGGGCCAAAATGCTGGAAGACTTGGAGGCAAAAACTTTAATGCGAGAGTGGGGCTTGAATGAGAAGGTTTTTCTGAATTCTCCACCTGACAGAACTGGTGGATTTGGAAGTCCAATTGATCTCCCTCCCGAGGAGCCCCTTGAATTACCTCCTCTTGGGGAAGGTTTGGGTCCATTTATTCAGACAAAGGATGGAGGATTTTTGCGATCTATCAATCCCTCACTTTTTAGGAACGCTAAAAACAATGGGAGCTTGATCATGCAGGTTTCTAGTTCAGTTGTGGTACCTGCAGAAATGGGTTCTGGTATAGTGGAGATACTCCAGTGTTTGGCTTCGGTTGGGATTGAAAAGCTTTCTATGCAGGTGAACAAGATAATGCCTCTGGAAGATATCACTGGAAAGATGATACAAGAAGTAGCATTGGAAGATGCACATGGACTAGAGGCACCCGAGAGGTTTGTGGGTTCACTGGTTCAGTGTTAGCATGGCTTTGTTTATGTTTGACAAACATTGTTCCTTTTTCCTCCGTTTTGTTTTTCAGTCGATGGCTTCTTCTTCTTCTTCTTTTTTTAATTTTTTTTTTCTAAATTGCCTTCGCTAACTTTCTTGTCACAGGCAGGGTTTTTTGCATCGTGGAAGGTTTGAGCAAAATGCATTTGATTCGAGAAACAACGGTAAAGGTGCTTCATCTGGACACAGATCTAATATATCGAATTCGAGAGGATGCGGAGAGATTGACTCAGAATATGTATCTCTAGAAGATCTTGCTCCTCTTGCTATGGATAAGATTGAAGCCCTCTCTATAGAAGGGTTGAGAATACAATCGGGCATGTCAAATGAGGAAGCTCCTTCAAACACCAGTTCACAATCGGTTGGGGAACTCTCAGCTCTCAAAGGGAAGAAAGATATCAATGGCTCTCTTGGGTTGGATGGAGCTGTAGGATTGCAGTTACTGGACATCAAGGACAATGGTGATGATGTTGATGGGTCTATCACTAACACTGGATGAGTGGATGAAGCTGGATGCTGGTATTGTTGATGATGAAAATCAAATCAGTGAGCGTACATCAAAGATCCTTGCAGCACATCATGCTAATCGCTGCAATTTAATTGGAGGAGGGTTGAAGGGAGATAGAAGACAGGGCAGAGGTTCGGGCAGAAAGTGTGGCTTGTTGGGAAACAATTTCACAGTTGCTTTAATGGTGCAGCTTCGAGATCCTCTACGCAACTATGAGCCTGTTGGTGCACCAATGCTTGCTCTAATTCAAGTGGAGAGGGTGTTTGTCCTTCAAAAGCCAAAAATATATAGCTCGGTTTCCGAAAGAAAGAATGATAGTGAAGAAGATGATGAATCTGAACAGATGGTAAAGGAGGAGATGAAGGATGAGGAGGAAAGAATTCCTCAGTTCAAAGTAACTGAAGTTCATATTGCAGGTCTGAAAACTGAACCTGGTAAAAAGAAACTCTGGGGTACTGCAGCACAGCGACAGTCAGGCTCCCGCTGGTTGATTGGTAGTGGAATGGGGAAGAACAAGAAACATCCATTTATGAAATCAAAGGCTGTTGTTGCAAAATCATCTCCCCAAATGATGACAACATTGCAGCCTGGGAATACCTTGTGGAGCATCTCATCTTGTGTTCATGGCACGAGTCTTAAACGGAATCCTAATATTATCTTTCCAAATGAAACTATCAGCTTGAACTGAATGAAGCATGCAATGAAGGATTATATTATATAGCTTGTACGGGTGTACAAAGGGTATAGTATCATAGATTGCTGTCTACATAGCTTGGATTGAGTTTTCTGAACGCAGAAAGATAAAATAGTATGATTTGCGATGGAATGCGCTCGGGATGGTTCTTGGGACAAATTATTATGGCGAGATCTGCCTAGGATTTGATCCATATGCCATCCTTGCAATTAGAGGTAAATGGTAAATGGTTTTATGAATTTTTTTTCTCCTTTTTGTAAATTGAATGCAGTTTGGAAACATACATGTAGGCATCACAATTGTCCTTTTGGATGAAAAGAATTTTATTTTGTATCAGTCAGTTTTGTTAAGCAGGAAAGGTGTAACCATGTTTTTTTTCACAACTTGCAAGTAATGTTTCAAATTCTTTGCGGCAATAATAGAAAAAATAAGCATCTTCCCAACTTTTTGGGGTTTGTGCCTTCAAATTTCATTGAAATATTTTGCATCAAATTCGGCCGTTTCAGGTCATTTTTAGTCTTCCTCTAGCCCTTTTAAATCCTTCAACTTGCACTATATTGCACATTCTCAGAAGCATCATTCTAAATGTCCAATCCATCTCAGCTAACTTTCCTTATTTGATCTTATACTAGGCTTCTTAAAGATTCGGGTATGTATTTATTTACATTATTTTCATTCTCTATGCTTCCATCTCAGCAAATAAATGCTTTCGTGCCTTATTTATTGCTTATATATATTTATATTTTTAAGTGCATTTTTGGGATTTTATATTGATTTGTATCCATTAAAGGGACTCTTTTAATGGGATTTTAGCAGTGAGTGCCTTAGAGTTCCTAGTCAATTGGGGCTGTAGCTCTAAATACAGAAAAATTCTGTCATGTGAAATTGTGAACCAGTAAAAAGCATATGTATGATGATGATAAGTCCTCCATGTTTGGATGATCCTGTATTTACACGATCCTTCATTTTCCCAATATGATCCTCAAGGTTTTCTATCATCTATACTTTGAAATGAAAAGGGTTGTCATTACCTCACAGGATTCTAATGGTACCTAGAGATTGATTGTAATCTTTCTTATGCAAGTGCGCTTCTTGTGCCACAAGTGTTGAGGTGTGGAGCCTGATTATCTCGTTAGATCCAGCCTCCGTTTTGGGCATTTTTATTGAGGACAATTTCATATATTTGCTCTCTAAGGTGTAACCATAACCTAATTCATGAGGAAAGTGGTGAAAGAGATCTCTGTAACCCTGTTCCTGTTTTTCTTGATTATAGTGGGTTTTCTGCTGCTTCGTGATTTTTTCCTAAAAGGGTGTTGCTTGTGCCGCAAGTGTTGAGGTGTGGAGCTTGATTATCTTGTTAGGTTCAGTCTCTGGGCCTTTTTATTGAGAGCAATTTCATATTTTTGCTCTCTAGGGTGTAACCATAACCCAATTTATGACGAAAGTGGTGAAAGAGATCTCTGTAATCCTGTTCCTATTTTTCTTATTATAGTGGGTTTTCTGCTGTTTCGTGGTTTTTCCCTAAAAGAGTGTTGCTTGTGCCGCAAGTGTTGAGGTGTGGAGCTTGATTATCTTGTTAGGTCCAGCCTCTGAGCCTTTTTATTGAGGGCAATTTCATATATTTGCTCTCTAGTGTGTAACCATAACCCAATTCATGACGAAAGTGGTGAAAGAGATCTCTGTCACCCTGTTCCTGTTTTTCTTGATTATAGTGAGTTTTTTGCTGCTTCGTGGTTTTTTCCTAAAAGGGTGTTGCTTGTGCCGCAAGTGTTGAAGTGTGGAGCTTGATTATCTCGTTAGATCCAGACTCTGTTTTGGGCCTTTTTTATTGAGGGCAATTTCGTATTTTTGCGCTCTAGGGTGTAATCATAACCTAATTCATGACGAAAGTGGCGAAAGAGAGCTTTGTAACCCTATTCCTGTTTTTCTTGATTACAGTTGACGAAAGTGGCGAAAGAGAACCTTGTAACCCTATTCCTATTTTTCTTGATTATAGTGGATTTTCTGCTTCTATGGGGTTTTTTCCTGAAAGGGTTTCACGTAAATCATATGTTCTTGTTTATTTCTGCTATTGTTTGAACAACACTCACGTGGATGTGGATGTGGATGGTGATCATATTTATATCTTCTTAGTTCCAGTAAGAGAAACAACAGGAGGAAAGGCAAAAAAAAAAAAAAAAAAAATTTAAAAGAACCATTCCTTAGAGAGAACTGCTTTGATGGTTGTGAACTCCCTCATAAGTTGTAATTACATAGCTTGGGTCCTCTCTGTCTCTTTCCACTCTCTTCTTCACTGAGCATCCCCCAACTGAACACTTATAGTAATTCCTGTTCATCACATTACAATATTTAATCTTACATTTAATAAAATTTATAAACTGTTGATCAAAGATGGTATAGCAATGAACATCAGGATGATACTATGCAACTTAAAGATTTTCTAGTATTTTATTAAAGACTTAAAGATTGCAAACCTTGGATTAGGACTGTTCTTCACCATCTTCTTCCCATACTTCCTCCATTTGAACCCATCATCCAAGATCTCAAGCTCTGATTTTGTTTTAAATGCAACTTTGGCTCTAATCTCTTTCGTCATCTTCTCCCCACCATCTCCATGTCTCCTAATAACACATAAGCAAACACAAATTTCATTTAAGAAAAGGAAAATTCAAGTTGTAAGCTGAACTGCTGAAGTATTAAACTCATATCACTTGCTTGCTGTTATTAGTTTCTTCATGGTGACTGCTACTTTTGGTGGAGTTGCTAACAGCCATTGCCGGAGATTCCTCGTTTCGGAAAGACGTGGAAGCCATGGTTGTTGGATTTTCTTCCTCTAACCATTCATTAAAGACTAGGAACTCAGGAAGTTCGAAGTTCAAGTGATCTGCATAATCATTCCCAGGTGAATTTGTTGAGCGAAAACTGGATTCAGACATTTTCAGTTTGTAGAGTTTTCTGAGGTAATGTAAACCCAGATTCTGGAATGTAAGGTAGAGCTTGATAGTCTCTGTATATTTAAATCTATTGATCCATAGTCAGGTCTCTAGTCAATGCAGAGAAAGGGTTATGTTATGTGCGAAGGAAGACTTTGAGGAAGACTTGTGCCTTTACGACTTATGCTTCAGTGTCCAAGACGGGTCCGTATGCATCAATGACTTGACTCGACCCACTAACTCGCCGCATGTGTAGGGATGGATAATAAACAATTCGGTCTGGCATGGTATGGCACGATAAGGTTTATAGATTTGAGTCGGGTTTGAATTTACGGCCCATGACCCGATACGGCACGATTGAAAATGGGCACGATTGGGTTTTGGGTAGATTGTGGGCAAAAGCATGGGCCTGAAGGTCCAAAATTAGGCATAGCAAGGGTGATTATTGTCAGGTCATGCTGTATAGGCCCGTGGGCTTGGAAGGCACGAGCCTTATCGTGCCAGACCAGCACATAAAGGCCCGTTGGACATCCCTATGCATGTGTACATGCTTTTGGACTGAATTTAGGTGGGCAATTGGCACTCTTCCCAGGTCAAGATTGGCTCAACAAGATTGGGTTTATAATGTATAAAACTCTAAGAGACAAATCAACCCTAAATTGGCTTTCACCTTAACCAGAGCAACTAGTTACCGGTTCTGTTACTGGGTACCTGGCGTCATGAAATTATTACCGTCGGAAGTTTCGCACAAGTAAATTGCTAAATTGTTACGAACCCACAAGGTAGAACTCACCCTTAAAAACCGGTTGTTTAGGGGAGGGCGCCTTGAGGTGAATAAACCATTAACTAAGCCCATTCTTAACCGATGTGGGATCCTAACATGCACCCCTCTTTTAGAACCGACGACTACGGCGGTTCATACCCCAGCTAGGTGACACATCAAGGTCACGAGGCTAGGACCAATCGCAGCGAGGGCCATCCCCAAGAAATGTGCCTGCTCTGATACCAATTGTTACGAACCCACAAGGTAGAACTCACCCTTAAAAGCCGGCTGTTAAGGGAAGGGTGCCTTGAGGTGAATAAACCACCAACTAAGCCCATACTTAGCCGATGTGGGATCCTAACACAATTTTCTTTCATCCAATATGGCCTTCCCTACAACGAGTCGTCAACTGTGTTGAGCCAGTGTCACGACCCGAACCCGATAGACCATTGGCCCAGAGGAGTCCAGATAATGACCTTCACTTCCTCGGAAGGAGAGTAGATAACGGTTGTCAAAACATAAGCGGAAGCAAATTTACAGTTCTAGTAAGATATAAGTAACTAATTTTACAATGTCTAGATCTGATAAATTCTAAGAAAGATAAAGACTATCTCTAG
>JAUPMG010000003.1:14404587-14417025 GCA_031762675.1 Pachysandra terminalis
TTATTGTTTCGTTTTGCATGGCATTAACGGTATGCTCATCCTATTTGATTTTATAAATTGGAAGATTTTTTTTCTAGGTTTTTCTAGAGTACCATGTGTATACTTGCAACAATGATTCTATAATTTCAGCTAGGGCTGTCAACGAGCTGAGCTAGCTCGGCTTGAACTCTGGCTCATTTGAGCCCAGCTTGAGCTCTATAATTAGGCTCGTGAGCTGAGCGTGGCTCACGCTGCGTGAGCCCAAAAAAAACTCATCATCTTAATGAGTTTGAGCCTAGCTTGGGTAGGCTCGGCTCAGTTTTTATATGAGATTATACATCCAAATTCCTATATCTTAAATTACGTATTATATCGAAAATAGATGTTAATATATTATATTATTATATAATAATAGTCATCAACTATAATATTAATGCATTTGTACCAAGCTAAGTTTTTTTGTGAACCAAGCCTTATATGAGCTGAGCTTTTTGTGAGCCAAACCTGAGCCTAAAATATTTTAACAAGCCTGAGCCGAGCCCGAGCCTTGCTCACTCAAGTTTTACGAGCCTGAGTAGAGCTGGGCAAAGCTCGTCTTGGCTTTTGGCTCGTTTACTGCCCAAATTTCAGTAAGGTCATGGATGAGTCGTCTAATTTAGCACTGTTTGGATGGATGTTAATCTAGAGTCATTTCTGTGATTGACTAAACCTTGTATGAATGTGGAGACTTGACTTGATACACCAAGTCATGCCAGGTTTGACAGTGACCGTGTGACAAACCTAATCAACTGCTTCCTCTCATCAGTAGGATCCTTTAAGTGGTGGTTCCTGATCCACTGAAAACTTGCCACATGGCTATTTATTAGTGCATAAGGACCTAGATGCTCCCTATTGGTGATGTTATGATGGTGGTGAAGATGATTTTTCAAGAGCTAATGTACAGATTTGGTTTCATTTACATCTTTTTACAGTCTCTCGGAAGCCTGGTGGCATTTCAGGCAATGGTGTCGATAGCAACTATTGCACTCTACATTGCTTATGCAATACCCATTCTCCTTAGGGTAACATTGGCTCGCAAGTCGTTTGTTCCCGGACCTTTCAACTTAGGCCGCTATGGGATCTTTATTGGCTGGATTGCGATTCTTTGGGTGATAACGATCACGGTTCTTTTCTCTTTGCCGGTGGCCTACCCCATTGCTAAGGACACTTTGAACTACACTCCAGTTGCAGTTGGTGGCCTACTCATTCTAGTTGTTTCTTCATGGATATTGAGTGCTCGGCATTGGTTTACAGGTCCCATAACCAACATAGATACCGAGTCAAAGTAGGTACTATATACTCCATGGTTATCAATTCCAAACATCAATTAAAGATGAAGATTTGTCAATTCTCTTGCTTTTGTTCTTTTCTAACAAAAGTTGATTATTTCTCTTCAGTCTGTATAACTAGAAGTAGTATGACGTCCACGGATTCACACCAGATTCTACTATGTTCTCAATAGCCCCAGAAAAGTATTATAAAGACGTGATGAGAGTATGGTTAATACCCTATGTTTGGGGTGAAATTATTATTTTACCTTGGGGTATGGATCATCAGTACTTCCCGAGTGTCTCGGTAGCATCAATCTCCACAGAGTTATTTACTTGTCAATAATCCGCGAAAGAAATAATCAATGGAAATCGGAACTTCCTCCGAATAATAGTCCAATAAACCCAAAGGACAGTCTTCCCATCTGCTTTAACAACATTACTCATATGCCTAAGAATAAGCCTTTTCAGGTCTTATACAAGGCCAATATTGAACGACTGTGATTTTCAAACCATGCATTTGTAAAACTAGTTAGAAGCTTCAGGACAGAACTCATAAGATAGAAGCGCCTTCGTCTCCGTTGTATCCGGTGATAATGAATTAATGATCCAGGATTGTTGCCCAATCTGGTAGCTGCAGGTACCAAAAATAAATAATCACAAGGGGGTTATGACAATGTATATTCAATGTACTTGCGCATATACACACATGCATTCTTATATGGATAGGTATTTTCTGCTCTATATTACTACTAATAATGCTTGGTCAGAATACTCACCTTGTCAGCAATGCATTCCTCGAAACTGAAGTTATCAATCAGATGTGAAATTGAGCTGTCTTCAAACATATTACTCACTCGCAGATCAGGAAAGGTTGCATGATTTCCTATATTTGAGTTACTGCCGGAAATCCCGTCAGGAATTCGTTCCTCAGAACTGAAGTCATCAAGCGGATGTGAAACTGAGCTGTTTTCAAACATATTACTCTCTATCAGATCAGGAAGGGTAGAATGACTTCCTATATTTGAATTACTGCCGGAAACGCTGTGATCATCCTGCTCTTGAATGGTGTCAGCAAAGACACTTGAGAATTGCGTTGGATATGGAGAACCGATTGAAGAAGCCATCCAAGGAATGGAAGAACTAAAATCCGGCGAGTTAAATTCAGGAACTTGAAGAGAACATTTTCCAAATCTAACAGCCAAATCCTCCTCTATGATATCACTGAAATTTTCGCCACTCAGATTGATGGAATTTGGTGATCCATCCGTCATCCTTCCATTGAAGTTGACATCCCTCGCCATCTGAACTCTAGTACAGTTGTTGGTATAGTCGAAATCTGGGAGTTCATTTGACATTCCAAATGATCCCACTTGTGGTGTCCTCAATGATTCGAGAGCCAAGTTCTTCCCATCCCCATCCAACATGTTACCATTCAGATTGATGAAATTCAGTGATCCGACATCAGTCATCCTTCCATTCAGATTGATGAAATTTGATGATCCGTCACCAGTCATCCTTCCATTTATGTTGACATCCCTCGCCATCTGAACTCTAGTACAGTTGTTGGTAAAGTCCAAATCCGGGAGTTCATTTGAGATTCCAAATGATCCAACTTGTCGTGTCCTCAATGATCCGAGAGCCGAGTTCTTCTTCCCATCTCCATCTAACATGTTGCCATTCAGATTGATGAAATTTGATGATCCGTCACCAGTCATCCTTCCATTTATGTTGACATCCCTCGCCATCTGAACTCTAGTACAGTTGTTGGTAAAGTCCAAATCCAGGAATTCATTTGACATTCCAAATGATAGCACTTGTGGTGTCCCCAATGATCTGAGAGCCGACTTCTTCTTCCCATCCCCATTTAACATGTTATCATTCAGATTAATGGAACTTGATGATCTGTCAACAATCATCCTTCCATTCAAGTTGACATCCCTTGCCATCTGAACTCCCAGATTTGGCATTTCAAATGTTCCCGCTTGTAGTGTCTTCAATGATCTGTGAGCCAAGTTCTTCTTCCCATCCCCATCCAACATGTTACCATTCAGATTGATGGAATTTGGCAATCCATCACCAGTCATCCTTCCGTTTAAGTTAACATCCCTCGCCATCTGAATTTTAGTAAAGTTGCTGGTATAGTCCAAATCAGGGAGTTCATTTGACATTCCAAATGATCCAACTTGTGGTGTCCTCAATGATCCGAGAACAGAGTTCTTCTTCCTATCCCCATCTAACATGTTACCATTCAGATTGATGAAATTTGATAATCCGTCACTAGTCACCCTTCCATTTATGTTGACATCCCTCGCCATCTGAACTCTAGAACAGTTGTTGGTATAGTCAAAATCTGGGAGTTCATTTGACATTCTAAATGATCCCACTTGTGGTGTCCCCAATGATCCGAGAGCCGAGTTCTTCCAATCCATACCATTCAGATTAATGAAATTTGATGATCTGTCACCAGTCATCCTTCCATTCAAGTTAACATCCTTCGCCATCTGAACTCCCAGATTTGGCATTCCAAATGATCCCACTTGTGGTGTCCTCAGTGATCCAAGGGCCAAGTTCTTCATCCCATCCCCATCTAACATGTTACCATTCAGATTGATGAAATTTGGTGATCCATCACGGGTCATTCTTCCATTTAAGTTGACATCCCTCGCCATCTGAACTCTAGTACAGTTGATGGTATAGTCCAAATCCGGGAGTACATTTGACATTCCAAATGATCCAACTTGTGGTGTCCTCAGTGATCCGAGAGCCGAGTTCTTCTTCACTTCCCCATCTAACAAGTTACCATTCAGATTAATGAAATTTGATGATCTGTTACCAGCCATCCTTCCATTCAAGTTGACATCCTTCGCCATCTGAACTCCCAGATTTGGCATTCCAAGTGATCCCACTTGTGGTGTCCTCAATGATCCGAGAGCCAAGTTCTTCTTCCCAACCCCATCCAACATGTTACCATTCAGATTGATGAAATTTGGTGATCCGTCACCAATCATCCTTCCATTTAAGTTGACATCGCTCGCCATCTGAACTCTAGTACAGTTGTTGGTATAGTCCAAATCCGGGAGTTCATTTGACATTCCAAATGATCCAACTTGTGGTGTCCTCAATGATCCGACAACCAAGTTCTTCTTCCCATCCCCATCTAACATGTTACCATTCAGATTGATGAAATTTGGTGATCTGCCACCAGTCATCCCTGTATAAGGCTCCGTGTTGCTCATTGTCTGAACTCCTGCAAAGTTATTGGCAGAATCTAAACGTGGGCCGCTTAATATTCCAAATGATCCCACGCATGGAACACTCGGAAACCTAGAAGCCAGATTTTCCTTCACACTCTCATTTGACATGTTTCCAATCAGATTAATAGAATTTGGTGATGCACCCTTCACCCCTGTATGGGTCAATGCATGTAAGTCTCTGTCACTTGTCATCTGAATACCAGAACATTTGTTGGTATAATCTAAATACGAGGCTTCTTTTAACTTTCCAAACAGATCCACATATGGAATCCTTGGTGTGCTGCAGCTAGCTTCAACTGGGCTGTAGCCAAGATATCTGGGTCCTAGCTGAGATTGTGAATGGAACATCTGTCTTGGACTGTTATCCAACGATGGTCCGCCACCAGAGGAGGTCACTACAGAATCAGTTATCAATTTTGACATCCTCGATCCACTTTCTGAGTTTTGAGCACCACTGGGTAAGGGAACTGATGCAACAGGTAAATGAGATGCTCTTTTATTGATATCAGATTCCATTTGAAGACGACGTATCTGAAAAAAAAAAAATCAAAGTTGGTATTCCACTGTCGATTTGAAACAGAAAATGGAGTACGAAGAAAGGGAAGGAATCAAAAAATAAATAAATACAGTAACATTTGATGCATGCATTCCAGAAGAGTTTAGAATATAAGATTAGAAGGTTTTTAAAGATACAGTCTATGATATGAGGAATTGAGCCAAGTTCTATGCTGATTGCTAACCTGACACAACCATCCTTTATGCCGGCTTGGGAGAGGGAATGCTCAATAAAAAATATGGGAATACAGAACAACGTTGGAATTTTTTTAGTTTTTTTTTTAAATAACGATTTTCTTTACATTTTCTATATACAGAAAGAAGCCCTGCTACTAGAATTCAGTAATATTCACTGCTGGGATTAAAGAGAGAATCACGATCATGGATCAGCTTAGCGAATGAAGTTAATGCCTGTAAATGTTTCATTTGCTCTGTTGCTCATTATAGAGTTTGATTACACATATTTAGAAAGGGTATTTTAGAATTTACAACAGAGAATTACTCATGATAGAGAATTCAAGTTAAAGGACACTTTGGACACAAGGAGAAGGTTTATGCTTAAGAAGTTCATCAACTGCTGAATCTAAGATCGGCATCGTGTACAAAAGGAAACAAAAAAAGAAAATATCATAACATTAACAACACGCAGAACGGTAATATAACAAAAAATAAAATTAAAAAAGTAATAATAGTAAGCTGGAAACTAAAAAGAAAATAAAAATAATAAATGCTGCATAAAATAATCGAACTCACACCACAACTTAACAGCAACACAAGTCTAGCATTTGCTTCAGTCATATATAAACAAAGCAGAAGTCATTCAACAGTTGAGGCCATATGCATTCTCCTTTCATAAAAGTTTTTTTTTTTTTTTTGGGTGACGTGGAACCCCCAAACCCACTTAGTGGGGACAGGATAAACCCCGGTTACACGACCCCACCCGCAAGGACCATATATCAGGTAAAAGTTTGTTTATAAATAACGAACAAAACTAGCAAACCTGCAGACAGCAACCAACCTGCTGCTCTATCGTTATGCTAGGTTCATTCATCCTCGCATGTATATCCTTTGGACCACAACGTGGTTCTTCAAAATAGAAAAGAAACAATTATAATGTCAGTAGTGTGAGCAGGCTCACAATCCACAACAAATCAGAAGAAAAATGTATGATCAATGTTTCAAACTGCAGCTAACAGAGATCTTACTTCCACTGCCTTTATCATCCACGGCATTAAACAACTTGACAATAAGGTCCCCATTACAATGCAACCGTGACTTCTTTTTGGCAACATTATCACTGTTATCACTGATTTCACACCCTTTGTCCTCTTCAGGCCATTTTCTCTTGGACTCTTTTTGTTTTCCTTTCCTTTCAG
This sequence comes from Pachysandra terminalis, assembly GCA_031762675.1. Classification (NCBI taxonomy): domain Eukaryota; kingdom Viridiplantae; phylum Streptophyta; class Magnoliopsida; order Buxales; family Buxaceae; genus Pachysandra; species Pachysandra terminalis. Next base: position 14,411,062 of record JAUPMG010000003.1, read on the forward strand.
TCATAAGGGGTTCATGGTCCATGGGCTGCAACTGTGACTTCTTTTTGGCAACATTATCACTGTTATCACTGATTTTACACCCTTTTTCCTCTTCAGGCCCTTTTTTCTTGGACTCCTTTTGTTTCCCTTTCCTTTCAATCATAAGGGGTTCATGGTCTATGGGCTGTAATGCCTTTCCAAGCAGAGAATCAGCTAAGCTACCCACCTCTTTCATTTCCCTAATTTTAAGTCTCCATTTTTTGAATATATGTTGCCATATGTTCTTAATAACCTCCATAGTAACGGGTTTCTTCATGAAGAAACAAGCTCCATTTTGAAGAGCTCTCTTGCCTACAACTTCATCAGCCGACATCGCTGCAGATAAGAACAATTAAGGGAAGAAAAGAAAACCAATAGATAGAAAACATTTAAGTGAAAAGTGACGATAAGTAAAGTAAAATTCAAACTTAATTATCACACATACAAATGACTGCCATTTCCATGTTATCCAGAATTAGCTTGAGAAACGTAAAACCCTCCATATCAGAATTGTGAATATCAGCTATAACAAGGTCAAATTGTCCCCTTGTTTCCAGAAGCATCAATAGAGCAACAGATGCTAGGTTGACAGAAGTAACTGAAAGGGAAAAGAAAAAGAAGAATGACAGTCAGAAAATAAGGAACTGCTCAATTTCAGAATCTCATATTTCTCTATATTACAAAATATCGAAAAACAAACTAGAAAGCTGACTGCGTTGAAACTCTTGGAAGATCCTTCCGTGCATTCATTTGATTACCTATATGTATATCTTTTAATGATTATGTGATTGTAGAAGACTCGGTAAACAAACAATCTATGTCAAAAATCAGTACCCACTTAATATCTTAAGCAGAAAGACCTAATTACCTAGACTAACATGGTGATATGTGAAAACAGAACTAAATAAAAAGAAGGAAAGAATGAAAGGAAAATAAAGTAAGTACAGAACATACAAATGCAACTACAATAAAAGATCTAATCAATAATAGAAGTGAAAACTGCGGATTGTTAATATGGTGTCTCAAACTTATTTTTAACAGTAAACATAGCAGGAAATGGAAATAAACATTCTATAACAAAAGAAAAACCAAGTTAAATTTAGGACATAGTAGTAACTCATCAGAAGGCATGGAAGACACAGATCTTCATACAGGTACCTTTGTACGAGCACAATTCGAGCATTTTTGCTAGAGATTCGAGAGACGTTGAATCAGAATCCACCAATAAAATACGGACACCATTACTGAAGGCACAATATCTAGATATTGGAAGAGCTGGGACTTCCATGGCCAGAAAACTATATCATCATGTTGATGATGCTAATGATGAAGAAAAAAGAAAAAGCTTCGGTTCAACAACAAGAGAGGAGAGACTGTGAAGACAACACCAAAAGGGTATTGTTTTAAGACTAAGGATAGCCATAAATAGAAACTCTTTAATTACAATGGTTCAATTTAATGCACAAAGGAGGACCAAAATAAATTGATTTTTCATTTGTTAAATGACCAATCTAATTGTAATTAACATCAGGCATAAGGAGGTTGCTTTGTCATTTGAAATTGCATAAAACACACACACATCAACAATATAATTGAATGGGATCCTTTCCTTTTTAAGAATTATTGTACAGAAGCACTAATATTAACACACAAAAAAAGTGCTTACAAATTGGCATTTATCAGATGTTGTATTAATAATTGGCTACAAGTTACAGCTAATCAACGCACAAAATGTAATCGACATTAACGACAAGGATTTGAAAAGTTAGAATATACGTGAACAAGTAGTGAAATGTAATAAGTGCTTGAAATACTGATCCCAGGAAACGGTGAAGGAACTAAATCAGTTTCATAACGTAAATAAAGTGGCATTTATATGGGTGGATTTTTCTAGTTCATATCCGGAAGACTTGGAACCTGATCAATAACATGAATTTTGGGAATATTGTTGAATGATGGATCCAGAATTCATAACTCATTTGCAAAATGAGCATACCTAGTGGAGAATCAAGTGCTTCTAATTTGAAGATTGGCACAGAGAAGGCTATTTTGTTTCAGAAAGTACATCATTTGTGCAACACTTGCAGTGTTTGCTTGTACTAAACTTTACTAAAAAGTAGTGGTTTTATCTTAACCAATTAAGAAGATGGTTAGTGTTTAATCATTATAATCTTCATTAAGAATTTGCTTAATCCTTATAAAAGTATATGATTAATGAGCAAGCTTGTATCATAAAATTAATGTTCAAATTCAGGAAAGGCTTTTAATGTGTTAGAAAATAAGGAAAATAATCTATGGAGTTTCCCACTATAATATAATAGGAAGAGACCGTTATTAAAGGCAAACAGATGAATGTGGTAAAAAAATGCCAACTTAAGCAGATGCAATTCACTTAATATAGCCAATAAGTTTTGAAAAGTCAAGAAAGATTTTCTGCCTTTCATAGAAAATTTTGAATTTATTGTTAGAGATGCCATTTCTACACTTGGTTTACATTTTTCAATATAATTTTTCTTTTATGTGACAGCAGGTAAGATAAGGTTGGTCATGGGTTGGATTGAGTGTCTGCAGTAGGCTGTACATTGGGTTGGACTAAGCCTTGGTAAGATCGGGCCTGATCCAATCCATAATTCTCAGGCCAAACCCAACAAGAATTCAAAGGTTTTAAATCCAATCCAGAAAAAAAATTTAAGCTTTAGATTAGTTCAAACCCAATAATGGTACAGCATTTTTTTCTTCTCTCAAAGCAGTAAGGAAGCAAACTTGAAATACAGGTAGAGTGACATAAAGCCATGAGATCATATGTAGGGAACTGGGGTAGTGATTTGGGACCAAGTGGAATATGATGACTACAGGGTTGAGCTTGCTGTATTAGATTCTCCCACTTGATTGTGAAGATCCGTTATGACAAGGAAAAAGAAGATTGGCGTACAAATCAAAACAAAGTTATGACCATAATAAGGAAACGAGGTCACAACACGAAAGGTTGTTCATAAGTTGCAATTTTCTATTTGGATGAACCCCACAAATAGGCCACATAGTTAATGAACGAGAAATCGTAGTTGAGCACACAGGACATGATGAAGTAAATGCATTTTCGCGATTTTCAAAACATAAAATTGAATGTAAAATAGAATTATCCCGCTCTTGACAACATGGGTATGAGTGCCAACAAAGATTAGCAAAAGGAAAGGGAAAAAGACTATGTTACATGGACATGCCCATCAACCTGCCGAATCCCTTGTCCATACGTGTGGACACGGATTTGGAAACTGACACGGCATGAACACACCCATGACATGTCCATGAAAGAAGAAGGAGATTTGAGAGTTTAATAAATTTAAAAAAATAAAAATTTATATATAGTCGTTTCCTCGAATCCTATATTTTATGATTTGTCGAATTCGACACCTCATACCCATGTCAGACTCCAACACACGTACCCGTATCTATGCAACATAGGAAAAAGAGAAAACTACCTACTATAGAATGTGGCAAATGGAACAGACCCTTTCAAGTGACAACAGATGGGGTAATGAGGGACAGATAAACAAAGAGATAGCATCAAAATTCATGGGATTTAAATAGAGAGTTTTACATATGAAACGATTGATTGCAGTAATGAGCAAGAAATTGAAGAAGCAGTTATGAAATGCATGACAACAATGTATCACCATCAAAACATTCCTAAACAATGTATCACAGAAGTTTGTGTTCTTCCCAAGTTAACCAGTTGATACTCCGAATTCAACATTTACAGCTTCCCATTAATCTCTTATACCAATTATTATCATCATGAAAGATTTAATCACAGAAATTATCACTTAAACACCAAGAAAATCACATTATAGATAACGTAAGAGAAAGAAACAAAAAAGATAGAGAGTAAGCCATGAACAAAACTAAAATTGCAAACTGATTAGCAGAACTTACCATATCCTAAGTGAACCCCTTCCGAGATTCATACCCTGATTGCTTCCCCACGAAATCTCTATAATCCTTTTTAAGAAGAAAAAATTATTAAAAAGTAACCAAAACAGAAAAAGAATAAATCAGAAAAGCCATGATCTCGCAAACACGCAGTACATAGATACAGTCATTGTCAAGTGGAATTGATAAAGAGTGAAAGGATCTCCTGATCGTTCAACGATGGTGGAGACTTGAAAAGTCCAGGCTAACGGAGAAAGAGTGTTGTTGGGTTCCCTTAGTTCCATACAAGAACCCCATAAAAGGTATTCGGCAGCAGACGAGGTTGCGATCGCTCTGGAAAGAGTCCCCATGACACAATGGTTCTGAAGAATATGAACGACGATACGCATTTCAGATTGTCTGTTAAAAGTGTTCGACAATGGCGGAAGGCGAATCGCCGTTGCCGGAAAACACAATCTCAGGGGAAGGAAACCGAGCTACGCGTGTTTGTGCTTTGTCGGTGACGAGCACGAGCGAAGAGGGTTGGAAAGAGGGCCACGGTTCAGAGTATGGGCTTTAAATTTGGCCCAGCCTGTCCTTAGCTCGCCCGACCCAACTCAAATAGGCCCGAACTCATGAGTTATTTTGGGCTTGGGTTAGGGCCAGTTCAGTTTTGAATCCGAAGTTGAGTACAATCCAAAAACCCGACCCGGACCGATATATACAAAAATGTATATATGGAGAGAGATATATAATGTTATATTACTTTACAAAAATATAAATTTCTCCTTTTTTTCTCTTTCAAAAATTTCTTTGGCCTTTTCAAAATGATCAAACCAATATATATATATATATATATATATATATAATATAATGTTATATTACTTTTACAAAATGAATTTTATTCTTTTTCTTTTTATTTTTTGTAGCCATTACATGTAATTTGATTTGGGCTGACCCGAACTCAACAAATTGAGTCCAGGCTGTGTTCTGGTCCAATAGGTTTAGTTTGAGTTTGAGTTTGGGTTGGACTAGGTTAGGACAGCTGAATTTAATTTGGACGAGCCTGAACTAAAATGATTAGCCTTACTTAATATTTAAGCGAAAATTATATCTTCGGCTGTTGGGCTTTAAACTAGTCATCTTGGCATGTTTTAAACAAATTACTTACATCACTCAAGTATGATATGATAATATTACACATTTATATATTTTAATTTTTAAACATGTAAATATTATATTTATAAGAGCTAGTCTACTGACATTTGTTAATCTGCATAGTGGAGAACTTCATCTACAATCATCAATTTTTTATTATTAGGCTACTCCACTCATCTCGAGTGGAGTGACGTTACACAGTGGCTCTCGAGATTTTTTTTCCTTACCGTATTATTTTTTTAAAATTACATATTATATAATTTTTAAAATTATAATTTTCTACCTATTTTTTTTATAAATAAATATTTAAAGTTTTAATATTACATTCTACATTTAGTGACAGATTTATTTATATTTATATTTTATATAATTGGTATTCTTATAATATCAAAGTTTAAAGTCTCGGGGCGGATTTGGTACAGAAAGTGGATCACTCTTAAATTTAAAAAAAAAAAAAAAAAAAAATAGATCGATCAGACCGATGGTACCAGTCAGGACTGATCGATACTATACTGATCCAAATTGATACTTGTCACGCCCCAAACCCGTAACCCCGATCCCTAGGTGAGATGGCACGAATCACGAGACGCGACCTTCGGGATCCATTTATGGACCGCGGATCAGCATGTCATAACCAAAGATGAAATGAATTAAGTAATCTTAGTCATTCAACAGAGTGCGGAAGTAAAGCAGAAAAGAAAGAATAAATCCTACTGGCACCCAGCTGGCCATCTATTACACCAATTTCAAATATCCAACAAATAAATAACTAATTGGTCTGTAAACAAATAAAGTAGCGTTAACATGAATGAACCACCACGGGTCCACAACCTCTAGCTCAAGTCAATCAGCACTCAAAATGCACCGTCTCCTCGATCA
>JAUPMG010000003.1:14418642-14431639 GCA_031762675.1 Pachysandra terminalis
ATGAGTAGCACCACTATCGAGGATCCAATCTTGGTAAAATGTAGCATTGGATTTAGCCATGTACACTTCATCTTCCACAAACCCGGAAGTAGACTCTTCCACTTGATTAGCTTCATTATTGGCTTCAACACTTTGCCTTTCTTTTTTTGCTTCTTGGCTCACATTTGAATCCCTCTTAGAATTCTTTCTAAGCCAACAATCTTTCTTCATGTGGCCCTTTTTACCACAACTCCAACAAGCATCTTTATCAACACAGTTTCTTGATTTTGATTGAGCCTTGGACTTGCTTCTTGAAATGCCTCTTGATGAGCTATCACGCTCATTTGACCTACCTCTAGTTGCAAGAGCCTCAACCTTTGCCTCCTCCAAACTCCCTAAAGATGCTTTTTTCTGGAGTTCATCGACAAATAAAGCACTACACACATCATCCAAGCAAAAAGAATTATCTTTGGTACAACTCAAAGTTGTAACCAAGTTGTCATAACTTTCCAGCAATGTACAAAGCAATGTCACAGCCTTGTCCTCCTCTTCCATCCTCACACCAATAATTTCTAGTTAACAAACAATGTTGTTAAAAGTGTTCAAATGTTGCAAAACTTTTGTACCTTCCAACATCCTCAAAGAGTACCTTCTCTTCAAGAAAATGCGATTAGTAAGAGACTTGGTTTGGTACAAACTTTCTAACTTTGCCCATAACCGGCGGCTGTTTTCTCACCAACAATATTAAACAAGACTTCATCCGCTAGACATAAGCGGATAGTAGACAATGCCCGCATAGCCAACTCTTTCCATGTGTCTTCCGTCATGGATTCCGGCTTCTTGTCTTTTCCAAGTAATGCTTTATATTGTCCTTGTTGAACTAGTAAGTCATGAACCTTCAATTTCCATAACTCAAAATTCTTTCGACCATCAAACTTCTCCACCTCAAACCGACTACTTGCCATTTTCTGCAAATTATCACACAGGCAATTTCACAAACACCTTGCACACACAAAACCCGGAACCTCTGATACGACTTGTAGCGACAATGCCCGACGCCAATAATCCGTTCACCGGAATACAAACACCACAAACAACAATGAATGATTCCGGCAAACTCACGGAAATGCCCCAATATGTGTATGCAAAGAAATCAAGCAGTGTGAAAAAGGTTAAAAAAGTAAACAAATCACAAGACAATCAATTTACGTGATTCACCACTAGGGGCTACATCCACGGACAATCCAGCAAGCAAATCCACTATCAATGATGAAGAAAAACAATGATGGAGTACAAACCCTTACCTCTCCAATAACTGGGTTAAAAACCCACCTCCAACACCTTCTCTAGCAAAACCCAATCTTCACAAGATACAGTGTCTTCCCATACTCGAAAAACCACCTTGAGAACAAGACTCCCAATACTTTGCGATTATGGGAGTTTTACAAGAGAAGAAGAAAAAACTTCGAGAGCATCAAAAATCTGTTTTCTCTATGTTTCTCTCAAGAAGAGAAATTCCCTACTAAAGAAACTCCTTTTGTAGATCAAATAAACTATCCATAAACTCTCTTGAGTTTATTCTCAAAAGTCCCATTTATAAAAATAAAAAAAAAAAACTCTTACCCCAAAAATAATAATTTTATATTACCAATCTCAACATGATCCTCAAATAAAAAGTGATTCAATATAGATCCATTCACTTTTATGAAGTAGGATATATACTTAGGTTCGAACGAATTAATTGATTTCGGACAAATAAATGAACCTTATCCTACCTAATTATGGGGGAAACAAATCAGTTGTGGTCTTGGCTGGGGTGATCCGTGATTAGTTGTAGGGTGATTTTTCATCCAATCACAAATCACCCCACAGCCAAGACCACAGCTGATTTTCATCCGATACCCTCCCTTACAAATAACACATTGAGTGTTTCCTCACCTACCCTTTCCTTATACCTTATACATCTTGTAGAGAGAGAGATAGACGACTAAAGTCTTCGCTTGGGATGTGTCAGAGACTACGAGACGTTAGTATGACATATATGGCTGGCTGCGATTGGCTGAAACTTAGAAGAATGCACTTAAGAGTGTTACTTTGGAAATTACGAAAATGCCACTAATGCAAAACAACCGTAACCCAACGACAAGCCATACCACAATGAAGGCCACGAGGAAAGCCAACCATAAATGACGCAGTAATACTCTGTATCGGCAAAATATTTTAATTCTACATAAAATAAGTGAGGAATTTTATTTTCTACTACTCTACAATTGACTCAGATTATATATATAATATGATTTCAACTCCCTGGATTCAATAACGCACCCAGTCAAACCACCCCCGACACTATTTAACTCGAAAAAAAAGGAAGGCAAAAAAGATCCACAATCCCATTAAGGGTAAAATGGTCAAAAAATAGTTGTTATGCGAACTGAGTCAGAGGTCAAATTATTACCGTGGATCAGGTGCGGGTGACTTGTTGTGCAGGTGACTTGTTGTGCAGGTGGCACTCTATTGGCTACAAGTACAAATAAATGAAAGAGAAAAAAAAAATTCAAATATTATTATTTTTTATTCACATGAATTTATACATACCGACCAAATAATATTTTCTTTTATGAGAAGAAAAAGTAAAAGTAAGCTTCCACTCTTCTACCATGCAAGTATTTTCCGAGTCCCGCCACCACTACCAACCAACACAAACACCACCAACCCCGCCTCTCTTTTCCTTTTTAAAAAATAAAAAAGGAAGAAGTTGACCTTTGACGCGGCCTCCGGCTTCATCTCCTCCCATCCTATAAATAACCCACAATTCTCTTCCTATCACCTTCAATCTCACTCCGGCCGTCAGTCCATCACACACATTTCTCCATCTCCGATCAAACTCTGGCAATGACACCAACTAGAAATGGTATCCCTCGCCCCATCGACACCATCCGTCCACCAACTCTCCCCCTTCCCAAAAACGGACAAAACCCAATCTGTGTATCAGGGGATTCCTATGTATCCACACCACCCCACTGGATGAAAGCCGATGAGGCTCTCCAGTGCACCCATTTTGACCAAGTCCGTCATATGGTCTCGCAATTCACCGAGACCCAATCCGTCAACCTCCAGGGCACCACCCTGACCGTCGCTCAGGTCACTGCCATTGCTCGTCGCACCAACGTCAAGGTCAACCTCAACGACGAGGTGGCACGTGACCGCGTGAACAAAAGCGCGAAATGGGTTGCCGATAACATCGAGCGAGGGACCGATACTTACGGTGTCACCACCGGTTTCGGTGCCACTTCCCATCGGCGCACCGACAAGACCACAGATCTTCAGACCGAGCTCATCCGGTTCCTCAATGCCGGAGTTATAGGGAAGGAGAATCTTCCGTCCAGTTACTCAAAAGCCGCGATGCTCGTCCGAACAAACACTCTGATGCAAGGCTACTCCGGTATAAGGTGGGAGATACTGGAAGCCATGGCGAAGCTCATGAACGGAAATTTGATTCCCAAGTTACCTTTAAGAGGGACTATCACTGCCTCCGGGGATCTCGTGCCGTTGTCTTACATTGCCGGATTACTAACAGCCCGGCACAATTCCAGAGTAGTTACCTCAGAAGGTGAAGAGATCACAGCCATTGAAGCTCTGAATCGAGCAGGAATTCCGGCTCCCTTCGAGCTGCAAGCCAAAGAAGGTCTAGCACTCGTCAATGGAACCGCAGTTGGATCGGCCGTGGCTGCAACTGTTTGTTTCGACGCAAACATCTTGGCTCTACATGCAGAGATTCTCTCTGCTTTCTTCTGCGAAGTCATGCATGGAAAGCCAGAATTCACAGACCCATTAACTCATGAGCTCAAGCATCATCCCGGACAGATCGAAGCTGCTGCGATCATGGAGTTCCTTCTGGACGGAAGCGATTACATGAAAGAAGCCGAAATCCGGCACGAGAAGGACCCGCTCACGAAGCCTAAACAGGATCGTTACGCGCTCCGAACATCTCCCCAATGGCTCGGACCTCAGATCGAAGTGATTCGCCATGCGACACATTCAATCGAGAGAGAAATCAACTCTGTGAACGATAACCCTTTGATCGATGTAGCCCGAGATCTTGCTCTCCATGGAGGGAATTTTCAAGGGACTCCGATTGGTGTTTCCATGGATAATCTCAGGATCGCCATTGCTGCAATTGGGAAGCTCATGTTCGCCCAATTCTCCGAGCTTGTCTGCGATTACTACAACAATGGATTGCCTTCTAATCTGAGTGGTGGACCTAACCCTAGCTTGGACTACGGGTTCAAAGGTGCAGAGATAGCCATGGCTTCCTACTGCTCGGAGCTTCAATACCTTGCAAACCCTGTGACCACACATGTCCAGAGTGCCGAACAACACAACCAGGATGTTAATTCACTTGGCTTGATTTCCGCCAGGAAGAGTGCCGAAGCCATCGAGATCTTGAAGCTCATGTCTGCAACATTCATGGTCGCACTTTGTCAAGCTGTGGATCTTCGGCATCTGGAAGAGAACATGAGGGAAGTTGTTAAACATGTCCTTCTCCAAGTCGTGAGGAAAACCCTTTACGCAGCCAAAGATGGATCGTTGCTTCAGAGCCGTTTCTGCGAGAAGGAACTGTTGCAGGTCATTGAACATCAACCAGTCTTCTCCTACCTAGACGATCCCACGAACCCTTCTTACGCCCTAATGTTGCAGTTACGAGAAGTACTGGTAGAGAAGGCGCTTTACACAGAACCTAAAGGGGCTGAAGAAGAGAGCGATCTGGGGTACTTGATATTCAAAAGGATACCAATCTTTCAAGAAGAACTGAAGGCAAGATTGAGCGAAGAAGTAGCAAAGGCGAGGGAGAGATTTGACAATGGTGATTTTCCGATAGCCAACAGAATCATGAAATGCAGGACTTATCCATTATACAGGTTTGTGAGGACGGAAGTGGGTACAGAGCTGCTGAGCGGTGCAAAGAAAGCGAGTCCAGGAGAGCACATAGAGAAAGTATACGATGCCATTATCGATGGGAAGTTGGGGGATGTGGTGATGAAGTGCTTGGCCTATTGGAGAGGATCAGCAGGTCCGTTTACGCCGAGGCCATTGACAGTCTCGTCGCCGGGACACTGTAATCCAGAGTACTGGAATTGGTTTGAGAACTTGAGGTCTCCATCAGCTACTAGTGGGAGAGGCTTTTGGAATATTTGAAAAGATGAAGGAAACCCAAAAGGCTTTCCTTTTTCTTTCCCTTTTAGTGTGATCTTTATTTATTCACTTGTATGAACTCATTATCAGAACATTATGGCATTGAACTATGCAATGTTTTCCGTTCTCTCTTTGCTTTAAGGTAAAACTTGTTTTTTCAGAATACATCTTTCTGCATATAACATGAAGCCCAGAAAAACAATTTCCTACTCAATAAAAAAAATTGACTCTAAAATTTAAAACAAATTTTAGAAGATTTCTTTACGAACTAGAAGAGTATCATCATAAACAAGAGAAATTCTAAAAACCAAGAACAGGTTCACATGAAGGACAAACAACGAACCCGACCGTCTATCGAGTTAGCAGGGCTTACCATTAGAAACAAACGAGAGAGATCCCACTTCGCTAGGCTATCAAGGGCGCACTCTCTTGTTGCTGCAAGATGGACACTTGTACTGCTTGATATGTTCGGCTCTTGCTGGGGTGATCTTCACGCACTTGCCGTGGAACCACTTCTCGCAGATGTCGCAGCAGATCCAGAACTCATCCGATGCATAGTTCTCCCCACATGCCCCACACAAGGTGTCTCCATGCTCCTCCTCATCCTCCTCGTCCAAACCCTCTTCTTCATCCTTTGGCTGCTGCATCCCCTTTGGAAACGTTCCTTGAGATTCGGATCCACGCTGCTGCTATAGTTGCCAAAAGAAAGTGATAAAGCAAAGGATGGATACAAATAAATAAATAAAAAGAACCCTAAAAAGTACAACACTCCCCTTAGGAATCCTAATGTATCTATTAAATAAAAAACATTTGAAGTAGAATGCCGAAACTATATCTGATGTTATTAGACTCGTGCTTTGCACTGATTTACAACCATCCAAATGAGAGTATATATTTGAATCAGTGAAATGGGTACATAGCTGCAAATCTAGAGTCAATCCAGTGGTCATAGGTTAAAAGCAAAGTGTTAAAAATCAGTGAAGTGATTGATTGTGGACTCCCCTAAACTTTGGCATGAAAACACAATATCCATCAATAATCAAAAATTAATTATGATTCATTTCACCAGATAGAAAAACCACCAAGGCAGAAGTCACTTTTACCACTTTGGAGTTTGGTTTGGATTTGTTGCTGCTGAGATTTGAAACTGCCGACTTCTCCTTTACTTGTTTCTTTGCAGTCCCGGTCACAATCTCAAATATGGTGGGGAGATCATTTATCATACTAAAAAGGCGCTTTCTGTATCACCAAAACTACTGACATTTTAATATGTATACATGATAGGATATTAAGACACAACATCTACTGACAGCAGATTCCGAATATCTGATGGATTTTATATTTATTGCAAAAATAGGATGTCAAAACTAATGTAATTTTATCCATAACTGCAACTTGACCTGATTAAAGATATCTAAGCATCCTATCAACCCCAATGTTGGCCTATTCACCTGATGGGGCATCTACTTGACCTGTTCATGTTACAAACAGATGGAAGTATTCTAGCATAACAATTCTTCATTTGCAAATAGTATTCCTCTTCCATCATCGTTCCAACACATGACTAGACAATCCAATCCGACCTTGGCCTGGCCCGACCCAATCAATAGTAGTGTGTTTATTCACTTAGTGAGAAGAGTCTGATTAACTAATCAATTCTAAAAGCACAAGTAATATGATCTTGATGACTATGATGAATAAGAGATAAAAGTGTCTTATTGTTAGTTATGATCAACAAAAGTGAATTGTCTTACAGAGAGATGGCTGACAATCTGTCTTCCAGAAATATACCGCAATAGATGTTCCATAAGGGAGGTTCAAATCTACCAACATATGAAATCAGCAAAGAGTAAAGGGATGAAACCCATTTCATGGTGTCTAAAGTTGAAGTCAGTTGAAGTCAAAGTTGATGAAGCTGTTGCTGATGAAACAATGATGTGAAAGATGTAGACAATCAGTAGCATGTCTACCAGTAGAAATTCTCAAAACAAAGAGATCACAAGAAATTATGCATAAGATCATATGAAGCTGGAATGACGGGTAAAAAAGCTACAAGGGGGGCTACATATGCGAAAGATGTAGACAATCAGTAGAATTTCTCAAAACAAAGAGATCACAAGAAATTATGCATAAGATCATATGAAGCTGGAATGACAGGTAAAAAAGCTACAAGGGGGGCTGCATATGCGAAAGATGTAGACAATCAGTAAAATTTCTCAAAACAAAGAGATCACATGAAAGTATGCATAAGATCATATGAAGCTGGAATGGCAGGTAAAAAAGCTACAAGGGGGGCTACATACACCATAAACTATGCTAATATCTTAATTAAGCATTTTTTAAAATGATAAAATGATTTTTTTATTATAAAAATGATTGCACAAATGAGAAACAAAATCAGTTAAGTGAATGAGTTAAAGATATTTATCAAAAAGAATGAGTTAAACCGTTGAAGACAGAAGATTTGTGACATAAAGGTGTCAACAAAGTATAAATATAATATCACCAAGGGGTCACTCAAAACTCTAGGCTACCCATTAAACAAAGGATTCAAGCTACAAGCCAATTCTACCACGGAGGTGACACTTCTTTATTATTAACAAGGAGTCATCATTTCAACAGCCTGTGCATTTCCCTTTACGATATAAACAGTTAAATCAATGTTTCTATAACAAAACAAAAATGAACCATCACTTCTTCACGTTTTAGGACATGAACCATCAAATCCCATAATCTTAAATACACTAAAAAACCATCCAAATTTTATTTCAAATTGTTCATCTAGGGTCGTTCAGCACTTCAACTCGTTCCCCCGTATCAAGGAAGTATTTTGGCATAAATAATCAAGAAAAAATGTCTAACCAACAACTTCAGAAGAAAGTTCTAAGAGTCAAATTCTAAAAGAGATATAATTGCAATTTGAGTATAAGTGTTTTACTTGCCAATAAACTTGAAAGAAGCTTATAAGGACCAACTTCTATAAATGAAGTCTAATATAACTTTTAAAAAGATGGAAAAAATAGAATTAACAAAGTACAGACACTAAAAAAATAGATAATGCAATATGTAGACGACGTACACGTTAGATTTAACCTATGGGCAGTTCTTGCACTCTTGGTCCTCCAACTGGTGACTTAAAACTATAGCCGTAAATGTGACTAACTTCAGTTAGTCATGTACAGGTCAACCTTATGTATACTCATTGTGCAGAAGTGTTTTGCCTTCTCTATATCCTATTATGAAAAAGACAGTTTATGTCCAAATTTAGACAAAGTGACAAACACAATGACATATGCATTTTCTGAATAATTAAATCCCCACTATGTCGCCCATTTAGACATTCACATTATCCCTTTTTTTAAGCGTCATATACTGGAAATAAAGCTAAGCCATTGAATAATATTTGTCAAGCTATTCATAATATATCAACAGCCAAAAGTAGTAGTGAACTACATATAACGAATAACAAATCAATCAAATAAACAAAGGAAAAACAATAGTAATTACCACATCCAACCTTCCTTTCTTGAGAGGTAAAAATGATATAAATTATCTAAAAATAAATAAAGGTAAAGTTATACCTGTCCTGCTTATCAAATCCAAATCTTGCACCAAAATAAAAAGCCACAGCAAGTAACCATGCATCACTGTGGACAGCAACCAAAGATAACCAGTCCTTCTCCTGCATCCCATCTCTGGCAAAGTTAATACCCAATGCAGGCTCTGGCAGCTCTGGAGGCACCTCTTCAGCAGGTAAATTGACTTCCCAATGCTCACTGGGAAATCCATACAGGCAAAGATTCTCCTTCTCTGTAAACCACATCTTGCATTTAGGGACAACAAGTCATACTGAAACAAGCAAACCACGGAGTATCCGAAGGATGAAACAAGGAAATATTGACAACAAAGTGATTAATATGACAAACTATTCCAAGTGGTAAACTTAAGCCATCGTATAAAACAAAACAATCAAACATAATAAAAAATTGCAAAGGGTGTGAACATTATGAACTTCCTTTCAGACACAATATGGTTTTAGTGTTCAATAACCACACTCGCCTACAATAAATGCATCACAAATAATTTAAAAAAATAAAATAAAAATAAAGAACTAAATAGCAAATTTTTTTTAAAGGCGTGAAGAGAAGTTTTTCACTTGACTAATGTGTGACGTGTAAACCTCAAGGCACGAGGCATAAGTTTCTTTAGATAAATAGGTAACATAGAATATCTCAATTTAAACAAGAAGAATACAACAATTAAATAGAACACATTTAATTATACAGATTTGTATTGAAGAAAAGTATCAACAGTTAAACAATCAAATGGAGTTTAATGTGTGACATGTAAGCCTTAAGGTAACATAGAATATATCAATATAAACAAGAAGAATACAACAATTAAATAAAACACATTAATTATACAGGCATTGAAGAAAAGTATTGGTGATTCAGAATTTGTAATAATCCGAAATTCGGATTCTTTATTCAATAAAGTTCGAGTTTACTAATATAAAAGCATCAACAGAGATAAAGTCCGAAGAGTTTGTCTCAAAATAGCCTAAACTGTCGCGCAGCAGTTCTATCTGGGGCGTTTCTTTCTAATATGATCTGTAAATAAGACAAAGAAGGAATCAAAAGGGAAGAGAGATTGAAATGTCAAGTGTGTCAATAAGAACGCACACCACAGAGCAAGAGGACCTCAATGTTCAAATGACACAAATCCTCTTTTTGGTTTCTTTAATAAGTTATCACTTTTAGTCTTTCAAGTGTTAGTGTATTTTACTTGAAGGTGATAAGTTATTCTCAATGTTCCAAGAGTTATTCAGATTACGAGTAATTATACTAATTTTTGAATTGTCGTCCCTCTTTGATTTGTGGACAAGCTCTGCTATTTATAGAGAAATCATCCAATAGCATCCTCCTTGACCAGGACATATGTCAATTAGATCATTGTCCAGAGAGGAGCTTAGAAACTTCTCCATGCAGCAATGCATATCCAAGTGCACGCATCTTTAACGCGGCTAAGTTATTTCAATAAGGAAATTATGGTGAGTCATTCGATCAAGTGAACTTGCTCTGTGATAGGTTGCTCTAAAGTCTATAAGATTAAGAACTGAATGACATGTGTTTTACGCATAAAGTCCCATAAAGCAACGTTCCGTTCTTATCACCGCCATATCTGATAAGACAAAAATTCCCTCAGATAAGATATACAACAGATATATACTTTTAACACGTAATGATATTGGGGATTCATTGCAATCTTCTTTACAGAGATGAATCATTCGAGTTCTGCAAACATTTTTTCTAACTTTTGTCCCTTTTCTGAAGGATTTCCTTTTGGTAGTTCAATCCATGTTCCTTTGAAACAGATGGAAGTAACTTTATACCTTTTACAAGGTGATCAATATATTTAAATAACTTTCCCATGTAGAGATCTTAATATGTAAGTCTCTCAGTGAGTCATTCGGTTTTCATGATCAATCATCCTTGTAAGGAAGAGTTACTTTAGGATCTTTCAAGGTTCTGGGTTAAGTAACCAATTCGAGTGCCTTTGAATTGGACTTTAGTGAGAGAAGCGCGTGTACTTCGAAACATTCTCAAGTAAAGTGCAAATTAATCCCATGAATCCATAATTGTCATTCAGAGATGACATATGGATAAAGGTAATAACATGCCTTCGAAGTACTCCTTTTTGAGGATACTTCGAAGTCAGTAGAGTCATCATCCGGAGGTGTTCCCTAGGGATGGGTGTAAAGTGTACTTCAGGAGTTCATTTAATAAGGAATCCTTTGATGTCAACCGAATGCAAGAGTCTATTACGGGTGACAAAACCCTCATTTATGTAATTCGAAGGAGACATATCCCTTAGTCTATATTGATGGTCTTTTGGCCTGATATAAAGGAGACTAAGGGTGACTAACCCTTAGTCTATTTGAGGGTAACTAACCCTTGATGAATTGACCATCTCAGGGTGGTTAGCCTCTGGTGAGGTGTACAGTAACCGTCTCTTCCTATAAGGTTTCCTTCACTGCAAGGGTTAACCTCTGACCAGTGGTTTAACCTTAGAATAGGATAGAGATGACCGTTCCTTCATATCAGGCCAAAAGACCATCAGTACAGCTGACGTGGCCCAACAGGGGTGCGAGCGCCGCTTCAACGTTCACACGCGGGAGATAGTGGGGAAGCAGGTAACTACTTTATACATTAGATGTGGCATGCGGGTGTATCTTTTAAACATATGTACGCGTTCTAAGATCATGCCACGTGTCCAAAGGGTTAGTTTAGACCGTCGGATCATCAGTGTCAACAGTTAAACAATCAAATGGAGTTTAATGTGTAACACGTAAGCCTTAAAGGCACGGAAAATAAGTTTCTTGGCAATATTTTTTTTTCAATAATAGGTAACAGAGAATCAGTGTTTTTAACGGTGCGCGAGGCGCACACCTCGAGGCGTAGCGTCAACAAAACACCACGGAGTGTATTGAAATAGCACATAGAGCTCTCGAGGCGTACGCCTCATGGTTTAAGGTGTTAGTGAGGTGCACGCCTCCCGCTATTTTTAGCGACTTACATGTGAGGCGTGCGCCTTATGGACATCTGGAAAGTGCGGAGAAAAAAATTAAAAAAAAAAAAAGAAAACATTTTTTTAATTTGTTTAAGACTTAAAATCTTAAGACTTAAGTTGTCTTTTTCAAGTTATCATCAACTTTGGAGAAGAAAAAAGAACTTTAGGGTTCAACTTCAACGACCAAACCCAAGGAAAGAAGAAGACACTCGAACAACGACTGAGATTCAACATCCAAAAAATCAGGTATTTTTTTATTTAAATCGTTAATTCTCTAGATCTCTCTCGTTCGTCCTCTTCTTGGACATTTTTTTTTCTGAAATCTCTCTCTCGTTCGACCTCTTCTTGGACAGTTGTTTTTTTTTTCCTGAAATCTCTCCCTCTCTCTTGTTCGTCCTCTTTTTGGACAGTTTTTTTTTTTCCTAAAATCTCTCACTCTCTCGTTCGTCCTCTTCTTGGACATTCCAAACCTTTTTCTTTTTGTTTTTTTTGAAATCTCTGTTTTGAAATAAATTTTTTTCAGATTAAAATCTAAATCTTTCTTTTTTTTTGAAATCTCTGTTTGTTCTTCCTCTGCTCTTTCTTCCTAATTGCCAAGGACCAGGCAAAGCAACTTCCTAATTTCTGTGTTTTTAGTTATTTTATTTCTGTTTTCTTCTTTTAATTTGTTAATTACTTAATTTTTATTAGTTGCAAACTTGCAATTTTATGTTTTTATGGTGGTTGATTAATGTGATATTTTGTTTGATCATTGATGTAATGTTTGGGGTTTAGAATTTAGAATATTCATATATATATTGTTGGTGATGATGACGTAATGCATATGACTTGCTTTTTTTTTACTTGATGATGGAATTGGAGTATAACTGTACAAGTACTTTTGATTTTTGAATTATTTTAGTGTTAAATTTTTAATTTCATTTATTTTTTATTTTTGTACCTTTTTATATCATTTGTTATTATTTTCTACCTTTTTATATTTATATAATGAGTACTATGATTTATTATATATTTAATAAATTATTTTATAAGTAAAAAAATACAAGCGTCTGAGGCTTTCGCCTCACGCTTCAAGGCTTACGCCTCGCCTCAAGCTCAGATCTAACGCCTCGCCTCACGCCTTAACGTTTAAAACCACTGCATAGAATATATCAATATACGTAAGAAGAATACAACAATCAAATAAAAAAAATAATTGCAAAGATATGTATTGAAAAAGTATCAACAGTTAAACAATCACATGAAGTTTCTATCC
>JAUPMG010000003.1:14437444-14453673 GCA_031762675.1 Pachysandra terminalis
CTTATATAGGCCAAAATCCACGAACTAGCCGTTTGGGCCATTATGGCCTAAACGGCTAATCCATCAAAGCTCACACCATTTCATCCAAAAACGGTTTTGTCTTAATTGCAAACCGGTTAAAAAAAAAAACTAAACGGTTTTTGAAATAAATATAATGATTTTAAAACATGTAAACGGTTTTCAATTAAAACATCATTATTACTTTTGAATTTGAAAGTCAAAATCCAACAATTATTAGCATCCAAATCCTTTCGGACCTACTCCATTCAAGTTCTTTTTGGTCATCCTCTCGTCCTCTTAGTCCTTCAATGAGTACCCCCTCATATCTTCTCACAACTGTGTCCCTAGGCCTTCGGTTATCTCTTATTTAGGCAACACCTAGATACTCTCGGATATGTTCATTCCTTAGCTCACCTTTCCTAGTCTTACCCACATCCATCTCAACAACCTCCAAAAATGCTCGCCCTATGCTATATCTTTTGGGCTTTGCCGGTCCCAAGCCCGGGTAAAGGAGGAGATTGTGTCGTGTTGGTGGCCGGCATAAAATATTTGCTAAATCTCTCATGACGTGACTCTTGAACCATCATCTTGCAATATTGACAATAAGCAAATTTTATATTTTATAATCCCCAATTCTCCATTCAAAATTGCTGGAGGAAATGGTAGAGAGTGTGGTACCTCGGACTATAGTATCATTCACTTTTGCTAGTTCTCTAGTAATAATTGTCATGCCAAATCCGTCCTTTACACCAACAATATCTTGTTGAATTTATTTCATAAGTTTATATTAAGTATTTTGGCTGATTTATTTTTGTCCTGTAATATTACATGGAAGTCAACTGGTCAACCATTCAATTTAACTCTCCTTTTCCCACAATATTCTTTTCTTCCTTTCAATTTGTTGAAAAATAAAGAAATCTGTTGAAAAGCGAAGGTTATATTGAATGAACCCTAAGAAGGTTTATATAGAAATACAAAGATATTAAGATAGAAACTTAGTTAAGATAATCAAAATTGGTCCTAATAAGTAAAAATATGCTACTACTAATTGATATTGTGTTTCTTGTATACGACACATTACAACAATCTGAGTTCATTTCCAATCAGACCTTACGTTATTACATTTCCAATCCAGAACCATATGGTGCACGAGAGGTTTTTGTGGCTCTGAGAGCACCATTCTGCATTCTTACTCTGGTCCAATTGGGGAGAGTAATTCAATTAGCGCTGAAAGGTTGGCGATGCTATGGGTATTGAAATAGCTATTAGTCGTGCTTGGAGATGGACAGAGATGAAGTTGGAGGGGATTTATCTGTAACCATAGGATGGACAAGATCACCATTAACTTGTTCATGGCCACATGACTACCTAGTTAGGGACGCATTCAGCTGTAACCATAGAATGGATGAGATCACCCTTTGCTTGTTAATAGGCACACACCTACCTAGTTCGGGAGGCCTCAGCTTTAGCATCATCCTTGAGTATCTTGTTCAAATGGAGTCCTAGGGATCTGCAAATGCATTAGTTGACTCCCTCCACACCTACCTAGTCAGGGAGGCCTCGACTGTAGTGTCATCCTTGAAAATCTTGTTCAAACGAAGTCCTAGAGCTCTATAAGAGTGTGGTTCATAATAGAGATGTTTCTTGGTAATTCCCCTCCATTTCATTTCTTGTTCATGGTTGGTCACCCACCTAGTTAGAGAGGCCCCCGCTTTAGCATTATCCTTGAATATCTTGTTCAAACGGAGTCATAAAAATCTGCAAATGCATTAATTGACACATAAAATAGATGTTTCTGGGTTTTTTTTTTTTTTGGAATCAAATGTATATTTTGACCATTGAGAATAGCATTTAATGGTCGAAAAGCCATGGAATCTGTATACTCCATTCTTTTATCATTTGCAAAAAATATTTTTGTAGTTGCTAATCCAACAAAAGGGTATCACATTGTTATAGAAGGAGAAATTACTCTCTTTCTTTTTAATTATCGCCATTATTATTGAGAAGATTGAACACAGAATAAGTTGACAGTCCATATGGCTTATATTTGACGAAACCAATTTCTCACTTCATAGTGGTTGACCCTTGCTATCAATTAACTCCCTCGTGTAGAGTAATTTCCCTCATTTTTATTGCTTTCTAAAGTATTCCAATCTTTAGTTCTTAAACTTCAGAGCCATGGACTTGTGATTTCTTCAGAAAGACTGAAATTCTAACTCTGTTTCTATATTATCATATTCAAGTTATAATTCTCTAAAATCTCCAATTTTACCTGTTTATATCAAATTGAAGCTCTGCTGTCCAATTAATACTCTGAGCTCCTAAAGACTACTAAATGATAAAAATAAAAAAATAAAAAAAATAAAAAAAAAATAGATGAACCTCTAAAAAACATGAGAAATAATCGAACATTATCATATACACAGAATTGCAAGATCTAATTCTATCTGAATCACAATATCTCTATTTCTAAAACTGAAGCATCATAGAAAACTAGAAAAGATGAGAATTTAGCTCCAGCACTAAATTCTCACCAGACAGATAAGTGAAACCCTAAAATCTTGGGCAAAGCTTTAAATAAAAAATTTACTAGCTTCGATTCGTCAAAACCCAGAACTGGCAAACAAATCAAAAACCAAAATCAAACACAAGAAAGAGAAGCCAATACAACGGTAGCCATGAAAATACTGAATTGAATCAAGAATTAAGAAAAGATGTACGTAGGTTACCTCTGTAATCAGGGAACAGCTTGATGAACCAGGCATGAAGACGAACTCCATCAGATGATGTCAACCAGACGTCCTCGTATATAAGGCGGAGTCGCGCAGGCGTTATCGGGTAGGACTTGGTGAGTCCGGGCAACACCGGCACGTACACCAGCTTCTCCTGAAACGCCACCAGCAACGCCACCCCCGCCACCACTATACCTCCAATCCCGTACAGGAATATACTCACACAGGACCCCATTCTCTCTCTTTTCTTCTCTTCTCTCTCTCTCTAAATCAGTCGACGAAGAAGAAGAAGCAAGCGTATAGACATGGTTGCAGTCAGCTTGAGGACGAAGGAAACGAGATTGGTGGGGAATTCAATTCTTCAGGTTTGGGGAAATAGCAAGCGAATACTGAAATGAGAAGAGGATCTAATTCTATTTTACCCAAACAAAAAGGGCCAACAAAGTTAAAAATAAAAAGCCTTTAAAAATGGGTCCCAAGATGGAATGAGATGTAAGATGTTTTTTGCCAGCTGTAAAAATGAGCAATGAAAACCAACGATGGTTGGCCTGAGTGGAAGGGGCCCTGGTCGCTTAAGCAAGTGGTCTCGGGTTCGAGCCGTTGTGGATGCAGAAAACTTTCTTGGGAGAGGTCCCCGCCTTGGCGCCAGACCGTACCTCGGAGGATTAGTCCTGGGCAAAAGCCTTGGGATACCTTGAGAAACCAAAAAATAAAGAGCAATGAATGATAAAAAAAATATATAAATCTAATTTGTACGGTTCACAAAAATATTTTACTTGAATCAAATCAAAGTTTCATCTGAATATAAATTTAATATAGTAAATTGATTAGAATTCAAGAAAAAAGAGTTTAATCATGTAATCTATGATGCTTATGTGAATTTTTTTTTTTTTTTTTGCCAAATAAAAATGTGTTTGAAGCTAAAACTTTGTATGTAAAGTGAAGTCATGTAAAATAAGTAAGGCTCACCATATCTACAAGGTGTGATACCACTGTCACACACTCAGAATAGGATTGCAACTCTAATGCTTTCTACAATCAATCAGAGCCTCCCTAATTAGGGGTGCAACTTGGGTCGGTTAAATCCGAAACCAAACCGATACAAACCAAAACCCAAACTATAGTATATATACTTCTAAATTGAACCACACCGAACCGATTAAATTGAATTATAGTTTATATATGTATTAAATGTGACATGAATGCTATGGTATTTTAGATATATAATGTAATTCTGAAAAACATTGTACTAACCCGAACTTTGCACTGGGTTGATTGGGTCTAGGATTTTTCATTTCAATTCGATTTGGTTTACAAGTTGGGAAGTTAAGCTCTCAATTCATTTTGGTATCGGATTAACTTTCATCAATGTTGGGTTTGGTCTTGGATTGATGTCAACCTAAACCAAACCAAAACGTATTGCACCCCCAATCCCTGATCATATACCAAATGTGCCATCCATGTCAGACCATGATTGTAACTCGTTCCAATTTTGAATAACAAGCTATGCTGCCATATGTTCAGAAAAAGATCTTGGAGCATGTAGAAAGTTATCAACAGATACACTCTTCAAGCATTTTCCACATCCCAAAAACATAAAACAAAATATTCCACGAGTACAAACTCCTTCCATGTCTATTCTGAGTTTCTAAGAAGCTTATAGCTAACAAAAGCAAATTTTAAAAGCCAAGGATGAATTGCCCATGGAACACCAGACAGCCGGTTCTCATCGATCATACCATCATTGCTTGCAAGCAAAAACCAAACATCGAACCGTTGACATGGTCGTTGATTCCCCTCATCGCTCATCGGATGATGGAAACACCATGTTTGGTTCCACTAAACATCAAGTGCCCACCACCTTGAATGGTCCCACCAATGTGGGAAGGGTATCCCGAGAACCTGAGATCCGGCTGCTGGAAAATGTAGTCGCTGTTGGAGACACTCGTGATGTCAGAGCAGGCCGGGGTGGATGCACCTCCTTTTGCAATTCCCAATTGAACTTCAGATTCTGATAGATCTCCACCTAGTTGTAGCTGAGCCGAATCAGAGACATCCTGTTCGTTCGAGGTAGGCAAAGACTTAGATTGTTGGAGCTTCTTTGTGTTGAGAAAGCGTCCACCGGATCCCCTAGGCCGCTTTAATGCATGAAGGTGGCGAGACTCATGGAGATACGGCTGCACATAGGAACTAATTACAGTATGTGGAGTCAAAATACATGTTGACGGCATAAGTAATAGTATGTGATGGACAAACCTTTCGATCCCTGAGCAACTTGTTTTGAGCCTCTTGCTTGGCACGTGATTGTCTCCTTCTGAGGATTCCATGAAACTGTTTTGCGTTGACATATATGGGTTCGTCTTCTGCAACTTTAAGAGGCAGCGGGATTCGTGCAGATTGCATCCCCATCATTTGGGGAGGAATCTGGAAAAGTTCCAAAACCAAATACACCATAAAAGAAACAGTCAACGAAAACGAAGTGAAATCAGAGTCGAAAAAAACAGTAGCAGCGGTTGAGTTCTGAGGGGAAAGATACAAGCAAATACTTGGTGGAATTTTTTGTTTGTTTTTGTTTGTGTGTGTGTGTTTGCGTGTGCATGTGTTTGTGTGTGTGTGTGACCTTGAACAATTGATATCATGGTTCTAAATTTTGACAAATTTCCCCTGAAATTCTCCTTTTCAAAGGGCACCAGAATTTTCCCTTGCACCGACATTTCCTTGTCTTGAAAAGGAAATGTCGCAAAGAAACAAACTTTCCTCAAGATTTCCCTATTCCAAAGATGTGAAATTTCCCTTGAAATTGAAACTTAAAACCACGTACAATATGGATTTTACAGCAACTAGATGCTTTCGTACTTCACAAGGTTATATGCATATTTCGTTTGGCAATTACTGATTCTCGTCTATGCTTCAGAAGATTCTACTTGTCAAAAAATTGTCCAGAATTAAACATGTAACAGAGGAACGTACCTTACACCATTATGATCACAAGGTTTAGACCAAAATTGATAATCATCAAGAGTTGAAAAAAGAACCAAATAAAAAGGAATTAGAAAGATACAAGAAAATATGATATTCCAATGCCTGTAATTGCAATCAATAAATCATTCAATACTTCCACAGATGACCCAATTCATAGCTACATCACTCTAGATCTTGAAACGGCTTTGGATTTTCACATTTTACATTAACGAAATTTCATAGCTAGTATCCACATTCCCACAGCTAGATATTACTGTTTCTTGCTCAATTTATCCCAAGAGCATTATACTACTGTTTCTTGCTCAATTTATCCCAAGAGCATTATATTCCATTGATCAGTTTTTCCGGTATATTACACAATATAATATACAACATCATCTGTAACACAAGCAGAAAAAGATTTTCTTAACACGAGAAATGTTTTCAATTTTAAAATATTTCCATATATGATATTCCAACAAGGCTTTCTACAAATAAAGAAGATCCTGCTTCAGAAAGATAATTAAATATAAAAGTGGTAATAAAAACTCCAAGAAAAAGCAAGCCAGACACTAGCTTAATGGTTCAAAATTTCCAAATGTATCATAGGTACTTGACATAAACAAAAAGAGAATATCAGTGTAGTAAATAATAGGAAAAAAATGTGTCATTCTATGTGACCCAGGGGGTTAAGTTCATCAAATGAACTTTCAGGTTCAGAGTAAGATTTTTATAGAAGCAACTTCCTTCTCCAAAAGGAATAAAATGATCCATACGAGTTCCAACAACTTCAATAATGGTTCCTACAGATAGGCCTGTAAACGGATCAGATTCAAAGAGGATTCTGCTGAATTCGAATTCAATTTGTTAAGAAATATACTAGATCCAAATTTGACTCCGAATCTGACGGATCTTCATAAATTCTATTCGAATTCGAATATGATTATGATATAAAATCCGATTCGATCCGAATATCAATTAATGTATGTGCAAAATCCAAGTCGAGAAAAGAAGAATGCTGAAAACTAGGGTTTTTTTTTTTGTTGATAAGGCAATGTTGGTATGTATCATGAGTAATGATACAATGTGGCTATAATGTATAAAAGTAACGTATGCAATTAAACGGATATGTTGTTATGTGAGACACTATTCATAGATAATGATAGTATGTGATACACTATAGAAGAAAGAATAAATGAGTTTTAATTATATAATCGAATAGGATTTATATAGATCCATATTTGATTCGATTATAATCGGGTTTTTTGGATTCAGGTCTTAATCCAATTTCGGATTGAAAATATCTTACCGAATACACCATAATCGGATCAGATTCAGGTCATGATCTGAACCATTGACAGGCCTACCAACAGGTTTATTGCCTCTATATTGAAACCAACCAGGCAGCAAGTTTAAAACTGTAAATCAATAAGACAATACACTTTGTGGTACTTACAAAAGTCTGTGGTCCATAAGCAGCCAATAACCCACCAAAGTACGGGTCAGCATAAGGGAGTTGAACACGAGCCTGAAATGGGAGCATTAAAAAGTATTAGATACAATCCAATCGCATAACCACCCACTCACAGACTGCATGAACTTACCATTGTCTGGCTATAATCAACATGTAGAGGAGGGATGGCAAAATCCGAATTTGTAAGTGCTATGGCTGTTTTCATGTGACCTTCCCCATGCCTCCCAAAAGTTTCATTATACCCTGAATAAGTGGAATAATGCCAGATAAATTTAAAGAAGTCGCTTTAACAAAACCCAATTCATTCTGACAAAATCCCAGCTATCTTTTTTAATAAATAGGTGTTAAGTTTAGGTAGATTCCAGCTATCTTTATTAAGGGACGTCCTTCCACAGCCCGGGTGCCCCTGGGGGCAAATATTATGGTATATATTTCCAAATTTAACATTTTCTTCACAATTTCAATAATTCATTATGACATTACAACACCAGCTTCCATTTTCTAAAGACCAAAAAACAACAAGATAGTAGGTTCATCCACAAGAAGAAATATTCTACATTAATTATGTGAGCTTTTAGTGGAAACTACACATACAAGGAAAAATGTGACGCAATAAATATAAAGAAATCGCTTTTTTTCTTTTTTCTTCTTTCTTTTGAGGTTAGTAGGGTTGTGGGGAAGGGTATGTGCTAATAATATTATTTGTATTATCTTTTATATATTTATTGTAATCAAGGAGAGATTAAATGGGTTAAAATGAAGTCATCCTTTTTATGTCTCCATGTCCCTCTCGTTAGGCAACACAAGGTGCAAAGAGTAAAAAGACGGATGGAGTTTCTCTCGCTTTTGTTAGTGGGACCCAGTGGGAGAGCCCCATGAAGAGCAATTAGATCAGTGGCAGCATCTGTCCCCAAGGAGATTCATGTTGAGTGCCAACCCATTAATACTCAATACCAACCCAACCTATGGGCAATACCAACCCAACCTATTTGCAGGTCTAGACATAGAGATTCCCAAGTCATAAGAACATTACATCCCAATTGACTTCATTTATCAACAAAAAAAAAAAAAATGACTTCATTTATCAAAACCCCACTGTTCTTAACCTTATATAGAAAAAGTTATGTTCCGGTTCATCCAAAAAAGTATATTCTAAAGGATTTTCAACTCAAGGGTCTAATTTGACCAGCTTAATAATAATAATCAAGAGAAAATAAACATGGCAAATCAAAAGATCCATAGCTCTAATTCATAGTCTCTCAAACTCAGCATGGACTAATCTATAATCTTATATACATAATATTAAAAGGTAAAACTGCATATTCTCAGTCCATTTTAAGCGATTTAGCATCGAGGAAACAAAATACATACACAACTTGGATTAAGTTTCTAAAGGAAGACAGATAACAAATAAGCTTATAAGGTTTTGAAGACCTTCCAACCCACACCATTTAAACAAATTCAGATTGGCATCTCGTGGGGTATTATCAATACCCTAGGTCAACCAAAACCTGCCCAAATAATGGCTGGGTTGGGTTGGCAGACTCATAACACAAAACTGCCAAGCCAACCCTTAATTGGGTGGGGTTCATGTTGGCTACCTTAGCCTTTTTGATATGTGACATGCTGTGTTCAGCCTAACCCAAACCCAAGCCGATCCATTGCCAGCTCCAAAAGAATCCACATTGTATAAATATTGCGATTTTTTTTTAAATTGGACAGGTGGAGATAAATATACAGTGTATATATGTTGCTTTCTGACATCTTTACACAAAAAAATAAAAAAATAAAAAACTTAATAGGATAATGGAGATCTTTTTAAAGATATGCAAAGGAAAAGATCTTTATAAAGACTAGGCACCTTATTGCTTTTCTTCGGTAAGGAAAGCAAAAAAATAATATTCAGGTGAGCGTTCCATTAAAAGAAACTAATAAGTGAATAGATTCTTGTCATAACTTACAGAGAAAAATAAAAATAATATTTAAATGAGGTGTTTTGTCAAATGAATCTGACAGGAGATTGGACTCTTATTATAACTTTTGGGCCACCAAGGTAAAGAGAGTTGGATTAATAAAAGACATTGAAGAAGAAAATATTCTTTGCATGTCTGTATATGCGCAAGGATCTAGGAAAATTTTGAGTTCTCATTTTGCTAATCTCCACTACAGATATTTACGACAATATCAACTAAAGATGTGACATAGATGCTTGTTAAGTTCTATTAGAATGTCTCTTTTTTCTGTTTTTTATTATTATTACTATTATTATTTTTATTTTTTTATAGTGAACGAAAGAGATTGTAATAGAAATGACGATGCAAGAGTACACAAAGATGAGCTTGGCTGGCCTAAAAGCACCCAAGCCGACAACAAAATACATGACAGAATGTACAGATCTAAGCTAAGCTATCACTAACACACGCAAACATCATACAAAAGCAAACCATAGGACCACCACTGACATGATGAAAGAGCGTCACCAATAACAACTGAAAATCTGATCTCTATCAAAGCCACTTTTAGCAAGCCAATCCGCCAAGCTGCTACCTGATCGCGGAATTCTCATAAACAAGATGTTCATGAGACATGCTAGCGAGCAAGCTAATCAATTAAGATGTTTCATTTTTACATATTAATGCTATTATTGTATTATGACGTTGTTAAGGAGCCAACAGCGTTGAATATTTGTGGTAAAAAAATCAATGTTTTGAACTTGGCAGACTTGCTTGAATATAGCACATTCCTAAGGTAAAAACACAACAGAACTCAACAATCTGTATGGAAAATAAGGAAAGAAGTGCTAAATCAATGTTAACACACTTAATTTGTCAACAAAGTTCATACTTCACTAGAAATTGATCATTTTCCAAATCTAGTTAACAATTAATCCTTGACTGGAAGGTATCACACGCACAAAGCAAATGAATAAATCCATAACTTTCACCTAAGAAATCACCATGAATTAAGGAAGATAAAGAAGAAGTCTGAGGATTTAAATTTTTTCAAGGCAAAGTTTAGCATTTCTCCAAGTATCAAGAGAAGCTCGAACAAAATGATAAAGTTGTCTAGTCAATATTCAATGGTAAAGCCCGGGTTCATTATTGACCATTCCCATACCATGACATTTACTATCTCTAACATCATAACTAATTATGCATAGCCTTTAGCACACAATGCAAGCATAATCTTGAAAATAAAGGCATTATTACACACTTGTATATGTGATTAGTTTCTATATTTAACTTGATTCGTGTACCAAAAGTCAAGTACAAAGGCAAGAAAATTCAACTGAAATAAGCATAGAATTAGGAGTAGAATATACCTGATTGTGGCAAAAGGCACTTCCCCGAAAGGTTGCTACCTCCTCCCATTGCAGCTACTTCATGGTGAGATTGACCAGTTGATTGAGTTGAGGATGAGTCCTGGTCATTAAGCTTAAGGCCTACTTGCTTCACATCACGACTAGGTTGCTGTGGAGCTCCCATCTTCAAGCCTAAGCTCTTGGAAAGAGAAGACTGTGGAGTTTGTTCTTCGATTGAATCCCAACAAGTGGGCTACTAACAAAACAATGAGATGTTGAATGAACAGAAATTCGATCAGGATCTTTCTTGAACAAGTTTTGCATTACTATTAGACTTTTGATGCAAAATCCTTTAGATCATTAATGATGAACAAGAAGACCTCTTTTGCTTGCTTTGAGTATGCCTGCTTAAAAACCCCATTACAACAAGTTGTAGCTGCCAGGTCAATATAAAAAGATGGCCACGAAAAAGGAAAAAGATGTGTTATAGTACTGAATTTAAAGCCTCATCATAAAAAAGCTGAAACATCTTCAAACATGCTTCTTCAAAGATACGTAGATCACCAAGAGTCGGAAAAAAAAGAAAAAAAATTCGGACTTGGAAATAGATGTTTAATGCATAAAATAGACCACATAACTGATCAATAAAGTGGAAGAAACTAAGAAACAGAAAATACCCACCACGACCCCAAATGGATCTTTTTGTATTATCAAAATGAAACAATCTTCCAAAGATGTATCCCTTATCTTGTCAAAAAAATAATGTTACGGCACAAACCTACAACCCAATTACCACAGCACATTCATAACCTTTTAATTTGGTTTAACTTATTTCGGCATTGACTGGGCTTCAACCAATCAGATAAGTACCAATGAAGTGGCAACAAGAACTCCACTAATAACTGTAAATCTCTAGAGTGTCAACTGGTATCAACGAGAGAGAAACATTCAGAAACTAAAAACAAAACAAATAAATAATAATGGCCTCTAATAAATAAACAAAAGACATTCTGCTATCTACACCTCAGTTTCCATCAAGTGGATCAGCCATAGTACCTAACTACAGACATAAATCCTTCAACAATATCGCTCCTTCAAGAATTCATAGTCAAGTATAACTGACAACATCACTACTTTAGAACTTCATTCCCATTAACATCACTCCAACAAAGAACTATGTTGCATAGGTACGGGTATGTGTGTCGGAGTCCAACACGGGTATGAGGTGTTAGATTCGGCAAACCATAAAAAAATAGGATTCGAGGACACATCTATATATTAAAATTTTATTTTTTAAAATTTAATTATACCATCAAATCATCTTTTTCTTCTCTTCCTCCTCCTCCTCCACATTTCATACTGTCAGTATCCAAATCCGTATCCACACGTATGAACACGGGATTCGGCAGGCTGATGGGGGTGCCCATGAAACATAGCATATATATATATATATATCCTCTCCATCCACAACCATGTTCCCTAACTCAAAGATCACATGCCCATCCTCTAATTTCGCATGCTACATGGTCAACAATCATAGATAACTCTAATAAGAAAGACATGGATCGAAAGCATACAACTCCATTTTTAACATCCAGATCAAAGTTCAAACACATAATAACACCTCAAAATGAATTTCCATAAGGTGATAAACAATCCCAATAAAGACCAATCAAAGCACAGAAAAGACATTCCCATAGAAGAACTGATACCATAGCTCAGTAAATAAAAAGCTGGGATTGTTCTGCCATAAAACAGTTACATACAATGCACAACAAGAAAACATGCAACAACCAAAACTAGGAAGAATCAACAGAAATAAACTGTTAGAACTAAACAATCAATAGAAAGAACAATCGAACAGAAAAATCAACCAAAACAACACCAGTAAAGGCAATATTAGCAATGATCAGCAGTTGCAACTTGCAAACCCCAAAAAATTCAAATAACTACAAAAATTAGGAAGATTATATGGGTGATTTGTAAAACAACAAAATAGAATTAGGAAAAAAAAAAAGAGTAAACTAGGAGGGGTAAGAATCAAAGGTGAGCAGAAACCCCCACTAAAAACGATCATATTAAAGACCAATACCAAAAATGGAAATTGTTAGAATTTTTCTTTTTGGTTTGATATCCTGCAAATAAGATATTTAGAAGGGAAAAAAAATAACCAAAACAAGGATAAGTCTAAAAACCCAATAATAGTAATTATCTGCAACTCTTATCCAAAACTCATTTCCCCTTCAGGAGAACAACAATATAACCAAGCTACAAAATGCATTACAGTAATCTAGCCCAAACCAATTCCTAAAAGGATTCTAAAGTAAAAAAGATGAAAAAAATAATAATAATTTCAAATAAATATTTACAGAGATCAGGCACATCCTTTAACAGACAACAAAAAGGGGGATCAACAGAGAGAGAGAAAAAGAAAGAAAGAAATAAGAAGAAGAAGAAGAAGAAGAAGAAGAAGAAGAATAGGAAGAAAAAAAAAACTTTTCACCTCCATTACTTCTTTCTAAACAAATTTCATCTCCATTACTTCTTCAAAGAATCTAGATAATAGAAAACAAATAAACCCACATAAAAAGGAGAGACAGTATACTACGAAGAAGAAGAGAAAAAGAAACTGATAATAAACTAGAAAAGGAGGAAAAAAAAAAGAGAGGAAGACATAGAGAGAGAGGAGAGAGAGGAACAACAGACCTTTTGGGATTTGGTAACACTAAGAAGAGGAGAAGATAAGTGTTGTTGGAATGGATCTGGGCATGTTCCCTCACTTGAAACCCTCCAATCTTTCTTGGCTTTGCTGCTAAGCTTCTGTATTTCCCGAAAACAACGGCATGTTGCCCCCTCCACCCTTAGCCAAAACCTATACACACAAAAACAATATAACAAAGACCACCACCACCACTATCGCCATGCCCATCACCACCACCTTCCTTTGTTTTTTTACTTTTTTTTTTTTCTTTATTTAATATCTTCTTCTTCTCAACTTCTTTTTATTATATATATTTAGTATCTGAAAGGACCCACCAACCAGAGAAGACCTCTTCACCTTCTCTTTCCATCACTCCACAAGCCCTCAGCCGCCCTTTACTGCTGCTCTCCTTGTTTATTAAGAAAAAACCAGAACTGACAGCTCCTTATTATTTACCCATCTGGGTACCTTTTATTTTCGACAATGCCACTACTTTTCATTGATTGCATATTGTTTGATGATATGGAAGGATCACAACCGTTTGATTGATGGTTTTCTGTTCATCGGAGATATGGCCCACCAAATCTATTGTCATCTCATTTCCAAATGCCACGTCGGTTTTGTTGTGCTATGTGGTAGATCGTAGATTTAGGAAGAGAAGAGGGGTAGTTATGTCTTTTGATACAGCTGCAGTCCTAGTTGGTCTGTTTCTCCTGTTATCTAGAGTATAGATAGGCCCAGGTAGGCTAAAGACTGCAGTCAATTGAACTTGACCCATCGGCCCAAAAAAGCGCCACTTAGCATGAAAATATCATGGATAAAGACGAAATACCCTTCCTTTCGCAATCAGCAATTGGCAAGGTTATCTTCTTTTGGGTGTGTTTGTCATTTGTCCTTCCGTCTGTGATTCTGACCCAAAAGGGCTTAAATAAATAAATAAATTTAAGAGAAAAGCAATTCAACAATAATCGCTTCATCCAAACTTCAATTTTTTTGAAGCTAGTATTTTTTTATTTACTCCGAAATCACATTTGCAATAATCAGTTTGAAGTTTTAATGAACTATGTTTTATGATTGCTCTTCTAAAACTTTTAAAATACCTATTTTACTCGTGTCATCTTCACGAACAGAACTCCAATATAAATTTCCTACTCTACAAAGCTTCTCACAAATCTAACTTAAAAGCGCTTTTTCAATAGATATTTACCAAACATATTTTATTTTTCTGAAGCAATTCTTATGTAGCGCTTCATAAGAATCAATTTGAAAGGAATCGCTTCTTCTCCTTCCAAGAAGCAATGTCAAACACACCCGTATTTGTTTAATTAAATGTTTGTAAACCCATGGTGTTGGTGATGCAGAAATTGTAATAACCCAAAATTCAAATACTTTATTTGATAAAGTTTGAATTCACAAATAAGAGCATCAACAGAATTGTAGTCCGAAGAGCTTATCTCAAGATAGCCTAAACTGTTGCGTAGCCGTTCTATCAATAGTGTTTTTTCTTGAAATGTGATCTGTAAATAAGACAAGAAAGTATCAAACAGAAAGGAGGTTGAGATGTTAGGTGTGTCAATAAGAACGCACACCACAGAGCAAGGAAACCTCAGTGTTCGAAAGATACAAGTCTTTTGTTTGTTTTTTTAATAAATTATCACTCCTGATCTTTCAAGTATTTGTGAGTTTTACTTGAAGGTGATAAGTTCTTTTTCAATGTTCGAACAGATATTCAGATTATGTGTAAGTCTACAAATTCTAAATTCAACTTGTTCATTCGTGGGCAAGCTTTGCTATTTATAGAGAAATCATTCAATATCATCATCTCTGACCAGGACATATGTCAATTAGACAATTGTCTAGAGAGGAGCTTGGAAATATCCCAATGCAGCAATGCATATCCAAATGTACACGTCTTTAACGCGACTAAGTTACTTTCAGAAGGAAATTGTGGTGAGTCATTCGATCAAGTCAACTTACTCTGTGATAGGTTGCTCTAAGGTCTAGAAGATCAAGAACTGAATGACATGTGTTCAATGCATAAAGTTTCATAAAGCAATGTTCCATTCTTATCACCGCCATACCTGATAAGACAAAATCCCCTAAGATAAGATATACATCATATGTATAAGCAGCTGAAGTTTTAATGCGTGATGAATTTGGGGATTCATTGCAATCTTCTTTACAGAGACGAATCATTAAAAATCTGCAAGCATTCCTCTGGCTTTATCCTCTTCCAAAGGATCCATTTTTTGGTAGCTCAATCCATATTCTTTTAGAAGAGACCGTAATAACCTTGTACCCTTTCCAAAGTGACTAATATATTTAATGAAGTCACACATATGGAGATCTTAATGTATAAGAGTCCCTGTAAGTGATTAGGTTTTCATGATCAATTATCCCTGGTAAGGAAAGGTTACCTTAGGATCCTTCAAGGTTCTAGGTTAAGTAACCAATTCGAGTGTCTTTGAATTGGACTTCAGTAAAAGAAACGAGCGTCCTTCGAAGTACTCTAAAAGCAAAGTGTACAAGTAAGTCTCGCAAATTTCTCGTATGCCAATCGAATGAGACATACGGGAAAGGAAATAACATGTCTCCGAAGTACTCTTTTCTGAGGGTACTCGAAGTCAGTAAAGTCTACAATCCATAGGTGTTTCCTAGGGATGAGAAAAAGTGTACTTCGAAAGTTTTTTTAATAAGGGCTCCTTTGAAGTCAACTGAATGTAAGGTTTATTGTGGGTGACAAACCCCTTATATCTGTCATTCAAAGGAGACAGAAAAGTCCTTAGTCATTTTAAAAAGGGTGACTAACCCTTAATCTATTGGGGGTGACTAACCCTTGACGAATTGACCATCTCAAGGTGGTTAGCCTCTGGTTAGGATGTGCAGTAACCGTCTCTTCTTGTTAGGCTTCCTTCACTGTTGGAGTTAATCTTTTAACTAGCGGTTTAACACTTGATCAGGATGAGGTGACCGCAAATCTCATATCAGGCCAAAAGACTGTCAGTACTGGTGATGCACAAACCGGTAAATGACTCAAAATGTCAATTAACCAATCGGTTC
>JAUPMG010000003.1:14457848-14469975 GCA_031762675.1 Pachysandra terminalis
TTGAAAATTTGTATGTTAATAATATATTTTAATGAAGATATCACTTTTTATTGACTAACTTTATTTTTTATATTTTAAAAATTATTAAAAAAAATAAATAAATAAAAATTGACTAAAATTAAGTATATATTAAATATTTTAAATAAATAAAAAAATAGATTTATTTCGACAAAATTTTACAAAATAAAATATCTTTATTTCGTTTAATTAATTTAATCAAAAAATATTTTTCAACGATATTTCGATTTTGAGCCGTAGAGGTGAAATGATATTGGGATGAAAGTACCGCTTCACTCCCCAAAGTGGGGGCCGCAGAAGTGAAATGATATTTTCACCCCCACGGGGCAGTCTCTATCCCACATGGGATTACCCCACACAGCAGATCCCGTCCCACAAAATACTGAGTAGAATAGACGCCTGAGCAACTTGTTCCGGCATTAAATGGAGTATTTATTTTGTTATCTTTTCCTGCTTTTAAGGCTGGATTTTTGTTATCTAGTTTTGACAAATGTACGAGGTAAGGTGACACTCCTGTAGTTTTCCTATCGATGGACGTGTGAGACGTGAAATGCTTAACCTGGATTTGACATATAGCAGACGTACGGTCTCGTCAACCACATCCGATCAGCTGTACTCTACGCCTGCTAATGACTAAAGCTAGTGCGACAAACTATCTGCAAATAGGTTAGGCCTTGGGCCTAGCCTAGGTCAGCTCAACCCAGTCCAATCAAAAAACATCAGGCCAAGGCTCGATCTAGGTCCTATCTTTTGGGCTTTAGCCTGGGCTTTTCTTCTCTTAATGAGTTTGAGCTAGCCCATCACATAGTTGTTTTTGGCTTGAAAAAAAAGTATGAAATTAGTTGCCTAGAATATTAAGGGCCTGTTTGAAATAGCTTCCTAAAAATGGAAGGGCTTTGAATCAAAGTCAATGGTTAAAAATTACAAGAAAAATTATGTCAAAAGATGCTCATGTACATAATTTTAGACTTGATGGATATTTTTGTCTTTTTAAAGAATGAGCAATAGAAATAAAAAAGGTAATTGTCATTTTAAAGATTCTACTTAAATTTAGAACATGCTAACTGCCTCCTGCAAACGCAGTTTTTAAAAGCAGGCCCACACCTACTTCACCAAACTGGGCTTCCTGAAGAAACGCTTCCATCCAAAGCAGCTTTCAAAAGTGCCACCAAACACCCAAACATTGGGTAGGAATCCCTTTTAGGTCTAGGAATGGCTTCTAGACCCTTAAGAAGCTACGCCAAATGGGGCCAGACAAAGCCATTAGTATCTCTATAATAGAATTTGTCACACGTAATAGACAACAATTAATTATATATGAACCATAAGATTTGTACAAGAAAGACGTTAGACTTGAGAACTATAATAAACTTGGTATAGTTTGAAGTAAGCTCTACGAGATTGTATCGACATGCAAATTAAACACGAAATAAAGCTACTCAATCATAACAACTAATCGTATCATAACGAAATCCGCAAGCAATAGAATCATTATAAAGTATCAACACTAATGAAAAAGATGACTTTTGTATTAGATTTGAGGTGCGAATCAAAACGAGAGATCGTTTGCATCAATCATCTTAGCATAACATTTCAGTGTACGTCTGTCATACATACCGGGATGAAACATTAGAATAAACTGCTTCTTTTCCAAGTCGCTCTGCCGCAAGATTGGCTTCCCTAATATTTAATATTCCGGATGAGTATGAAGTAACCTGGAGAAATAATGGTGCATCGGTTGATGGCGTCAAGCTTCCACTTCAGCATATTGGGTACCCCTATCGTCGATACATCTCAATCACCACTGGAAGGAGCTGCTTCTCCATGGCCATAGTTATTCCAATCAGATGGTTGGTTACCACAGCTATCAATGCTCACATAACAAGATCCAAGATTTTGCCTCAAGAACAACTTTGGACTGTTAATTGGCCATTCACAAATTCAGGTAAACGAAAAATCAAAGACTGGTCGCTAAAAAAGAGAACAGGAGATAACCAACGCCCAACACCACCTCCGTAAACCAGTTCTAGTGCCTCCATTCACCAATTAGTATATACATACAGGTAGATAGTAGCAGGAATCCGGGAGCTTTTGTGTCAACAATCTGTTCGTCGTCCCTTTAGCGTCAAACTTGCGAAAAAGTTTCACCATCAATAGCAGATTGCCTGTCAGTGGAGTCTAAAAGTTCAGGACCCTACAGGACAAAGAGTTGAAACATAGTTTCAGCTATTGCAATATTAAATGAGGAAGAGATCAGCAATAAAAGGAATGTAAATAGGCAGTTCTTATGCTGGTTCTCACAAGCCTCTGAAGAGAGTGGTTGAATTGAGAACAGAAAGTGGTTTCACATCTTTCAGTATTTCAAAGAGATCCGAAAAGATTAAAGAATTTGACCGGGATTTATGCAATTTAAAAAAAAAATTGAAGTTTTGAAATTCACATCTTTCAGTATTTTAATCTGAAAAACCCCAGGTCTCTGTTTTGATGTAGACAGGAAAAATTGATGCCAACATAAGGTGTAATTAGACATCGATAGCAGCTAAAAAGGATTAATATTAACACGCATTCTGTTCATACCATATGAAATTAGAGTTTCAAGTTGATCCTTTCAGACCACTTGAAGATATCTGAGTAAACCTGGTCACCCCCCAAGTCATCCCCTGTAGCTCCTGCTGCTACTCTTATAACATCCTCGATTAGCGCAAAGTTCCCCATTATATCAACATGAGCGCCACTCTGGGTACCCCGACCTTCCAGAAGATTAGTTGGAGGGGCATGATCATACTCCCTAATGTGCGTTTGGATGCCTGAAGGATTGAACCTTGTTTTCCCACGCCAACCTTTTGCACACATGAAACCTGCACTTAAAACAGGCACAGTCTCGTCTCCGTCAACTGAATAGACTCCACCTTTCAGACAGCTATCCTCAGCTCCACCCTCTGCAGAGTTATCAATCTTGAAGGGAATGTAGCATTCAGAAGTGGGACTTAACTTGTAAACATATGCTCTTTCAGTGGGGATGCCAACTCCATACATGGTAAAAATCTCCATGTCAGGAGCATTTGGTAATCTGCAAAGCCATTGCAGTAGATAAGCAGTAGAAATAAGTGTTTAATTAGCCCAATTAACGTACTTTGACCAACCTTTATAGATTAATCACGCATTTCTACAGTAAAAATAACTAAAAAACAACAAATTTGGGCAACATAACTAAGCAAACCAAGGAAGAGCAAACAAATATTTTTTTTCTAAAAGACCATAGCATTCCAAAATTTGCATAATATAACTGCATATTATTGGATAGCCTATATGCTCTAAATTTTCAGATTCTAATATCTAATTAGCTGCACACTGCAAGAATTCATATACTATAAATTTATTATAATGAAGATTTAACCTTTATATTGTTCATAAGTTATAATATTTGAAAAAGTTTATCACGTTTATTTTCACAGAAATGTTCTTAAGTGATCTAATAATATGCTTGCTGACCATCAAAGACCTTCTTTAAAAATAATAAAGAACAATTATTAAGAATTACTCAGAAGAACAAAGGAATCAGAATAAAAAGGAAAAGGGAATCTCACTTCATTTCTAGGGGATTTGACCAATATTTGTAGTATTCATACTTTGGATCATCCAAATTTTCAGCAATTCCATACGAAAAATGAGCACCACCACGCCTCATCATCTTTGGGGCAACAAAATGAAGCAGATCCAAAATTGAGCCAGTAGAGTAAATTTTGTAGTCTGCCACAGCATTGATGCCACCCAAGCCCATGTCATGGTACTCTGTCCATACATCACGACCAGATGTGTTTGCCAAGTTATTACACTTAACAGCACCCTGCACAGCACATACATGTGAAAACTTTAAACACACCAATCTAAACATAATAATTTCTAAGGTGTATATAGAAAAAAAAAATATAGCATTCTGTTATCCAAGCCATTTCAAATATATATATACACACACACACACACACATATATATATATAAGCCTAATATACTCAAATAATGAATGGTAGAATTATTGATCTACCTAACCCCACCCGCCAACCCACATCACCTTCAATGAAGGGTGGCCATTCTGCGAGTTATCGCCCAATGTGCAGAGAGAAAGGGGAGTCAGTGGAGCATCTTTTCATACATTGTGCGGTCGCAAGGAAGATATGGAGTTATTTCTTATGTCGGTTGGGGTTTTGGTGGGTATTACCAGACGAGGTGAGTGCTATTTTAGTGCAGTGGCGCTTCCTGGCTTTGGGGGAGCGTGGAAGACTGAGGTATCAGGGAGTTTGGCGGACGACTTTTTGGGTTTTGTGGGGGGAAAGGAATTTGAGAGTGTTCTAGTACAGGAGCATATCGACAGAATGGATTACAGAGGCCATACTGACCTTGGTTAGCTCGTGGTTGGTGGTGCTCCCTGCTTTCAGAGGTATGTTTATGTCAGATATTTTGTTGGGATGGTCAAAGATGACTCTTACGTCCCCAAAGGTGCATCAAATTGTGACGCAATGGCAGCCCC
Source organism: Pachysandra terminalis (assembly GCA_031762675.1). Lineage (NCBI taxonomy): Eukaryota > Viridiplantae > Streptophyta > Magnoliopsida > Buxales > Buxaceae > Pachysandra > Pachysandra terminalis. Next base: position 14,462,393 of record JAUPMG010000003.1, read on the forward strand.
ATCCCTATGGGATCGTCAAAGTGAATTTGACGGTTCGTCTTTAGGGAATCCTGGGCCTTCAGGTATTGGGGGAGTCTTTAGAGATCATGACGGACAAGTGATGCACGGTTTTTCGGGGTCGGTGGGGTTGACTCTACGAGGGCTGAGTTGTTGGCTCTTCTATCAGGAGTCAGGGAGGCAGCTCGTATTGGCCCCAGTCAGGTGCTGGTCGAGGGGGATTCGGCGTCAGTGATTTCTTGGATGACTGAATCGGGTAGTTGTCCCTAGAGGTTTGCTCACATTGTGAGGACGGCGAGACATTTGGGCAGACTGATTTAGGCCTCCTTTTTGCATATTCCTAGATCCGGGAATGCCATGGCAGACACATTGGCCAGAGGTAGGGCTGGGAGAGATGTTAAGTTTGTGGGTGTACCGATATCAGAGATGATCAATGATGGAGGGTGACTGAGATATCCAAAGGTTACTCTACTTGTTTGTTTTTGTACGGGGTTGTTTTTCCCTTCTTTTCTGTTTCTAGTTTTTTTTTTGGGGTTTTTTCCTTGCATCCAGGTGCTCACCTTGCGTGCCGGGACTTCCTTGTGTTGTTTTTCTGTTTTCTTGTTACTTTTTATTCAGTATTAATAAATATGTTTGTTATTTATCAAAAAAATAAAGGATAAACTATCAATGTAACAATAGCTAGATGTATCTCTATGATATAATGCAGGGGAAAGAGTCCTGGTTGAGCATCCACATTCTAATTATAAAAGTAGTTGGGAAGAACTCTGAACAACCATGCAATCTCTGCCACATTATTGCTTTTTTATGACTAAATAGAAGTGCTTAGTATGATATCAAAAAAGAGAAGGTAGTATTTTTGTTGGTCATCAAAGAAATAAAAGAAAACAGCAATAGTAAGCCATCATAATTATGACATAGGACAAGGACCCAAACGTAGACTTCTATAATTTTTTATGCAGGAAGAATTTGAACATCTTGGTATAGTACAATTAACATTTAGAATTGTGTATTTGTTCAGTCATGAAACAAAAATTTCAACGTAAACAAAAATAAAAGAAAGAAAAAAGAGAATTGCAAGGATCATTCAACTTTTTTACAACAGGATAAATGACCAGATTTTAAATTTATAAAATTACCCTGAAATCGATCCTCTCAATCTTCGATGAATGCTGCCCTGCCACATCTTTTCCAAACGATATAATTCTTCCATATTTTGCACTTTTTTTTTGAGAATTCAGACTCTGTTTCCCATTTTGGCTCGAAATCCGACTAACATTGTTTCTTTGCTTTTTTGGAGAACAGTCACAGCCCTCTTCAGGAGACCAGTCAAGCCCACCCCAAATAGTGTCACCGCCTTTTGGTATCATTGACATAGTTGAATCCCATGTACGAGTCATCCGCATTACATGTTGTAAAGTTTGAAGACCAAATACATCTTTATCCAACACACCTGGTGCAATAGCCCTGTATATGATGAAGAGTTTGGTAAAGAATTCGAAAGATGCCTGCATATCTGCATCTATATTAAAAATAATAAAGGTGGATCCCAGGTTCTAAGCTCTTAAAGAGCATCAACACAGAAATGAGAAACAGAGTTTGCATCATCACATATTACGGTCAGGCGGAGTGATACTTTACTACTTTGTATGGGGTCACATATTGCTCAAAGGAAAAAGAGCTTAAAGTGCATCAAAGGTGACAAATAGTCACCACAATGAAATCACCTTGCCAAGTCTCCATGGAGCCGGATCAAACCTTAGCTAATTGTGTTGTTTCATCAGCTCATACTCCTACTATAAATGTTCTTGATCTTCCCATTGTTGTTTGTAAAGGTTGATGTTCCATACCATGCATCCAATTTCTAATTATCTTTGTAAGTCTGTGTCTCCATCCTATCATTCTTTTGTAATCTCTCTGTCCTTTGTTTCTTTCCTTCGAGTGTTCTAGAAGCTTTGAATCATCCCAAGTAGAGAGAAACAATACAAGAGATGTAAGCTAGCAAAGAATGCTACTTGGGAATTTGTACCCCACTCCACTTTAAAGAAACCTATTGGTTGCAAGTGGGTCTTCACAGTTAAATACAAAGCAGATGGATCTGGAAAGAGGTTTAAGATTAGATTAGTAGCAAAAGGGTATACTCAGATATAAGAAATCGTCTAGAAAAGACGTTTGTTCAGGCTGCAAAGATTGGTAGCAAAAGGGTACACTCAGATTTATGACATCGGCTAGAAAAGATGTTTATTATGGCAACTCCATCAAATGGACATGAAGGTTATTTATAGGGAGAGGTTGAAATGAAGACACCGCTAGATTTTTTATTTTAAGACGCAAAGACTCTCTATAGTCTCAACAATCACTAAGAGTGTGGTTCAAGAGGTTTAGTAGGGCCACGAAGAAGGTTGGATACAAGTAGGATCATGTTGGTCACACATTATTCGTGAAATGCACACAAGAAAACAACAAAACATTACGTGGATGATGTTATATTCATGGGCATCACTTCACTTGAAACTCAGGAGTTAAAAGATTATCTCAGAAGAGAATTTGAAATCAAAGATTTGGGTCCTTTAGAGTACTTTCTAGCAAGGTTAAAAGAAGGTATTTGCATTTCATAGATGAAGTATATCTGGGACAAGCTTAAGGAAACTGGGAAACCGAGAGCCAACCAGACAACAACTCCTATTTAACAAAACTGCATGCTTCGAGACGAGGATAATAAACATTTGGTGACAGTGGGCATGCATATGAGCTTAGATGAGAAACTGGTATCTTTATCCCTTACTTGACCCGAAATTGAATATACAATGCCTGATGTGAACCATTCATGCATACACTAACAACTCCAAACCTTGAGGTTGCTCTTAGAATACTTGGGTACCTCAACCTCGAGTGGGGTTTCCTTTAAAGGGCTTGTTCACAAAGCTTGACCTATGAGATTAGAGATGCGGACCAATGCCGATTGGGTTTGATCTACAACTGACAAAAGATTTACATCCAGTTATTGCACCATGGTGGTGAAATTTTGGTAGCATGGAGAAAAAAGAAGCAGTTGCTAGATCTACTGCAGAAGTTGATTTCAGGTCCATGAAAAATTGTGTATGTGAGCTGTTGTGGCTGCAGATACTACTGAAAGAGTTAAAGAGTGCTCAGTTCACAAGCCAATAAGCTTTATTATAACAAAGCAGCAATAAGTGTTGCCCGTAAGCGCATTCAACATGCAAAGTCAAACATATTGAGGTTAGTCAACACTCAAAAAGAGAGAAATTTGTTTCAAGGGCAATATGTACACCTTATGTTACCACCAACTAACAACTAGCAGATATTATAACTTTGTAAGCAAGAATCATGATGATGAGATTCAAGCAAACTGGGTACACAGGATATCTAGGCACCGGTTTTGGGGGAGGGGGTTATCATCAAGCTAAGTGATGGTTTATTACTTTTTATATGGCAATATTATCCAACTCACATGTCATTATATCTATCAAAAAACAAAAGAAAAAACTCACATGCCATACATAAGACAACAATAAGGGCTTGTGTTACTACACATGAGTTCTTCTTGTTCCTTCTTATCTCAACTTAGCAAACAGTAATCAGGTTCACAACTCAATTGACCAATTAACAGAGATGCATGGTTCTGTGAATAATAATACACACTCACTGGAAAAGAGCAAGGTCAAATCAAAGTTTTTTTCGGGGGGAATAGGTCAAATCAAAGTTGCTACTTGAGGAAAAAGGATATTAGAGAAAGGAACAGAAGAACACATAATCATACACTAAAATTTCCTAATTATGCGTAACTCATTTCAATAGACTGCTTTGTGCTGAATCTAGACCAGTAAAGATGTTTCATGTAATAAATGCAATAATATTCAATTAATAGATAGAAGTTCAAATGAAAATAACATGGATTACATAGGATCGCTGAAGATAAAAATGGGATCATTTCTGACTAGAATGATTGGCTTTCAAAAACATTCTAGACAAATACTCTAGCTGTTGATGGCAAAAAAAATTCAAACCAATCATATTGGGAAGAAGCAACAGGTGTCTTACTTTTAGTTACTTTATGTTTCCTTTTCTTTTCACCTTCTCTCTTCGGGAATGAAAATGTTTATATTAGAGATTAAAAGCAAAGTTTTCAAGAATTATGTTTGATAACATCTGGCCATGTATATTTATAATGAAACAAACCTGATGAAATCCTAGTGATGATCACAGCATAGGCTCAAAGGTTCCCAAGAAGTTCAGTGGTGCAGTTTATTATTATTATTAAATCACAAGTTTCAGATATTTCAGGAGGTATAAAGCAAATAACAACTTTCCCACAAACTATGCAAGGCTAATTGCTCCTGACAAAGTGCAAACAGTGCACAGATATCTTCCTAACTCTATTAATTGCATAGTAGTTAGGTGGGGGAAAAAACCTGGCAACAGCAATATCCTTGGCTTCTGCAGAAAAAAGCCCTGAGACAGCTTTTGGAACACCTAAAAATGGTGCACCAATGTTCATCACTGCTTTTATATGTTTAGCACACCAATCTGAACCACCTCCACCACCCATAGGAACTGGTGCCTCAACCCACTTCATAAAATGCAAGAAGTACAGAACTCCCATTGAATGTGGAATGACAACCACCTTTTTTCCACCATTTGTAGCTACCATGAGTTCTATATGACTTTTTATCCTGCTTAGAGTTTGGTCCCGCACCTGATTAATTTGGTTTAATGGAAAAAGCATAAGTTGTTACCAGGGAAATCAAGAAACATTACAAGAAAAAGGGGATGTCGAGCAATGAAATGAAACAAACACAAGAAAATGCCCGACAAGAAAATGAATCCATGGGCAAGAAAAGAGCCAAGTCAAACCAATACCTCAGTGTTCTGAAATGAAAGTCTCCAATCATATGCAGCCATGTACATGGTTTTCTCCTCATATCCAATGCGAGCCAAATTAGCAATCAAAACTGCCCAGACAAAATAGCCGGGTGCAAAATAATCAGCAGCCACAAGTCCAGTGACAGACCTAACCCTTATACCAGAAGGATCCAGACCCGTTTCATTGTCCAGTGACATGTGTTCAACCCAACATAAAGGTCTGCAAAAGATTCAATCATTGGGGAAAACAAACACTCTTTGAGTAGTCCATTTCACATATTTACACATAATAAACTGAAGAAAGCAAAAGTTAATAAACCAAGATAACATGAAAAACTTCAGCACAGTTAGAGCTACCTGAGAATAATTGATCAGAATCAGCATTACTTCTTCAAGTCCTCAAGTATAGGACAATGACTAACAAATACGTGTTCAACTCACTCATATGAAGGACTAACAACAAAGATCATGCAAATCTATGTAAGTTAATGCGCCAATCTTATCAAGGAAAACAAAGTTTTGCCTCAACAATCTCTCAGATATGCACTTAGGCTAAAGTATGATAAAGCACAAAATGAAATGATTTTCTTAGTCATGGTTATTAGAGTACAGGCAAACCAATAGTTTGAATGCAACATGCATGTGTAAAAGTAGAATGGTTATTTGGAAGTACAATTCCCTCCAAGTCAACGCCAATAGAATATTGAAACTCAGAATGAAGGCTGTAAAACATTTGAATAAAGCCATAGCTATCACTTCATAAAAATCTTTACTGTCAACAGGATAGCTTCACTGCCAAATAATCAACCCGTGCTGGAGTAAGGTCAACATTACCCAAACAGTTAACATCAAAATATAACAGCACCCCCGTCAATTAACTATTCTACCACTTTGCATAAACCCTAACAAATGAGCTCATTCTCAAATTAATTGAATGAAGGTTGAAATTAAGAAAACTGCCATTCATAATTTTTTTGCATACTCTTTCTTTCCTAAAATACCATTCTCTTGTACCTGTGTCTGGAATTCTATCCCTAGATATGAATATAGCATCTAGGGAGCAGGGATCTCAGAAACAGCAGCGCTGAATCAAAATATAGCTACTTTTGTTGTATAAAAATGATGTGGTTTCCTAACTAAGGTGGAACTTATATATCGTGGTTTTTTTAAGGTCATGCTAGCAATGTTCTCTACTATATCAAATCAATTTGGGATGAGTTTGAGATTCTATAGAAGATATCGCTTGCAGGCTTTGAGAATATCTTGTACTAGTTGATTTTCATCATAGTGGAAGTTTGATGGTTTCAACTTTGCTCATGGGCATGGTCCGAAACACAATCTAACTGAAGATATGATTTTCATAAATTGGGATGGCATAACAGGATCCAATGTTAGTGACCCCAAGTAGTTGGGAAAAAAGCATTTTGTTGATGGAAATTACCTTTTCCTGTGGACCTAGTAGCATAGTGACGAACCATATATTTTCTTCTGCTCCGTTTGTACTACTTTATAGTTGAATTTCGTTTTCTTATGTTCTCTCAACCCTTAGATCGCTCTTTTTCTTCACAGCAAATCCAACAAGCAAAATGTCGGTGCTTCAGAAAATGATTTCGGGAAGAAATCAACTGCAATATTTGCATGTAATATTGCCCGCAACAAGCATGCCATTGGTCCACGTACCCACCTATACAACCGCTAACCTGTTGTTCCTGTTTTCTTCAGTAGCAAATGTATATAGAGATGTTTTTCACAATTACCAGAACAAAATATGATCGGTCTTGGCATTTGTGGGTGGGCTACATAGGTCAGTGGTGTTCTTGCCACAGGCAATATCGCATTCAAAAATTATAAGTGAGTTGTTCCCATTGCTTCCAATGCCATCAACTACATACACGGGCAACAAGTAACTTGTGCACTTCCTCTTATTCAGCAATAGTGATGCATTGTATTCAATCGGCTACCGAAGAAAATGTAAGACATCTTTAGATAAAACCTTTTGGAAAAGTGAACTAAAAACAGCAAAGACACTAGTTTCAGCAACCTCCCCAAGTTTTTGCCTAATGAACAGATCAAAATAAACAAGCTCTATAGCTACTTTTGAACTTTCACACAGATCAAACTATACACATATCACTATACAAAACTAGAAATTCATGGGTTTTCACAGATTTCAACACCAATTGTACTAGGATCGTCATTCAAAAGTAACATTAACATTAACAGAATGAAACCATTATTAAATTGGAATCAGAAAAGAGGGGAAAATGTTACCTTTTATAGACTTCTCCAAATGAACCGCCCCAAAGCCTCTTTCTGAATAAATTATCAGCACACTGGTGCCCTTCCCAGAGCTCAAGCCCGCCGGTGACGATCCCCGGAACAAACACTACTGGATGCTTCGCCGTCAAGCCCTCTTTCTGCAGTTTAATGCCCGGCGGATCAGGCAATGGCCCTGTGATTGCTTCCGTCACATACTGAGGTATTGACGCCGGCATCGCATTGAACAGAAACAGCAAAAACCACCAAATCGAACAAATGCATCCGATAAACCAACAACAGCTATCAATACAAGACCTTTTCTTCTTCTCCTCTTCCTTGTTCTTCGTTACCTTCTCCTTCTCCTTCTCCTTCTCCTTCTTCTTCTTCTCATCTTCGTCGTCTCTGTTTTTGATCTCTTTAGGAATGTCAGAAACGGAATTCGA
>JAUPMG010000003.1:14489113-14507207 GCA_031762675.1 Pachysandra terminalis
GGGTTGTCTTGTGATTCAACATATCATGAATTAATACCATGTGTAACATGCATGTACATGTAGACAAAACAACATGACTTTTTTTTATCTTTCATGCAGTATGCATGTCCATAGTTTAAGTGTAGGACAGCGATTTTTAGAATGAGTCTTGTGTTGACTCGCTTGATCATAAATGATTCTTTTTTATAGCGGGTTGTCTTGTGATTCAACATATCATGAATTAATACCATGTGTAACATGCATGTACATGTAGACAAAACAACATGATTATTCTTATCCTCTTTATTCCTAAGAAATCAATTTTATCCCTACAAAACATATGACAATATATAGATTATTGCTGAGTTTTTTCATAATGTTAGAATCTCCTTAGAGATCGATGCATGAACCTTTGAGTAAAGTTGTTCCTTGGAATCTATAACATATATTCTTCAGTCAATTGTTCTCTTTCGAGGAAACCTTTTTTTGGTATTTTAATTTATCTTTTATCGAGGGAAACAAAGACAGCTGTGACATATGCACCATAGGCCAATATAGTCGAGTTACATGAATAAAGAGACCTCTTAGATGATCCCGATTTAATGGTTATCATCCTTACAAGGAAAATTATCATAAGAGCCCTTAAGGTTTTAGATTAAGCAACTAACGTGAATGGCCTTGAATGAGACCAAGAGAAATTAGACATAACATGTTTCCTTTGAATATACCTTTAAACAAAGTGCAATAGTAGGTTTCACAGAGATTGTACAAGATATGCCATCCAAGAGTGTTTTTCCTCAAGAAATAATGTATGTTTTCCTTCGCAGGCCTTTTCCGCATAATTTTCTTTGAAATTGAAACATTTCCATCAAGTCTTTTGAGGGGGACAAACCCGTAATCATGTTTTTTGAGAGGGATAAACCTATAACAATATCATTTTAAGGGGGGATAGATCTATAATAAAGTCTTTCGAGTCCATTGACGAATTGACCATCTTGAAGTGGTCAAGGAAATGACTCTTCTACCTTTTAAGAGATGGCTTATTGAAAAAGCAACTTTTGCAAGATAAAAACATTAGAGATTTATTAAAGAAAGATAGAACTGTAATTTTTGATGTGACCTTATGATTTGGCAAATGTCGTTTAAAGTTCACACGTGTAAATTATGGAAAACTAAATTATAGAGCAGAGATTTATATCCCGCTGTATAAATCGCCCTTCGTTAAAATTGTGACACGTATCCGGACTGCATCATCATCAATATTATACTTGTAATATTTAATACATTCTTAGTCACCCCCACTGGATCAAAAATAGATTTGGGATAGGTTAAAACTCCTATAATGTCAAAATCCGCCCTAAGGTAGCCACATAATCACTGAGATATCACCAACTCATGTACCATGAAGATATATGTCCTCTTTAACAACTAGGTGCCGTCAACGGTTTCCTCAGTTAGGAAGTCGAGGGCATTTACGTAATGTAGTCGACAGGAAAAAAAACGAAAAGGCGGAAATTAAAATACAAAAGCTATTATGTCACCGGGGGTAAAAAGGAGTTCAAAACCCTCGTTACCAAATCTCTTCTTCTTGTTCTTTCCCTCTCTGTCTCTCTGTTTCGGCCGTTTTCGCGGGTATTTCATCCAAGTGATGCAAAGCGGAGCTAGGGCTTCAATTCAATTTCAAAGATATTTTCGTGGTTTTCGTGTATTGATCTGTTCATCGCTTCATCCTCGATAGGTGTTTTAAGGGTTTGAGTTATCATTATATTTCTTGGCTTTTCACTTTTGGGAAATTTTTCAATCCGTTTGCTCCGTCAACGGAGATGGTCTCCGGCTCGCGATTCGACGGTGGAACTCAAGTCCTCTCTGCTCGCGTCCGGAAAACCATCCAATCTATAAAAGAAATAGTTGGGAATCACTCCGACGCCGATATTTATGTGATGCTCAAGGAGACTAATATGGATCCTAACGAGACAACCCAGAAATTGTTAAACCAAGGTGAGTTTCTACTGATTCTAATCACTTCCCATTGATTGTGATATTACTTTTAAGTTTTAACTGCCACTGCTCACTTGTGTTTGGTTGATGCTTTTGGCTTGTCGAAATTGATTTTGACTTGGGAAGCTATAGTGATTGGAAGGGGGATTGTTTCTGGTTTAGTTGATATGGGTTAATATTGTTCAAATGGTTATGACATTGAGAGTCTTTCTTTTATTTCCCGCCCACTGTACCTTGAAGGTGTTTTAAGCACCAATGCCATTTGTGGGGTTTTTGACTGCAGACCTTGAAATGCATTTCGATGCTCTTGTGATACTGGAAATCACTCATGGTTGCTGAAAATATGATTTTTTTTTTTATATTCCATATGAACATTTAGCATTATGTTGTTGTAGTCTATCACTTTTGGTGTGTGCATTATAGCGATTTCATGTATTTGCTTATGGACGCTGAATGCCGGACACATTGTATCACAATATGATATTAGCCTGAGTCGTCCTTGTCTATATCTGTAATATTGTATGGGAATTTATACTTATTATCGTGTCAGAATCTTTATGAGTTATCTACTGATTAAACTTTTATTTTAGATTATGACATTCTTGTTTTAATGGTGCAAGGATGTTATGGAATCATGTATATTGATGGATATGTGTTAGAGATAGTGGGTGGCTCATATTCACTAGTCTCTAGTTCCAAGGGGGAGGGAACTAAGCAGAGCACCATATATCGGTACAGTAATAGTATATTGGGGACTTGCCCTATATATCGGGTAGGAGTGTAAGTTGTAATCTTAGTTCGTTTTTGACATAGTGGAAACTTCTTCTCTCCCGTGGACATAGGCTTTGCTGAACCACATATATTGTGTGCGTTGTTTTGATCTTCGTTTTTCCTGTGTTTATGTTATTGCTTGATCACGAATTCACGCTAAAAAATGTGTTATTATTATCTCGTGATTAAACTCTTGTGGTTGGTTAATTGGCTTGCAAAACCGATAATACTGTTTTCATTGTTTTCACGAGTTCTTACGTCAGTACTATTATCCACTGTATGTTCTTCAAAAACACTATTGATACTGCATTTTACTGTGACACATAAGGTATATCTAAGTAAAAAAATGTCTGTCCGATGCTACAAAAATATCTCGCTCTGGATGCATACTTCTGTTTGACATGCATTGCTTTTATCTTATGCTTTGAGATTTGAAGATGACTTGATGGAGAGAGGTTGTTTCTTGTTACCATTGTTTTAAAAGGCCTGTAAGGCTTGCATTTCGAGGCTCACCTCAAGTGAAATCTCAAGAAAAGCACTTTGAGGCTCAAATTTCCATAATGCTTATGCCTTACATGAAGCTCATGTATTTGGGATCACAATATATTCAAGGCTTGCTCTTCATAGAATAAGTAAATTAGAGATCTTGCCTCAAAGTGGATACTAAACCATTTATATGTATTTTAAACTTACGCTTCACCCCGTTTGGTATAACTTTTGAAAAGTAATTTTTTGAGAGTCAAAGGGTAGCCTCTGAAAAGTTACTTTTATTATCAACATTTCTGCTTTTCAAATAAAAATATATTTTCGATAATGATTATAATGACGATGGTGCTTAAACTGGTAGTGTTTGGTGGGCAACAACCATAATGGTGGTAGTGCTGGAAATGGTGAGTGGTGGTAGTGGTAGGAGGTGGGTGGTGGGAGATGATGGTGAGGGACAATGATGGTTGAGGTGATGGTGGTGGTGACATTGTGTTGTGGCGGTGCTGCTGGTGGTGACGGACAGTGGATGATATTGAAGTCAATGGAAATGGCAATGATGGGTAGTGAGGGTGGTGGTATAGAGAAGCTCGAGCATCGTACTTGAGAGCTAAGACCCAAGATCTAGAGAAATGAAAATAGAAGTTACTTTTTAACATTTTGATATGGTTTTCCAATAAAAGTTGAAAAATCATTTTTCAACTTTTTAAAATATATTTCTTGTTACATGCTATCAAATGTGTTTTTCAATTTTCATCTTTTTTGACCCTTCTGCTTTAATAAAAGAAATCACAAAGTAACATTGAAAAAACATATCAAAAGACACTAATTTAACGTTTTTTGGCGTTTTCAACCCGCTTGAGGTTCTATTTTACATTAATATCTCTTATGGGGATGAAGTCAGTAAAATTTTTATGTCTTTTTTATGATTCAGTTTCAAGTGTTAAAACTCGAAGTACGCAATATTATAATTTTTATGTTCTTCTTGTGATTCAGTTTCATGGAATCTTGAACAGTTTGTTTTTTGTTTTCGTGTTTACATCAATTTATATCTCTTGCATTGTTTACAATTTATGTGCAATGGCTTCAGTCTTTTGTGCTTTCATTTGAAATAACACAACCTCATTACTTAAAAAAATAATAATATTACGTATTAAGACTAAAAATTCCTGGAATCTTGACTTGTTTATTTATAACAAGGAAATTATGAATGACTTATTTTGTAGAATTTGAGGTTGGTGCTGAAAGGGATATGTAAAGTGCAGTATTTCAGATGATCTGCTAAATTGAATATGGTCTTTAAAGGGGTTTTGTGATTGCATTGCATTCAAAATAAAGAAAAATTTTCTAAGATCATCATGAATGTAGCTATCTATGGAACATGCTTTTAGACAATAAGAAACAATCATCAGTGAGATGGATGATTGTTATTACTTAAAAGATTGTTAAGACTAGATCTATTGGAAATAAATGCATTCTAAAATGTCTATGAATAGCTCTGGCAATTGATGTAGAGGGTGGTTACTTAGGATGGTTTGGACACATTAAATGAGTTTGAGCTGATTCAAAGTCTTAAAAGGTTATCCTAAACCCTATTTGCTAGCCTGCATTTGGATGATTGTCAACTCCTCACTTTTTAACGTGAAGAACTTTGGTGGATGCTTGGTGTATTTCCACAAAACATGTTCTTAAGAACTCCTAGGAAAATGGTTGAAACTATAAAGGTGCTGAACCCATAATTCTTGGGAGAAGACATTTGATGTTTCTCCAATCGCCATTAAGACCAACTTATATCAACCAAAAAAAATAAAATCCTATGCTCATATTTCTAAGACTGATCCTTATGTGGTTGGTTTAGAGATATTAAACTGCACTACTCCATGAGTGATTCTTAGCTTATGGTAAGTGGAGAATCTCATTTCTGTAATTTCTGAGTCACTTTGATTTTTAGACTTGTAGATGATGCATCCTGCGAGATCACCGTCATATGCTATTTCATCACTCATAAGTTATTGACATTTTTTCTAGATGGATAAATTACATGTACATCCTTTAAATTTCTAATCTTGTGAGGGTGCAGCGTTTCTATATTGGGATATCATGTAAACTCCCATTAAATATTTATGTAAATATCATTAATGGTTCTTCGAACTTGGTAGTATTGTTGCTCTTATTTGATGATTTCATGTAACAAGGTAGTTTTAGTTATCATTTTTATCTCTTAAATGATGATTTCATGTAACAAGGTAGTTTTAATTATCATTTTTATCGTATAGCATACATAAAGTTGCATGCATTACTTCTCACTTTTGAACTTCCATACATCAGTTTGCTCTTTTCTGTCGAATTTTTATTTGTCTTATTTGTGATTGGGTTGTTCAGATCCATTTCATGAGGTGAAGAGGAAAAGGGACAGGAAGAAAGAGGTATGCTGTTCACCAATCCTTGAAGGTTTTTTATTAACTGTTGTTTTTCGATAAAATCTTAGATCTCTTCCTTGCATCATCTACTGTTTGTTGGCAGTCATGCATGCTGTTATAGTGATGTATATCTGCTAGATCTTCTTTTCACATGGCCAAGTAATAATTTTCAAATAGGATAGAGTCTTTCTTGAATAGAAATGAAATTTGAAATCTTCTATACTATTTCCATGCTACCTTAGGGGAAACCTATGTTAGTTTAACTTTTTTTGGTCATTTCTTAATGTAACATTTGACTTACAAATCTAACATACTTATGGCTTCAGAATTCAGTTTACAAGGGTTCTATGGAGATAAGAAAGCCTATGGAGCATGTAGTCCAAAGGATGAGGTCTCATACATTTCAAGATCGTAATGCTCGGAGGGCAGGTTATGCTCGGAACACCTTACCTGGTAATACAAAATTGTAACAAGCCACTTTTTTTTCCTTGCAATTTTGTTTTGCAATTGTTCATTGTCTTGCTCTCTAATAAGGTATCAGATATCTTAGTTGCTAATGCATTTTTTGTGAGGGTGTCAATTGGATGGGTTGACCACAGAAACAGCAGTCAATTTTCAAATTGAACCTGATGCAAACTATAGAGGGGAAGGGGATGACATAGACAAGCATATCTTGACTCTACAGAAAGGGAGGGAAAAAAAAACTGAACCTGAATAGCTATATTTCTTTAGTTTGGCTTCTATAACATCAAAAGTTTGGTGGCATTTGTAGTCTTTTGCATGAATATCACAAGTGAGAGTAGTTGGCTGCTCTAATAAATTTATGCGTACTTTGATCTAAGATGATTTGTTGGAGATTTCAGTCCTGCAGAAATTAATTTGTTCTAATTGGCTGTCATTTGATCACGAGGCCGTTCTATTGATGTGCCATTTCCGACTAGATGCAGGAATCAGCCGAGAATTCCGAGTTGTGAGAGACAACAGAGTTAATCAGAACACAAATAGAGAAATAAAGCCAGCATCACATCAATCTTCAAGTCCAGGTGGTGAACAAGTGATCTCAAATGTTTCTGAAAAGAGGTACATCTGTCTATTTTCTCCACCGCATTGATCTTGCAGCAGATACAACTTTTTGTTCTGTTGAACATTAGAGAAGAAATTGGGAATATCACCAAAAGAGCATAATGAAGAGAACCAACTGGATTGCATCTAGCAGCATGGCTTTTTTTTTTTTTTTTTCCCTTGAGGAAAGCCAGTTCATTGATTCTTAACTTTGTAATAAGGTTGATCCATTGGAAAACGAATATGATTTATTGAATATAGGCATCCACTTCTAACAAGATCATGTCTATATCTTTTATATATGTTTAAGCTATGATTTACTTTCCATTTGCCACTTCCTTTCATGTTTAGCTAGATATGTCTAATGACTGATATTGCACAGATGCATAAAATCTTATAAATACTTTGAGAAACACGTATGAAACTTTGAGACCCTTTATCGGGGTCTAAAACAAGCACGTGTATCATTGTCGATACTTAAATGACATGTTTACTATTGATTTATAAGAGCTAATTTTACCTTTGAGGACATTGCTCGATCCATCCAAGGTTGTAGGTTGAGTCCTGTATTTTATTAAAATCACTCCATTGTTCATATTATTATGTAACATTCTCTTTGTATTTTCTAGGAAGAAAACCCCTTGGCACCATATACTCTCCTTGGTACCATATAGTCTAGTTTATTTTCACAGTATGAGCTGTAGAATAATGCCATGCTTTGCACATGTTATGCATTCTGTAGTGATACTAGTGATTCTTAAAGCTTAAAGTTGTCATCCCGTCATCTTTGAATATATGCTCATGTGCCTTCTTTCTCTATTTCTCCAGCTCTGCAGTCATTCCTACTGATCAAACACACTCAGGTGCCAGAAATTCAGATGGACAAAAATCATTTCAAGCTTCAAATGGGCCCACTGATTTTCGGCCCAGACATGTTCGAGATGCCAATTCAAATGGCACTCATAGGAAAGAATTATTGGAAGAGACACAAGCAGCAATTATTAACTCATCTTCACGGGCCCAAGGGCTGAAGCCATACGCTTCTCAATCTTATTCTGTTTCGACATTGAACAATTCTATAATAGGGGTATATTCCTCTTCTTCAGACCCCGTTCACGTGCCAACTCCTGATTCTAGATTATCTGGTACTGTTGGAGCTATAAAGCGTGATGTTGGGGTTGTTGGTGTTCGCCGGCAATCCTCTGAAAATTCTGCTAGAAATTCATCTATTCCAGGCAGTTCCTTCTCAACTCAATTATTGGGAAAGGACGGTTCTGCATCAACAGATACGTTTCGATCCTCTACATCTATTTCAAAGAGTGATCAACTCAGTCGAGCAACCGGACCTGAATCTGTTGTGTCCAGTGTTTCTGTTAGCCGGCCATTCTTGAGCAATCAGTATAATAGCAAATCCCATCAACAGCTTGTGGGTCATCAAAAAGGTTGAGCTCTTCTCCTTTACCAATTGTTTGTTCATTTACTGGGTATTTTGAATTAGTATTGCATCAATGCTGTCTGTGTTTCTTTGTTGTATGAGCTAATCTAGTAATAGTAATTGTTAGGTTCTTCAATAATATCATCATTAATCTATGAATAATTTTGTCTATAGTCATTATCATCATTAATATGTGAATTTGTTACAATACTTAAATATGGTTAAGGTTTGGAGTTATTTCTAGAAGTTGAATTTACCGATAGCTAGTTTGAAATTATGTCTTCAATAATATAGTTAAAGGATCTAGGCAATGCCTAGGTGATAGGGATTCCCTAGATGAACTGCCTAGGCATAGGTGATGTAGGTGGCAAAATTAATTAATCATTAAATTTATTTAAATTACTAATATCGTAAAATATTAAAAATAACAATTATAAATTGAAAATGAGTATAGATTGAATCATAATATGGCTAGATGCATAAATGAAGATCAAGTTATGCCAAAAATAGTCACATTTTTTTTAATCCAAGTTTCTGAATGTACTTATCTCAGAGTTGTGCAAATTTGATTGTTTATACAGTTTGACAAGTAAATTCAATTGTGACTGTTTTAGGGTCACGCAGCGAAAAACTGTTTTGCTGATCATATCCTGATTATTAGCTTCCATTCACGCTTGGTTCGAATAGTTTTTAAGACAACTTATACTTTTTAATGCAGCTCCCCAGCATAACATGGAATGGAAGCCAAAATCGAGTCAAAAGTCCGGCTATATCAGCCCTGGAGTTATTGGAACACCTGCAACCCCTATTTCACCTGTCATTGATAATTCTAGGGACCTGAAAACAGATGCTACTCTGTTGGATGAGAAACTTTCACGTGTGAACGTCTTTGAGAATGAACATGTAATTATACCACAACATCTTCGAGTCCCTGAAGCCGATCGCACTCGGTTGACCTTTGGAAGCTTTGGAGCAGGATTCGATTCTATAAAGAGTGTATCCTCTGGATTTCAAGCAGCTGGAAATGCAGAAAAATCAAATGTGGAATCTTCTGCAAGGTTGGTGCCTTGCACTTCTCTTTTTGATTGTACCTTTTTTATACTTTTTGGTTCCCTCTTTCTGTAATTTTTCTCATACTTGTTTTCATTATATGCTATTTAATAGAAGATGCAGTATATTGTAAGAGCTGCAAAAGATTAGAATCAAAACATTGAGAAGATACACAAACAACTACATGAGCTCATGGTAATATTGTTAATGCAGTGCATTGGTATCAGCTCTGGAGGATGCTTCGGGTGGCAACCAGATCGATTTACTAAATGATCAAGTTAGAAATTCCGGTTCCGTCTCTCCTTCTTCGGCTGTGGCTTCTGAGCTCCCATTGTCTGATAAAGAAGAGTCGAGTCCCCAGCATTCAGAAAATTATGCGGATATTGGATTGATTCGAAATGACAGCCCCTCCTACGCTCGTGCAGAGCCACAACAGCAGCAAGATCCACCTGGATTACCGAGTTTCTCGGTGAGTTTTATTCTCAAGTTCCGTACTTATCAATATAGGGCTGATTACGGGATGGGCCGGGTTGAACTCTTGAGTATAACGAGCATATGCGCTGTCCAAGCCCAGCCCACTCAAGCTCAAGCTTATAAAATCGTGAACAAGACCAGCCCTAATAAAATGTTATAGGCCTGGGCCCGACTCACTTGTCCAATATATATTATAATTCTAAATATAAATTTGAATTTTGATTTTAAAATATTAATATCAAATCTTAAAACTGATCAGTCGAGACAGTTATTGTTCCAACTGGTTCATTTTCAAATACAGGAGAGCATTGGGAGAAGGGGGGGTTTGGTTTGGAACGGTTGTTTACATGACAGTAGGAGGGAGTATTCTTCCAATTGATCGGGGACAAATCCTACTCCCCACTAGCATTGCCACCACCCCCGTAATTGTCAAATGCCTTAATAATATTTTGATAACCTTTTAGGCTTTAATTAAATTGATTAATGAAAAACTAGGCTTTTGGCTTCTTGGTTCAAGTGTAAAATAGTTTGTAGTATATTTAACTTTGGGCTGGCCTGGTGTTTTACGTCTGATCAAGCCTGGCTGAATTTTTTACTGGCTTTGAAAACTTAGTCCATCCTTGCCTTCTTGATGCAGAATTTATGTCCAGCTTCGACCCAAAGGTTGATTAGCTTTAACAGTAGGAAACCTTTTTCTTGTCCACAGGAGAAATAGTTGCTTTCCTGCATCAATGATCTACGGCTTATTGATTTAATATATTTTCCCTTGTTGAAAAGCAAGTCAATGTTGGTTCTGTTTTGTACTCTTTTGTGATGAAAGAATCTTATACCTTCTGTTCTTTTCTGCTCTGGGACGCAGGCATATGACCCCCAAACTAGTTATGATGCCCCATTCTTCAGACCAGCAATGAATGAAAATCTACGGGTGCAGGGTCTACCGTCTCCCCAGGAGGTATGTTGTGCCGATTCAAGTTTGGGGTCCTCCCCCCCCGCCCCCCCTTACCTACATTTTTAAGTACTTTGTTAACTAATACGCTGCTCTTGTGCACCTTTCTCTCTCTCTTTCACACAAACAACATATGCATGTACCCACGTGCATGCAGTGTATATTATGCTTATAATTATTCAATGCTGTGGATGGATGAGAGTGGTGAAAAATGAAATTCTCTTTAGCTCGCTCGCACATTCACACAAACAAGATATGCATGCACCCATGCGCATGCAGTATATATATTATGCTTATAAAATTTCAATGCTGTGGATGGATGAGTGGTGGAAAATGAAATTCCATTCAATCTTTGATCTACAGGCCTTGAGCTCGCATGCAGCAAACAGTATCCCTGCATCCTCAATAGCAATGGTACAACCACCTGTGGCACAGATGTACCCGCAAGTTCATGTTTCCCATTTTGCAAATATCATGCCATACCGTCAGTTCCTCTCCCCGGTATATGTCCCACCAATGGCTATGCCAGGCTATTCTAATAACCCCGGATATCCTCATCCCTCGAATGGAAGCAGTTACGTGCTGATGCCTGGGGGCAGCTCGCACCTCACTGCCAGTGGCCTCAAGTATGGAACCCAACAGTTTAAGCCTGTTGGTGCCGGCGGTCCCACTGGGTTTGGAAATTTTACCAGTCAAGCTGGATATGCTATCAATGCACCTGGTGCTGTTGGCAGTGCAACTGGCATTGAGGATTCAACCAGGATGAAATACAAGGAGAGCAATCTTTACGTTCCAAATCCACAGGTAATTTATGTTTTTCTTTTCTTGAATTAGAGCAATTTATATCTTGCTCTCCTGTGCCTTTTTGGAGGTGTAAAATCTATCTGAATTGGCATTGCTTGCTTATATTGAAATGATAGTATATTTAATGAGTAGTTAAGAATGCTTCCAAATCACCGTCGATGTAAAGGTGTGGGCAACCTGTCCAATATGTGTAGTCAGAAGTTATTGTTGTTTTCTGTGTGTGTGCGTGCGCGTGTTAGGGGTGGCAATGGGCTGGGCTCGGTCGGGCTTCCACCCCAATATAACATTACTTATGTGTGTCCAAGCCCGGCTCGATTTTTGGGCTCAAAGGTGTAGGCCCGATCCTAATGTATTTATAATGCATCAAGCCCGAACCCGACCCTACAAATTCAAATGTTTTACTTTTTAAAATTAAAAAAACTATAAATTACAAGGATATTTCATAAATACTTGTAAAAAAACTAATTTTTTTTTAGATTTATAGTATAATAGACCTATAAAATAGTGTGACTATGTAATGAAAGTAAGACATTTGTATTGATGATATAATATTTATATGCAGTCAATATAGAAAAATAGTAATTAAATGTAATGCATAGGTCTGGCCGGGCTGGGCCAATCTAATGTAAACCTGAGCCTGGCCCGAAAAATCAACTAGGTCTTAAATTTTGGCCTGGCCTGGCCCTACTGGCTACATGCACAAGCCCGCCCAATCATAGGGCCAAGCGGGTCACCCGGCCCATTGCCATCCCTAGTGTGTTGTCTGTGTGTGGTCAGAAGCCGTTTTAAGGTATTGGACTTTATTTTGAAATGGTATGAGCTTATGTTGTCTTTTTTTTTTTGTGATTGTCGTGTAGGCGGAGACATCAGAAATTTGGTTACAGAATCCGAGGGAACTTCCAGGCTTGCAATCAGGTTCATATTATAACATACCAGGCCAAGCACCACATGCTGCATACATGCCATCCCTCACAGGCCATGCTTCCTTTAATGCTGCTGCCGCTGCCGCAGCAGCAGCACAATCAACGCACGTGCAATTCCCTGGTTTGTATCATCCTCCTCAGCCAACTGCAATTGCCAACCCCCACCATATGGTTCCTAATATAGGTGGAAATGTTGGAGTGGGAGTCGCCGCAGCTGCTCCTGGGGCTCAAGTCGGCGTGTATCAGCAACCTCAACTAGGTCACCTCAATTGGACCACAAACTTCTGAAAACAAATATCAATCCAGGCCCTTCTTTCAATGAAGGGATTGAAGGTAGTAGCTACAGGTGAAGAAGGTTTTAGTTTTCTTTATGAAATGAATGTAGACCTCTGTAATCTTTTTCATATAATGCATTTCAAGCTTGCTTTTATTTATCGTTCTTCCGTGTCATATCCTGAAACTTGCATAGATTAGTATGAAATCTCCTTAAAGAGGTTTAAAATCGACGTAAAAATAAAAATAAATTGTTAGATGTTTTATTCAGATTGAGTAGGAAGGATGCATTGATTTGTAATCAGAATTAGAAGATAGAAGGTATTCAAATCCATATTATTAAAGGTGACCGTCTAAGCGACTAGGAGATTTCTAAGGGCTCAAGCGAGGGTTGCCTAGGCAGAGTGTGCTTAGGTGACCGCCTTGGCAACAAGGTGATCGCATGGTTGCCTAATCTACCAGGGCAGTCACTCATTGTGTATTGTGGTTCAACTTTTCATGAACCACTCAAATTGTAATTTATATTTTAATTAATTTATTAATTAAAAACTTATGTTATTTATTTAGGCTTCATATGTTTTTAGTAGTTTAAGACTCAAGTCTCTATAGTATAAGCTTAACTTGAAGCCTGAAGTTGAAGAACCCAAGCATTCAAGAGAACAACTGAACAAGCTTGAAGCCGAAGGTTCAAACTCCAAACTAGCTAGGTATGTCCTCTCTCTCATCTCTTGGTTGTTTTTTATTTTTCATATGCAATTGCGGGCAGTTGTTGCAGACTGCACAGAAAATTTCACTCTATTTGTGTTGCAATGGTTTTTGCTTTCATCTTAAAAAATTGTCAGCCTAGGCAGCAGGTCTATCGCCTAGACTTTCCTAGGCATTTTGATAGCATTGATTCAAATGGTTGCAAGAGATGTACAAGAATCAATTCCCAAGGCCCTCAAACCAGCGTCAGCTGATTTCACCGGCACAGAGACAGGCACGTCGTAGTCGAAGCTCTTCGATCTTAGCTCGGATCTCTTGGCTTCCTTCTCCGTCCACGGCAGTCAAACTTTGTTGCAGGTTTGATATTCTCCTGTCCAAGCTTTTTATCTGTTTCACTAAAATAAAGATAGCAAGAACGTATAAGAAAGAGAGACATGACCTGGTTCTGCTACACAAGTAAAGATGACAA
The DNA here is from genome assembly GCA_031762675.1 of Pachysandra terminalis. Classification (NCBI taxonomy): domain Eukaryota; kingdom Viridiplantae; phylum Streptophyta; class Magnoliopsida; order Buxales; family Buxaceae; genus Pachysandra; species Pachysandra terminalis. Next base: position 14,502,906 of record JAUPMG010000003.1, read on the forward strand.
GCACACATAAGAAAAGAGAGACCTTCCTGTGTGGCCATCGAGGCATTCCATGTTTCCTGCATATCTTCTTCAGAACTGTGGGGCATATGCTTAATTCTCTTGCAGCCATTTCTATTGGTAGAGGAAAATAGCTTCCCAAGTCCTGAAGTGTCATTTTCCCTGTTCTCTCCCTCTGCATATTACCCAAGAAAATTAGGAAAAAACGAAATTCCCATTAGATATTGCTTGGTTATAATCTCCTGATGAGCCATTTTTTTTTGTTTTTTTAAAACAGACTTCCAAATGATAGTCTGTGATACTCTGAAGAAGCCATTAACAAAGAACAGTGAAGTATAGATCACCTGGGCTGCTAGGCTGCTCTTTGGTACTCTTACTGCATCACTTTGTGCTTCAGCTTCGGTCATCTCACACGCACCTATAATAATTTAGAAAACAAAAAATAAAAAATACAAGGGAAAAAATCCATACACTTAATATTTAAGTCTGGCTTGAGACACCCTTTTGATGACAAATAGGTTATGGAATCAAAATTCCTTCATTGCTTCGACTAACAATGAGGGAAATCAAAATTTCCTCTTGCAGACTCTCTAGCTCAGGACCTGGAGGTAGTAGGGTTGAGTCTCTGGGTTTATCTGATATATGGTCCTTGTGGGTGGGGTCATGTATCCAGGGTTTATACTGATTTCACTATGTGGGTTGGGGTTCTACATAAAGAAAAATGTTCAAATATTATTGTCCATAAAATTATGGTTATGCCCTTTACGAGTAAATGTCAAAGGAAGGAAAAAAAAATTGCCCATAAAATTACGGTTATCCCCTTTACGAGTATGTGTCCAAGGAAGGAAAAAGAAAGGAATAAACACAAACCAACCTATGACTTAGGCATTAGGGTACTACTATACTTGCCTGAATCAGTTTGAGGTTGTTGATCAAACTCATCTGGGTTGGCATTTTCTTCCTCCCAATTCAATCCTACGCATAGAGCACCATAGAAGATGGAGAGGGGATCTTGCAACATAGCATACCCTGCTTGTTTACGCTCTTGACAGTACTGAAGCAGAAACTGTTTCACACTCTCCATGCTTTGGTTGCAGAAACTGAGCACACACCTCATCAAAGTCTTTAAAACAACTGGAAAAACTAAAAGTATTGGTGGACTCTGAAATGCGAATCTGACGACGAAAAGATTACGAAAACTTACTCGATCATACGATGCTCTTTGTTCGGTACAGCAAGTGGATCGACACCACCACCTTGCGTAGTAATCTCGAGAATTGCATGGCAGATTATACCAACTCTTCCATGAATCTCAAGCCTTGTAGTCTGACTATCTAATAACCAAACAGACAAAAGATAATCAAAATGGGTTTTTTAGTCTCTGTACTTGGTGAAAACTACTTGCTGGGACTGGGACGTACCTTTGGTATGGTTTATTTCTCTAAGGACTTGACAACAACTGCAATTAAAAGGGAGTATCGGTGGTGGCCAAATCTCAAGAGGAATCGCATTCACATGACCTTTGTTAATTGATTCAGGAAGTTGTTCTTGATCAACTTGAGGAGTACTGGTCTCTGCAGGGAGAACGGAGTCATGATACATATTCCATATTAATGGATCGTTTAACGGGTCACAGGGATCCATAATTTGGTTATCCGGTTGACAGATCACCGGAGGATGAGGAGGAGACGAAGACTCCTCGGCGTTTGAAGGAGGTTGGTTTTGTTGGATATCGAGACTGAGATTGGCAGCATTGGAGTCTCCGAATAGTCGAAGAACATCTTCCACAAACTGCCTATCAATAAGGTCTTGATAAGGATCGATGGACTCGGGATCCGCCATTAATGGCGGAGTCGAAGATCGTCTTGCAATGGCAAGAACCAGAGAGAGAGAGGGGCAAGGATTTTAAGGTTTTAAGACAACTTTTAGTGTAATTGCATATAGAAGAAAGAGGCGGGAGGTAGTTTAGAACCGTTATGTCATTGACGGTTTGAGTTTTTCAACGTTCCAAAAAAACCGAAAGACAAAAATTATTGGGTGATGCTCGTTGCAGCGATAGTTTGCTAGGGGAACAGAAATCTTAAATTTGATGTGCATCAGCTATAAATTTACTGAAAACACAAATACTCTTCTTAACAAAGAGCATTTTTTTTGGGAGTAATGGGCTCTTTTGTCATTTGATTAAGATTACTCTCCTAGAGATATACAAATGGGTCTTTTGCGCTGGCCCGACACGATAAAACTCGGGCTTAATCTTAGATCCCCAGGCCCAACATAGCACTGTGCATGCTCGATTATTATCGTGTCGAGCGCTTCATGCTTTACTTTTGGCTAAAAACTCAATCAGGCCTGTACCTGCTCGTACCCAAGTCGTGCTGTGCTCTACCATAGGCCACAATCCCGGGTCCTGTCCGATATGACACTATAAGTTCTATCGTACCGTGCCATGTCGTGCAGAGCCCAGCACGGACCAAATCTTGATGGATTAGAATTGAGGATGAATTGTATTTGTAGGAATGTTATACCTGTACAGGCATCCATTGGTTAGGAGGACATCTCATTTTGATGAGATAATCTCAACCATCCAGTTCATTTCATCATTTGGACGGTTTAGAACATAGACTGAAGGATTGGGCAGATTCAGGAAAGTGTATATAGATGAACGCTTCCTATCCACGCGATTTGCTAGACTTCGATCATCAATGGAGGAATTAGTGTGTCTACTGATCTCTACCGTTCATTTTAATCCAATCATTTCGAATAATTGAAAACGCTTTTGACCTCAAAAAGGTGTACATTGATCGGATGGCTACTATCGTTTACTTGCTCTGATCCTGACATACAATGACGGTTTACAGGGGTTTTTCTACCGAGGTTTCAACCTCCTATATATTGTTCAACCAAAAAAAAAAAAAATTCAATATTGTTTTCCGCCAAAAAACCTTTCTTTCCCTCCTAAATTTCGCTTGAACAATCTCTTCAACTGTTCTTCAGTTTTGAGGATCAAAAACGCTAACAATCATGTTAAGATCTCTAAGCTACTTCGCATCGTCTCTGCATTCAACAATCTCTTCTGCTTAAGAGCCTGAGCAAGATAGGGTTCATCTTGCTGTTCAGTTACACACACCTCCTTTGAACAAGGCAAGATCTCCTTCACAATCTTCTTCCTCCTCATTTGATTATTATCTATTTGAATTCCATGAACTCTTTTGATCAGTTTTCAATTGTAATTTGTAGCGTTTACTGTTGAATCTTTACAATTCGATGGATTTCGTTCGGTTTCCATTTCGTTACTTTTGTTGTTGAATCTCTGCAAGTTCTGTTAATCTGTATTGGTTTCTATGTGATCAGTTGCTTACTATTGAATGTTTGTAACCGGATTCGATTCCTGCTAAATCAATTGAATACTAAATCGAAATGCTGCTGTTTAAATTGGGGTAAAAGGGAAGTCGTGTTGGAAATTTGGTGGTCTAAGAACAGTTACAGGTTGTGGTTATGTCTAAGGGTCAGATTTAGATCCATTGGAAGAGGAACTAAGTCTAAATAGAGTGGGATGATGCACTCAAGTTCATATTGTTGATCCCCAAAATCGGTTAACAAAAGAGATTAGCGAGATGACTCGAGATGACAGGTGTCATTTCCTGAGTGGTCAATCAAAAAGGGGATATAGGTTCGAATGCCTGTTTTGTAATGGCCTAGACTTTGACAGCTGTTCCAATACAAGGTTTTCGTGTCAATCATTGAGGGCTAGACATGGTAGGATGATTCCACGTGTCCTGGCCCATACTTCGACTGTCACTTATCACTTTGTACAAGTGTGCAAGCAATCTCTGCCTTGTGCTCAGTCCTTTTTGATGTGACATCGCCTACGTGGGTCTGGTCAACTGCCAACAACCGCTATGAGTCTGATGGGACGTCCCTTTGGGCCACCATTCCTTTAGTTATCTCGATTTCCTCCCCTTTTTGTCTTATTATATAAATGATTTAAGAAGTTCGGGACGTTGTCCTCGAGTGAGATATTCTAAGGATAATTCTTTGAATAAAACGATTTCAACTCGACTATGAGTGTAGTGCTTCACAATATTGAGTCAAGTCATGACTCGATGTTGTAGCACAACTCAACATGTGATCTCGGGTGTTTTATACTTGATGTATGACTATCCCGAAACAATCATTTTTGCTCTGGGCCTTAGGATGTAGAATGGAGTCTTATTTTGCTCCATGACTGGAGTAATGCCATTGTTTCTTGGGTAACCTTTCAACATAACAGTGTGATATGGATTGCTGAAGTTTAGACCGGGATCA
>JAUPMG010000003.1:14507307-14527762 GCA_031762675.1 Pachysandra terminalis
TTGAGAAGCTATCGCATTAATGGGTGATAAGAACGGTCAGATATCCTGCTGTTTCAAATCTTGCTTTTCACCAAAACAGTCTAATTACTGTACAGCCGCTGACAGTTGGTACGTGACAGGGACGGCTGTACAGCCGTTACAGCTTTATGGAATGATTCAATGTGTACAGCTATACCCAAAATGCGTACACGCGCTCATAATCAAGCACCGCGTGTAAAGTGGGGTTAAATTAGCCCGCCTGATCAACAATATCAAACTAATCAGGACCATTAATTCAAGAATTTCGGTAAGCTGATCATTACTTATATTGACCATCAAAGCTGCCTTCGTACCATTTGGACCCAGATGGCTGGAACATTGGCTGGTCCTTCTACTGATGCTCGCCATCAGAGAAAGAATGGCGAGCATTGATGTAGGGACCAACCGATGTTCCAATCATCTAAATCCAGACGATACGGTCCTGTCAAAGTTTGTGGTCCACAGATCTAACGGTGTTGATTAAATACAAACTAGGCTATATGTAGCAGCACAATAGATTACACTATTAAGAAGAAGGGAAGTGATGACTGTTATCTTTTTTTGGAAAGGTGTCCACTAAGAATCCCTCGTGTGTGCTGGCGTCGTCTCCTCCCCACTCGGCCACTCTCTCTTTCTTTCCTTTTCTTTCCCCACTACTCCGCCTCATAATTACCGCTGATTCCGGCAACACGTGAATCGGACGACGGATAACTCATAAAGCTAATCTTTTAACGTTTTTACATTCATATCCTTATTAAGCCAGCTCAAATTGTATCTCAATCACCAACGATGAAACTTCCCAAAATTATAATAAACGAAACGAAAGAAGAGATGATATGGTACATTCCCCACTACAAATGTTATTGTGACATAGGAATAGATATATAGCACGTGGCATAAGAGATGTAGACATCCCATAGCATAAGGAATAGATATATAGCACGTGGCATAAGAGAATAGATATGGTACGAAAAGCCTTCTTGGCCTACTAGGATCTTTTGAGTGCGGGTTTATTCCTTCCAACCAATCACTGACTTCCACCTAACCTGCAAAAAAAATAATGGCCCCACCGAAAATAAAAAATGAATAAAAGGAATTGACAGTGCAGACTAATTAGTTGGTATGGCACGTGTATTGTTCAAAGAATTTTTGTTATTATTAATTTGTTTCCGTAATAATTCAACAAAGTTGGCTTCATCTGTTCACAATCGCGGCGTATCATTTATTCCTTGGATTTTGTATTACATTAAAGTAGATTCAGTGCAAGTCTTATGCAAACACGATAACTACGTCAAATCATCTGGACCCTATGTGTAGATTTCGTTCGACGGTGGTGATGTGTTTACAGAAGCGCTTCGCTTATTATGAATAACAAGGATTTAAATTGGACATCAAGGAGAGATAAGGAATGTTTACTTTTTTTACCGGAAAAAGAAAAAGAGCCTCGAGGACAAAAATAAATGCCACGTCATGACTTCCAAGCTGGCAGTCGACTGCATGCATGCGCGTGCGTGAGGAGTCAGCTCAGTGCTTAAAAGGAGAGAGAGAGAGAGTGAGGGAGTAACAGAGAAATGAGAACTCTATCTAATGCTCTCTCATCTCTTTCAATTAGAAGAACATAGAAGGCGTGGCATTTGGCTTTTATTACTCTCTCTCTCTCTCTGTCTTCCAAAGAAAAAGAGTACGTCTTCAAGGACTCATCGATTACTCTTGTCTGGTTTATGTTTCCTTCTTCCATCCATTCTCTTCCACTATTCCTTGAAGAAATGTCTTTGAATCTCTCTCAAATGATCTAAATTTCCTCCCATTGATCTCGGTCGCAGCTTTTGACGGTCTCGAAAGAGACAGGAAAACCAGATAATCTCAAAAACCTTCAGTTCTTGTTCTTTCTGTTTGGATTTTTCTTTCTTTCTTCTTCTGTAGTTGTTTGAATCTTCTTTAAGAAGATGGATAGGTGGGAAAAATCACTACGAGAAGACAGGTTTCGACAGGGAAGGAAGAATCCTTCCTTCTCTTCGACTCTGCTCGACGCGATTTACCGTTCAATTGACGAAGGTGAAGGAGGAGAAGAAGATTTGGTGCTTTACAAGGAAACTATGCGAACGAAACAGGGCACTTGTAGAAAGAGCGCTTTAGAAGAAGACGAGATGGCGAGTCTTCGACGAGCTTGTCTGATCGAGAAATGGAGGGAGAAGAAGGTTAGTGAGAAGGTCGTGATCCGAAGAAAGTCTGTACCGGAATTGGAAAGGAAATCGCACAACGATCGTAATTCTATGTTGTTGAATTCCTCTTCTTGTTCTTCAGATTCTAGCTGTGGAGGAGGATTCTCGTCCTCGGAAACAGAATCTGTTTACGGATCGAGATCAAGGTCGTCGGACTTAGCTTCGCAGAGGCCAAAACCGGTTCGAACAAGCGTTTCGACGCGATCGGAGAAGCCTCTACACTACGATCACGGAGAATTCCAAACTTTTGATGATTACAATCACCAGAAAAATTCTGTTCCTCAGCAGAAGTCGAAGCACGAAGCTAGTGGTTTCATCAAGACGAAATCCAGAGCCTTGAAGATGTACGGTGATCTGAAGAAGGTGAAGCAACCGATCTCACCAGGCGGTCGTCTCGCAAGTTTTCTCAATTCTCTTTTCACTGCAGGACACGCGAAGAAGGCAAAGATCTCGACTTCCGTTAATGGCTGCGACGACGCGAGTTCCGAGAGGAAATCTAAATCGGCGCAGGCGTCGACGTGTTCTTCCGCTTCATCATTTTCTAGGTCTTGTTTAAGCAAAACTCCATCTTCGAGAGGGAAGTTGAGTAATGGAATGAAGAGGTCCGTTAGATTCTATCCGGTGAGCGTGATCGTCGATGAAGATTGTCGACCTTGCGGACACAAATCCTTATACGAAGACGAACCGAGTCTAATGGCGGTAACGAGAGTTGAAACAATTAGAGAATCTCCATCGCTTCGTGAAGATCTCAAGTTTCATCTAATGGAGAAGACCCGACGAGTCGAAGAAGCTGCACGAGATGTTCTTAAAGGTTATCAGAAGAAGAAGAACGATTTCGATATGAGAGATCTCGACGATGAAGATGACGACGATGATGCCGCAAGTTATTCAAGCTCTGATCTCTTCGAACTTGATAATCTCGCTGCGATTGGGATCGGGAGGTACAGCGAAGAGCTTCCTGTGTATGAAACTACTCATTTCGGTACGAATCGCGCCATCGCTAATGGCTTGATTCTGTAGTTCAAAATCACCACAAAAAAAATTTACTTTAAATTACTGGTTTGGGGGTTTACATCTTACATCGATCATAGAATAAATCCGTTTCTTTTTGTTTAATCCAATTTTCTCTTTAAGTTTCTTCATTATTTATTTTTTGAATTTCGTTTAACGAATCTATCAAAGTTGAAGCTGAAGATCTGGATCGATCGGAAGCAAGAGAAAGAGATAGAGAGACTGGGTATCGAGAAAAGGAATGAAAGTAACGAGGAAGTAATGAAGATTCGAGATCGCGTTCACACACGCAAAATAAGAAAAAGTGATAGACGCAGAAGATGAAGATAGAGTAAAGCAGAGCAGATCTTCTCTCTCCCATTCCATGAGAAGAGAGAAAGCGAGCGAGTCTTTTGCTTTCTCTCTCTCTCTGCTCTGCCCTGCCTCTCTGGGCGGGACCCAACGTCTTCCTCCCTTGACTTCAACATGACGTCATCCAATAGTAGAATCATTTACATTTACATGAAAGATTAAGAAGATTTGATCAGTCAGTCAAAAAAGCGATCCCTCGCTTATAAACATGAATCTCACATTCTCACTTTATTATTATAGATTTATTTATTCTTTTAACTGGTGAATTCAAGCACAAGTACAGGAGAAGAAGATGGAACAGCAAACTGGGTTGGAACTTGAAACTGCCGCCATGAGGTTTTAAACTCGGGATTTGAGGCGCGTGAAGGAATGTGATTTTGGAATAGTCTGAGGGCCTATATGGAATAGTTGCCTACAAGTGAAAAGGGGTTTCAATGCGAAGAGATCATAATTTTAAATTTCGTTTCATTGATTTCGTAGAGCAAAACGAAATCGAAATTTCGTTGGAAAACAATTTTTTGATTAAATTAATAAAACGAAATATAGGCATTTTATTTTACAAAATTTTGGTATGATATTTAGCAAACTTTGTCGAAATAAATTCATTTTTTTTAATTTAAAATATTTAATAAATTTTGGTATGATATTTAGCAAACTTTGTCGAAATATTTCGGCCAAAATTTCGACAATTTCAGTTACCTTTTCGGCGAAATAATTCAAGTTGAAATAAGTGAATTTCACATTTCGGATGCCTTATCCGAAATCGAAATTTCAAACTATGGAAGAGATTTGTTAAAAGGATTTTGAATCCAAGTTAATGATTAAAAATTAGGGATAATTTTGCTTTGACTTCCAGTAGTTTCTGACATTTGCAGCGGATACCCTCTTGTTTTTGAAATCTCATTGTTCCTCTTCTTGTTTATTGTCAGGTCTCGGATACCCCCTCACTAACAGAACAGTCTAATTTATTGAATTTGTAAGTTAAAATTAAATTTTAATGACTATATTACCCTTGGGTTCTCCATTCTTCATGTTTGCAGATACATTTTCAATAGATTCGAAGTTTGTTAGAAGGAAGTCTGAGTTTTCTTCTGAAAATAGAAAGAATTAAATCTGATACAAATTATAGAGATGAATTTAATTGCGGTTTCATTATATAACTCTTATTGATATTGGCCGGCAATGAATGGTCAGCAGCGAGTGATTGGCAGTGAATGCTGTTGAGGATTGGAATGCCCTAACAGAAGAACGGAAGAGACAAAGTGAAATTTCTCCCAAAAGTTTTTACGATTTGATTGCCCTCACTAAAGAGCATTTTTGTCATTTGTTGGCTCATGGTTGAACCATAAGTTTAAAGCAAGGCTTTTTTTGTCTTTTTACAAGAAAAACTAGCAGCATTAGCGTTTCTATTAGTGTAGGGGTATATGAGACCTGACAATAAACTAAAAGGAAGATAGTGGGATTTCAGAAACAAAAGGGTATCTGCTGCAAATATCAAAAACTACAGAAGTCAAAGTAAAATTATCTCTAGAAATTATGTTTGGTAAGAAAATTTATATAAATACATAATTTTAGGCTTATAGATATTTTTATGTTTTTAAAGAATGTTTAACAACCCGGAGTTGCTCAACAGGAGCCTTGTGCCTCAAGAAGTGCGGAGTTTCTAGTTTGAGTCCCTCGGGCTATCATGAAACTTATGACTTGTTGGTGGTTCTAGTTTTCTAGGGTTTTACCCAATCATCCCAAGTACGACTGGAGTTTTACGTCCTAAAAAAAAATGTTTCAAAGTAATGAAATTTTTAGAAGTTTTACTTAAATTTAGAACATGTCTAAGTGCTTCCTTGAAATACAATTTTTAGAAGCAATCCTACACCTGCTTTACCAAAAATAGACTGTTAAAAGAAGTGCTTTTATCCAAAGCAACTTTTAAAAGTGTCACCAAACATCCTCGTATGTGTGCATATATATTCCAGGTTTGGCTTTCTTTTGATTAAGCTTTGGATTTATTCACCTCTTAATGTTTTCAAATATTATAATAGGTGAAAATATATAATTGTAATGTATATTGTACACACATTACGTTCGGGGAAATGATCAAAAAGAGCATTTTTTTTTTTGGTCTTAATCACGTGGTGTCCCCACACCCACATAGGTGTGGGACTAATCCACGTTTGAGGCAGGAGCATTAAAGGTAAACTCCTGGCAACGAGTGCTTCTAGTGGGATTTGAATTCCAGACTTACCTCCTGAGACGCCCACTAGAGCCCAGCTTGCTACCAACTGAGCCACACATCGGTGGTAGAAAGAGCATATTTTCTACAGAAGATGGGTGACTTGATAGAATAGAATGATAGAACAAGAAATTTGTAAAGTTAACTCCAAATAGCTTGGATTTAAGCTCGTAACAATAATAATAACAGTAATTATAATCATGATAATTAGTACATTAGCAAACCGACCAAAAGTTCACAAGGAGCTGTCTGTCCTAATTATTATCATTATGGTTAGTAACTAAAAACCTCTTAGTGATGTATAATGGGATAAAGATATCTTTAAGTACTGTCCCAAACACTTTGGATAAGGCTCTCTCATAATTATGATTAATTAACAGTAGCTTCATCTTGAGAAGGAGCGTTTAACTAACTTCTCTAAGTGGAAAGAAAATCATATGCGACATTTCGCTGCGATTCTTCTGGCGGTATTAACCGCGTTAAGGTAAAAGCCGATTTTAGGTTGATATGTCTTAGGATTTTAGATATAATTGGTCACCCGTTTTAGTCTAGTTGGTATTGTAGGAAATATTGCACCGATTATTTCCTCTTAATCAAACTAAGCAGGTGACGCGTGCAGTAGTGCACATTGATAAATATTTACAACATGTTAATCGTTTATTTGTTGTCAATTTGTTTTTTTAACTGAAATAAGGTAAGAACGGTTATTTTGAGAACCTAACCTCCGCCTCTTATAATAAACCGAAAGATAAATATTATCCCTAATCATATTAAATGCTTTATCATCCTAAAATTTACTTTTAAAAATTTTTAAAAAATTCTTAAAACATTTTAAGATGCACCCTCTCCCTTTCTCTTTATAGTGTACTCTCTTTGTGTGTGTTTGTGGGTGATATTTGTAGTGGTTTGGTAAGAGGAAAAATAACCCTTTAATGTGCTATATATTGGTAGATGCATAAATAATGAAGAACAATAAATTAGAACTAAAATAAAAAAGAGGGAGTTAGGGAAGGACCACAGAATCATAACATTGTGATATGCTGCCAATAAAAATATCATAACTTAACCACCAACGTGTGGCTCAGCTGGTGGCAAGCGGGGTTTTAGTGGGCGTTTCCATAAGTAAGTCTGGAATTTGAATCCCACTAGAAGCACTCGTGGCTAGAAATTTACCATAATTGCTCCCGCCTCGAACATGGATTAGTCCCACACCCAAGTGGGTGTGGGGAAACCATGTGGTTTAAGACCCTAAAAAAAAAAATAATTACCATAACTTCTTAATTGACTAGTGTTGATGAATGTCAAATTATAAAACTAATGGAGGTTAAGCTCTAAATACAAAAAAAAAAAAAAAAAAAAAAAGGCTAGTCTAAGATGGCATCCATTTAATATTAGACACGTGGCAAGCATGTAACGGTTAGAAACCGAGCACTTTAACGGGTCCCACTTAAGGAATCTCACCAGTAAAAGTATAACTAAATCAGATGATAACAACAACCCAAATGTATTATAAACAATTTTTGTAGATAAGTAAGTCAAAGGTCTTTTAATAAATAAACAAGATAGATTAAAGATTAATATTTTTGTTTAGGCAAAAATACTTAGAAAGATTCCCGTACGGTTGGTGAAGTGGGAGGTTGCTTAACAATGATGAGATTAATGTGAGGTGAAGCAAGACTTAGAGAGACATCCTACCAGCCTAGCTTGTTGACCTCTTTTTCCACAGCTATTCTTTTGTTTTTTTTTATATTTATAATTAAATTGTAGAAGGAATAGATTCTCTAAAATGATCTTCACTAGAGAGGTTAATTAGCTAACATAATCAATTTTAAGAAAATAAAATCAATAATGACGACGCATAAGCGTACATGTGTTAAGGGTTTCCAAAACCGGCGTACTAAATCTTAGGGTTGTCAACGAGCTGAGCTAGTTCGGCTTGGGCTCGTTTGAGCTGAGCTTGAGCTCTAAATTTAGGCTCGTGAGCTGAGCTTGAGTTCGAAAAAAAGCTCATTATTTTAATGAGCTTGAGCCGAACTTGGATAGGCTCAGGTCGATTAAAGCTCAGCTCGATTTGTATATGTGATTATACGTTCATATTCTTAGATCTTATATTATATATTAATATTAAACACACATGTTAACATATTATATTACATATAATAATAGTTATCAACTTTAATGTTAATAATTTGTATTAATTTAAGTTTTTTTACGACGTCAATTTTTTATAAGCCGAACTTTTTATGAGCTGAGCTTTTACGAGTTTGAGCCTGAGCCAAATTGGACAAAGCTCAACTTGGCTCGGAACCTAAAAACTTTTAACGAGCCTGAGCTTTACTAGAGATTTACGAGCCTGAGCTGAGTTGGACAGAGCTCAGATCGTTTACAGCCCTATCAAATCTTACTCGTTGAGCCTTGGATTGCTCGACTGGCCCATTGTAACGATAACTTCCCACACATCTTTACAAGCTCATGTGAAAGCAGACACTAGTGTCTCTCAGAAATATAGGCGTAATCTCTTTTCACTGCACATACAAATAAATCAATAGTGACACATAGGTGTACATGCGCATACACACGTATTAAGGATTTCCGGAGTCGATGTTTCAAATCTCTTTGCATAGGCCTTAGATTACTTAACGGGTTTCCTTTGCGAGGCACGACTCCCCACACATCTTTACAAGCTCACTAGCTCGTGTAAATGCAAATACTTTCTTGATTCGTTTCTTATACGAGACTATTCTCGTTCTTAATTGGACGAAGTTCAAGTCATCTAATCCACACAAAAAAAGCTTTTTTATTGAAATACTCTAACATGAACTTAAGTCAAAAATTCATCCTGTTCTTAGTCATCAATGTCTATGCAGTCCTTGACTACTAAATTAGTGCAAAGGCTGTATATTGTTGAAAAAATTTGCCTTCTAATAAAGAGGGGTACTTTTATAATTTTAAGGTGGTTATGGTTAAAAGTTTAATAACAAATAGCACAATAAAATCTGTGATTGGTCCTTCTTTACACCCACAATTATATATATAAGTACAGCCTATATAAGGGGCCTATATCATTATAAAACGGTTTAAATTGGAATGAAATGTCAACATCAATAACAACACCATATATTTTATGGCCAAAGCATCAAAGGAGTATGTCACATACCAACCATACACAGATCCCTGGCTTCCATATTCCTCACTTGCGGGATTGCAATTCAAACTTCATCACCGGACCGGTTGGGATAAGGTTCGAGCCATGATCCACGAATTGGCTTGATTGCAGGCTCGCCCATTCTCATGCTGCCGGGTCCTTAAATGTGTTAGGACTTAAGACGGAATGAGTTGGGTCGGACCCACAAAACTGTCAAAAGCCTGTTAGGGTACTTAAGTCTCACGTACGGTGTGGTGTCTGGTCTCGCACGTGATCTGGTGCCTCTTGACAGGTGAGCTCAGGTTCCAATTATAGTTGAAGAGCCCAAGCGTGCTCACTCACTTCAGTAACTTGAGTGATACTATGCGGAAACGTGTCCCCACTGAAACACGTATCCTTTCTCGCAGTTTCTCTTTGATTGGTCTTGCCTCCTTACTACCTAGCAACTTGATCACCATTGGCCTCTTTTGATACTGGCCATTGATCACACGTGTGTCCACGTCTACTTGACTTGGTTACCCTTGAGAAAAGATTAATGGTTTTGTATGATATAAGGGTATAACGGGTAAGAGAGATAGAAAATAAGGCAGCTTTAACAGATTTAAGCAGGTCAGCAAAAGGGAAAGAGGTTGTAGTTGTGTTTGGCGATCCCGAAGAGAAAGAGAAAGAAAGGGGGATAGTAATGATATTTGTTTCAGAAATATCTTTTCCTTTTCTTCTTTACTCTTATCCTTCGGTTTGAAAATTTGTGTACCAAAGGACAAATCAACCTGCCAAAGTTTCTTTATTCTCCCTTGGCACTTGTCACTCTTTATTCGTTGTATGGTCCGGATCATTAGTGCCGACCCGACCCGATCCGACACAATTTGATATGTGTCCAATACAACACACGGTACGATACGATAAGCCTTATAGTGTTGTTGATCCACTTACCTAATTAAGCAGTCACGTGTCACGTGCTTAACCCGTTTGACTTGCTTGACTTATGAACCATAGGTCTGATGGGTCACTCGACTCGGTCTTACCCGGCAAAACTTTGCCGAACTTGGTTTAATTCGGTTCGACCCCAACACGTCCAACTCGGACTAATTTGGTTTGACCCGGTCCAACCGAGTCTAATTTGGTCTGACCTGGTCTAACTGGTCCGACCCGACTGTTATATTCTATCTACATGTGACTCACCTTCCATTAGATATTTTTCAGATATTTCTCATAAAATATCTTCATGGTGACTCACCATCCACGTGTCACACTCTCACTTAAGACTTGCAAGCCAAGTTTACTTAGAGACCAAGTAAAGACAATGTTATATGAGGACCACTTCAGCACAGAAGAGGGATGATGAAAAATGATAGAAAAAGAGGGAAAAAATCTTGAGGAGAAGGCTCTATACATCAGAAAAAATAGAAGAACACTGTAAAGGAAGCATCTCTTTCCTTCCCTCTCTCTTCCTCTCCCTCATTTATTTCTTACTTTCTTCATCTCCATATGGATGTGATGTTCATTGTATTCCATGTATTTTTAAATAGTGGAAAAAGACCTCCTACGAGATGACCCCCGTAGACTAGGCATATTGCCGAACCACGTAAAATTGCTGTGTATTCTCTGTATTGGCTCTCTTCCCTTCTCCTTCCTCTTTCTTTATGTTTGTCGAGCACAGGCGTAGCGCTGTCCGAACGGCTACGCGACGGTTTAGGCGAGATGTCCCGCGTTCCCAAACAAGACCTTATCCAACCCTGTGCAGTGCGGAAGTGATCGACATGCGACGTTGTCACGTGGTTGTACGATTTACACCCCTTTAAGAGGCTCGATCCCGATCGACGACTTAAAGTGGATCAAGTAGCACAAATTCTACATTAACAATGTTGTGTCAGACCTGGGGATCATGACCCATGGCACGGCCCAAACATGAATTCGATTGGATTTTTAACCAAATTATATGCAAAGCATGAAGCCTGACCTTACGATAATAATCATGTCTTATACCATGCGAGTCTGAAATTAGGGTGCGGTACGAAGAACTCATTCGTACATCCTACATGTACATAAAGATAAAACTCCAAATACAAATAAATGACCAAACAAACTCTCAGCAATTGAGATGATGATGATGATGGTCACTAATGTGAAAGGAAACGATACACATTAAAAAGTGTTTAAAAGGTTTTAGGACATCCAGCATGAAAACAATGGTGGCTCTGCTGATCCTTTTGGAGATCTCTTGGAAATTTTCAATAAATCTCATAAAAGGTTGACGTGAGAAGCCTTATAAGTGGGGGAGGAATATTAGAAAGTAGTGCTCACTTGGTGGCCCTAGACATGGATAGAATGGATTTCCACTTTCTTCCGTCTTCTTTCACGTTCATACGTCTTGTTACACTGATTGGCCTTGGATGATTTGACCAATATTTCTTAGTTTCAGAGGAACGGTTTAAAATCGTGGAGAATGCAATCCATATTAGGAAAATTGTACACTCCAAGCTGAGACTAGACAAGAATGCATCGGCGCCCATTGCTTTGTTTTGTTTCTGTTGTAATGGAGCTTCACCAAATGCGTCTGGTAGAAGCAGCTTCTTCTCAGTGGTAGGAGTTGGTTTGATTGCATTGCACACCAAAGCACTAGTCTTGAGAGTCAAGCAGCTACTACTACTGCTTTCACTATCATGGTTTAATTTCATGGGATTAAGCAGATTCTTTTTGCCTAATTTATATCACTTGGCATCATCAAACTTCACGGAGGTGCCTCACCATAATATAGGATTTTCCTAAAGGAGGCTTTTTGGGTCTAGGGGTGTACAACAGGTCGTGCCGGGCCGACACGGCACCTAAAAGCGTCGTGCCGGACAACATGGCACAGCATGGTTAGTTTTCATGTCGTGACAAAATTTTAGTATCCCAAGGTTGGTATGTCCATGGCACCGTTGGGTCATGTCGTGCCAGTTTTGGGCAGGCTGGGCCGTGCCGTACCCGTGAGGCTGTAAACGAGTTGAGCCAAGCTGAGGGTTCATTAACCTTGGCCTCGACTCTTAGAAGGCTCAATTCGAGAAAAAAAAATAAAAAAAATAAAGCTTAGCTTGGTACAAATACATTATTGTTAATTATGTTATAAATTATATAATATATTAATATGTATGTTTAATATTAATATATAATATAAGATACATGAATGAATAAGGATGTATAATCTCATATAGATCGAACCGAGCCTAGTGAAGCTCGGTTCAAGCTCGTTAAGATAATTAGCTTTTTTTGGAACTCAGGCTTAACTCGCGAGCCTAATTATAGAATTTCAGCTTGGCTAGTTGATAGTCCCACGTGCCCGTGCTGCAGGTAGCGAAACCCAGGCACGATACGGCCTATAAACTGTATCTCGTGTCGTGTCTGGGCATGGCTTAACTATAGCGGGCCGAACCGGCAATTGGGCAGCTCAACCCATTGTACACCCCTTAGTTGGGTCCTCCCTACACACAGATGATCCATGGACCAAATAGAAAATGCACACATTTGGATCATAGTCAGGCCATGTGGATTGTAGTTTAACAACTTATGCATGTTAACGGGTAAAGCTGTAGCCCAGCCCAGTCTATGAAGAGTTAATAAAGGTGAGCCGATATACTTTGTTCACCAATCTCGTCTGCGATTAGACAAGCTCATCAGGTTGGTTGATTGAAGGTGGGGACTAGTTTTTTAAACAAAATCATGCTTCATCACGCAAGCTTCATCACGCAAGGTACAGCAAAGGTAGGAAGGATCCCATTCTATTCCGTAAACGCAATACCGTGTTGGATAATCGGATCGATTCTGTGTGTGTGTGTGTGTGTGTGTGTGTGAGTGAGAGAGGGAGAGACCATATCGTCGATACTTTTGAAGGGATCGGATAATTGTTATATAGCAATTCGGCTGATTTTAGGGTTCCGGAGAGATGAGTTTCTTCTTTGGCAAGAGAAAAACGCCCGCAGGTATTTGGATTTCATTCATTCTCAAAGTTTTTGTTCTTATTATTTTTTTTAATAAGTCATTTGGATTAGATATCATGTTCAGATTGTTACTACTAATCTCATTCTGTAGCAAAATTTGGTTTGAATTTGACTAAATTTAGTTCTTATTGATTCAATCCTAGACGATCCCTTCGAATAAAATGCAAATGAGAGATATATTGATTTGTAGTCCTAAGGGAGCAGTTTGAATAAGTGTTTTGACATACAATATATGATTATACAGCAGAGAGTTGAGGTTTATGTATTGCTATCTGCTTGACTGCACTTTGCTCTAATGAAAATGTAAAAATGTTCTTGCTAATAATTCTCTCCAATTTACGTCTAGCTTGGAGGAGAAAGTTCATTGTCTATAGATTAATGGGAGTGACTATTGCCAAAGCTGTTTTGGTTGCATTTGCGACCTTTTCACTCATGTCAAACAAGATTTCACTTGAAACATTTGTGGAAGCTGATGAAACAGCTTTGGCAATAACCCTACCCTATAGTAATAACTGATGTGTTTTACACACACACACACACACATATCTATATATATATATATATACATACCACATGAATTCATATTCATGAGTTCATATTGCCAACCCTATTTGGGGTCGGCAATTCTAGTCCTTTTTTTCCATCTGATTATATTGAGTACCATATTTTCAGTAAGATAATGTATGTTCAAAACTTAAGTAATTTCTAATTCCATTCAGGTTCTTGTCAGCCTTTATCTAGACTTCTTAGATCCTTCAATATGTTCTCACAGGCCCCTCCCTAAGTCTCCAATTTATGTGACAAACCATCTTAAGTTCTTAACCAGTTTTGTTTTATCTCCTATTGAAGCTACTCATAAAATTTTTGGATATATTTTCTCTTTATCTTTCCTAATCTTTCAACATATTTCTCTTTATGTCCGCATCTCAGCCACAAATCCTATCAGTTTGCTCCATACATCATAGTAGGACTAATAGTTGCCTTATAAATTTACCTTTTAGCTTGAGTGGAATACGTACGTCTCGTAGCAATTTAGAAGCATGGTGTAAAGGATCGGCCGATCCAACTTGGGATCGGCCTGGGACGATGCGCGATCCCTAATTTATTATAAATTCTTTGACTTGGTCCGAAACCGAGTTAGATCGTCCAATCCAGATGATCTGACTCGGTTTTGGACAAATCAAATCGGACGATCCAGCTCTGTTTCAGACCAACTCTGTATCGGACTGGGACGTTCCCCAATCCGATACCGAGTTTAAACACTATATTTAGAAGTGCTTCTCCACTTAGGTCATCCAACGCCAGTTCTATGTGCAACATCTTTTTCTATATCTCCTTTTTGTTAGATACCTGGTCCAAGATAAGAAAGTGTTTACTTTTGAAAATCACATGATTCTTAATTCTATAATTGCTTTACCCCCATTTTCATTTGTACTAAAGTTGCATTCCCCATATGTAGTCGTAATTCAACATATTATGAAACCCTTTGATTCAGGGTTGAAATGATGGTTGCTATATGATCCATGTCATAAAGGATTTAACAAAGTTTTAGGTCGGGTACTGATGATGAGCCAATTTGAAAATTGATTCCCTCAAATCATAGCATGACATCTAGCAAGAATAGGTATGTAAATATATATTCTAAAGAGCGTGTATTTGAAAATCTGAATATCTTCTCGAAAAGTTCATTCTTAATAGGTAAATATTTCTAGAAATAGTGTATCTCGAAAATGTCCATTTCGTGAGAATCATTTCGAGATATCCACAAAATAGGTTAGCCACCTCGAGAGGGCCAATTCATCATCACAAGTTAAATCTCATATGAGGTTATTAACATACTCTTGTATTTCGAAATAGTTTTACTTAGGCATTTTGAAATGACCAACTTATTATTCCAAAATCATATTTTTATCTTTTAGGATAATCATATGAATAGTTCGAAATCAACTTTCGAAGTAGTTACTCGAAATGATCATTATGAAAACATAATGTTATGAAATTATAAGGGAACATTCCCTAATACTTATTACTCCTCGAAATTAGTGAATTCGAGGTTATTCATTTAAAGTAGAGGGGGTAATAAATCTTAGACTTTCAAGAATGGAATGCCAGAGAGATAAGTCCTGTCAAGATCCTCGAAGATCTTGAAACGTTTAAGGACTGGAATCATTACAGAACAGTAACGTATCATTAACTTTGTAATCCCATATTCATTACTAATCTGAACGTTGTGTAAACATTTATTGAAACATTGTGTATTGAATTAGACGTTTTGGATATTGAATATTCAAATCAAAACGCCTGTGCAATCAAGCGTTTTCAACCTGTTCATGAAACGTTGCATACGGTTAAGTAATGAGTATAAAGCTATAAAGGGCAACGATACATAAAAAAGGAGGGGATGATTCCGGAATATTGGACATTCTCTGAGAATTTGCAGAATTTTGTCTTGGGAATCCTCTTATCTGAAATCAGTATAAGTTATGTAGTGTCTTTCTGAACATTCCTGACTGATCTTACCTATATCTCTCTTTGCTATCATTTTCCAAAAGGAAACCTTTCACTAGAACGGTCTTTCTTTGATTTAGGCCAGTGAAAGCAAGTATTCGAATCCATTGATTGTATAAACCAATTTGGTTAATTGACATTTTGGGTCATTTACCGGTTTGTGCATCACCATTTTTTGCGACTTCACTAGGGAACTTGTTTGTTTCCTTTCATCTTTCTTGAATTCAGATCAGTCAAATGGCTCCAGAATTGCCTATTGTCAACATTACCGGAACGCAGAATCTTCCTGTGGATCATACTGTTGACACAGTCGATCCTACTGTAACTACTGTTATAGTATCAATAGCACCTTCTACCTTGAATGCATCACTATCATATGAGGACAGGATCATAGCCATGCTTGAAATGATGGCTTTGTTGGCCCATCAAGCTGCAGCTGCTGCTCGACCCGTTTATTAAATGGGTTGGGTTCGGGTTGAGGTTTTCTCGACCTATTGGTAAACGGGTCGACCGGATCCAGCCCGCTAAACCCGTGTGACCCATTTATTATTATTTTTTATTATATTATTATTATTATTTTATTAATTTAAAATTAAAAAAATAAAAATAATATAATAATAATGATAATAATAAAATTAAAATAAATAAATAATTAATTAATTAATTAAATTTTAAACGGGTTGGCGGGTTCGACCCGTTTATGGGCGGGTTGGGTTCGGGTTGAGGTTTTCCTGAATTATTGGTAAACGGGTTGAATCAGACCCAACCCGTTTAAGCCTCGACCCGTTACGACCCGACCCGACCCATTCCACCTTTGCCATCATTGCCATCATCAAACATTCCCTTATTTCCATCAAATATTACCACCAATATTCCGAGAGAGGAACCGATTAGGCATACTTTCGAGAATTCTCCCAGTATTTTGCCTTCTCAGGCAATTCTATCATCATCTGTTGTTCAGCCAACCATTATACCACCATCTTCTATTCCTCATTTTGCAACTCTTAAGAAGGTAGGATCGCTTTTGAAGAAATCACAAACTCGAGATCCCGATTGGGTCAAGAGTGATTATTGCCCACCATACCCTCTCTCTCTCTCCTAAGCAAGCCATATCCCAAGGATTATGTGAGTCCTAAATTCCCTAAGTTCACTGGTCAAACAGGGAATGTGAATGAGAACATTAGTCGCGTCATTGAAACTTTGGGAGCCAATGCTTCGAATAATGTTCTCAGATTGAGGGAATTTTCGAAATCTTTAACGGATAAGGCTACACCTAGTATAACAATTTGAAGCCAGGATCCATAGAGACCTGGGAGGATATGGCGGCTTTGTTTCATAAGAAATTCTTCATTACTTAAGAAGTTTACACTGTTGTGGATTTGAGCAGAGAACGTCAAGGCCAGTCTGTCGAATATGTCAAACGATTTCGAAATCTGGTTGTGTCTTATACAAAAACAGTTGGATAAGAGCAATTTGTTGATCACTGTATAAATGGGATTCTCCCTAAGTACAGGATTCATCTAGAAAACTTGAAGATTTTGAGTTTTACCAGACTATATGAAGTAGCCTGAAAGACGAGTGCCTCGGTGCCTAGCCTCATCAAGAAACTCGAAAGAAATGAGACTATCCTGTTTGATGATAGTCCCTCGAAGAAAGCAAGGAAGAATGAGAACAAGGGTTCTCGAGATCCTCCTCCTGAGCCAGACTGCACACCGGCTCAATTCAACATCCTGTTTGGCAATTGGGTGAAAGATGACCATGTCGAACTTACTGTTTCGAATAAGGTCTCATCAGCAAAAGATCGGAGTAATCCGAAATTTTGCAAATATCATCAGTCCATAGGTTACAGCACTTATGACTGTTATCCCAGGAGGAAGTTGTATTATTTTTCAGTGAAACTTGGAGAAATCGAACTGCAGCCTGAAACAGTTCGCACTGATCCTTTATCAAAATCATGAAGATAAGGGGGCTACTGTGAATTTTATTGTTTCGGAGGTGACTAAAGATGTCTATTCTCCAAGGATAGACTTGCTGAAATATCAAAAGCTCGAAGAAAGTATGAAGATAATTTTTGAAGTCTGAACAAATAGCCATTCGAGCGTACGCTCTGAGGCTATCATTGCAAGAAGCAGAGGAGAAATGTGCCACTGCTATTTCTGAAGAAGGTCTGATAACTTTTTGACCAAAGGATATGATGGTTTCATATGACTTTCGAAAGAAGAATATATAATGACCTAAATTCCTTAATATAATTTTTCCTTTATGATTCAATTTTTGATAATTTAATTTGCATGAAATCTCTATGGTTTATGGATTAATTTAAACTAAGGGTGAAATTATTATAAGATGTGAAACTTGTGTAATTATTTATTTTGTGGGGGTAAATTGTTAAATTTCAACTTTTACCCATTGTTCAAAACGCACGAACTGCGTTGAACAGGTCTTCTCAACGTGTCCTTGGATGTGTTGATCATGGGAGAAAATCAGGGAGACTTCTCCCTATTTCTCGAACGATTCTTACTCCCCACAACTTATAACGGCTACATAGTTAAGCGTAGGGAGATAACTGAGACTGATATTAGAGAATTTGAGAGAGAACTGAGAGCTTGAGAAGTGGAGTCTAAATCTGGTGCATTGCAGAGAAGAAGAGAAGAAGAAGAAGGAAAAAGTAGACTAGTAGGAGGATTCTCCAGAAGCCCTGCGGATTTAATCACTAACGCTAGGAGATCATGTAAGTAGCTTATCTGGTTCGAATTCTTCCTATCATGGATGATGCATTGTTTTGATTTTCGAAATTGAAATAATTGTTGGGTTTACATAATCAAACTCTGTGTTTTTCTGGAATTATGATTTTTATTGATTAGAATTTAATTCTATATATGTCAGAAATGGATGATCTAATATACATGTTTTAGATTTGGATAAATCGTGAGATTTTATATTATGCATATATTTGTTTTATGATGAATGAAAGGTGTTTAGAGTTGTTCAATTTGGTGTAAATTTTATCATGTGAATCCATTGAGATTTGGTGAGAAATTATCGATGATCAGAAAACCAGAAAACAGAGCCTCCGGCTTTATCGGTGAGTCATCGGTCCGCCGACCAACTCACCGATAGGGACTTAGAGTGTTATATTTGATCCGTCGGTGAGTCGTCGGTTCGCCGACCAACTCACCGACAGGGACTTGGTATTGAAGGATTGGCTTCGTCGGTGAGTAGTCGGTCCGCCGACCAACTCGCCGACAGTGACTTAGATGGACTTGGTAGATTGCGTCGGCATGTAGTCGGTCCGCTGACCAACCCGCCGATAGGGTTCGTCGGTGAGTCGTCGATCCGCCGACCAACTCACCGACAGGGATATTCTCTTACCGACTTGTCTTCGTCGGCAAGTGCTTGGTCCGCCGACCAACCCGCCGACAGAGATCTATTTGAGAGACAATGTGAGGGTTTGGATGTCTATTGATTCGGGCTTAATGGTACTTGTATTGGAATCAAGTGAGGTCTAGGGTTGCATACCTACAATGACTGAAACTTACTTGTTACCCTTAGCATATGCTAATCAATTAGACACACTCCTCAGTTGGTCTCCACTTAGGGAATTAGTTAATGAGACCTTTTTATGTTTAACTGAGATTCGCATCATAGGGATGTATATGATGGATCCCAGTGGATTATTCACGTGTGTGGGCGCGTGAATAGCTTCTAAAGGGATTTTATCATCTGTATCCCATAGGGTAGTCATGGTTTTAAATTTCGGCGGCATGCCGCCGAAATGCCACCATTTCCCCAAGTGGGGAAATGGTGATATTTCCCCATTTCGCCGAAATTTCGGTGAAATATAGCGAAATTTCGCCATGCCCTCCTTGGGCGAAATTTAGGCGAAATATAGCAAGTATTCGAATCCACTGATTGTGCAAACTAATTTGGTTAATTGACATTTTGGGTCATTTACCGGTTTGTGCATCACCAGTACCAACCTAATGCAACTTCTTTTGTGGGCTTAAGACCGACAAAATATAGCAGTGCACAACTACATTTGCACAGTTTCCAACTATTGTTACAAAGATTAGAAGGAAAAAAAGAAAAGGAGTTCATCTCACAGTCACCAACAGCTAAAGTTATATAAAGCAACACTCTACAAAATTGGCCCTTGTGGCTTTAGTTGCGTTCCAGCCTAGGTGCCTTTTTAGTTGATTATGCTAGTGGTTATAATGGCAAAGCATATGTTTAAAATTGGTTATTTTGTATATAGATACCATTTTACCTGGATTTTTATATATTGTTCTGCTGTGCAGAGCTTCTGCGGGAAAATAAGCGCATGCTAGACAAATCTATTAGAGAAATAGAAAGAGAGAGACAAGGTCTACAAGCGCAAGAGAAGAAGCTAATTGTAGAGATAAAGAAAAGTGCCAAGCAAGGACAGATGGTATGCTATTCTTTTTATACTACTTTTTTTCCCCCAATTGAGGATAGCATTCAGTCTATGCACTTTGGTATAGAATTCATGAGTATTTCTATCCTTTGTTCAACCTGGTAACTTTCAATTTTAATTATGCCTGAAACTTTATTTTTGTTACTATTTTCATGATTGATGTCATTGACCTTGGTGCCTTCTTTCTAGGAAAGAAATTGCAGTTCTTGGCCGATTCTGACACTTGTTAGATGTCCTGATCTTTATTTTTATTTTTTTACTTTTGTTTTTTAATTGAGAAGTTGGATCTTCTTGCAGAATATGTGCATTAACAACGAACACTTGACAATTCATGCAGCAGCAGGCAACTGATTTAAAAGTCTTACTTGGTTGCTGTCTGTAAAATCTTTGAACGTGTCAAATCATTTCAAAGAAGGACACGGTATTGCATGTTTGATTATCAGTTGTTTATAACTACTAGCAAAAGTACAGGTGCGTTGTCCGTGAAGGTTGATCTTATAATACATGTTATAGTTAAAATTATAATACAAAGAAAATATGATCTTTAACATTTCAGTA
>JAUPMG010000003.1:14556931-14570980 GCA_031762675.1 Pachysandra terminalis
AATAAGGCAACTACAACTAATTAAATAATTTAACTTAATTCAATTAGTTAAGTTAATTAAATCACTAACCTTTTACAACTAAGTCCCTAACCAAAATAACATATATCAAATACTACCCTTAACTAAATTAAACCATTAAGTAACCACTTAAATTAAATCAATCAATAAAAAAAATTATTAACATGAGGATAAATTCTACTAAGGGTATTGGGTCATTACACTAGTTTCCCAAAATTGTGATCAAAAGATTGTGGGTATTCACATTCCAACTGAAACTCACCAAGCGGACAAAGTGACATGGAATAAAAATCCTAAAGGAAAATTCTGTGTTAAAAGTGCCTACAATTTGCAAACCCCAGGCTCTTCGGATAAGAACTGGTACTGGATTTGGAAAGCCAACTGCCACCCCAGAATCCATGACTTCCTTTGGTTAACTGCTCAAAAACTGTCCACCAGAACACTACTTTTTAAGAGGAATATTACTCCTAACACCTTGTGCTATAGACGTGGTAAAGAAAATGAAACCACAATCCGTGCTATTAGAGACTGCAAAATTGCTAAACAAATCTGGTCCAAATTCTATGATGTTGATACTGACATCTTCAGTCAACCAACTTAGGAGTGGCTTCAATACAACATAGAAAACAAAATTGTAATTTTGCTCTCATAAAACAACTCCGGTTAAGACAAAAGTACAATTTTACCCTCAATGGTTGTTTCAGTGAACAAGAGGTTAACAGAAGATCCTCACTCGGATACATGACCCCACCCACAAGAGCCTTATATCAAATTACCCGGAGACTCAAACTTAGGACTTCCAGTTCTTTTTGTTGGAGTGACTGCCAGTTGAGCTCACCCATGTGGGTTCCTATTTGAACATGTATAGATCGGAGCCTTTTATGTCTCCTGTTGCATCAATAACACGATGCCACCGAGACACCTCATTCAACCGGTTAACCTTTGTTCCGGTTAAGGTGGATCTTGATTTAGGGTTGATTTTGTTTCGGAAGTTTTTATATTGCCTACCGGTTTCATGGGGTTACGAATCAACCAGACCATCCATTTGGGTTAAGAGTCAACCAAACCATCCAATTGATAGATCAAAATAAAAACTTAAAATCTGAAATTTAACTTGGAGTCATTCTTATTCATGATCATCATAACCACAACAAACTAGATTAGTAAATCATGTAATCCAAAACCAAATTAAACCAATAATCTGGAAACAGTTTGTTGTTGAACTATATCATTGATTCTTGATAAATTTCTTTGGATAGTAGTTTCTTGTTGTATCTGATTTTCACTTACTAATGAATGTTTCCCCCCATTAATCTCTATACAGTGAATTTTTCCTTGTAATCTGATCTGAGGCATCCAATCTTAACCGCGGTAAGCCATCCCATGTCCATGAATGAATCTTGCATTATCTTCTGTGTAGACATGAGTTTCATTCAACAACCTGTATCAGTAAGTCATTACCATTTCCAATTAGTATACCTATAACTATATATACCAAAATAATAATAATAATAATAAATTAAAGCCAACTTACGACGAGTAAACGCTCTTATTCATGGTGGTAGAGGAAATGAGGGATGCACCATTTAGATAGAGTAATTCTTCAGAGATTCTCTCCTCAATTCTACTGTCTATTTGCTTGACATCGAGTGCGAATGGTTGATCAGAAGCCTGGATAAATAAATACACAGATGCATAGAATCATAGATAAGTACATGTACTGATTACAGAAACCCAACATACTACATTGAAGGAGGACTCCATAGCAGTACTTACCATAACCCAACCCCAAGTGTCTGCAAAAGATGGAACATGAGCTGTGTATGCAACTACAACTGCACAACCCAGACAATATTACGGCATTATATCAGTTTCTAAACTGAAATCTGAAATGAAATTGGTTATAATCTCATCATGTATACTCACACTTGAAGACATGTTTTAGAGTGTTGTAGATGGAAGAAAAGACTTCCTTGTGGGTGAGAACTCCCGCCGGGCCGGCCTGTATTATGAACAACTCTAGAAGTTTTTAGATCCCAAACAAGCTAAAGAACAACGTTATAAGCAACGCAATTAAGAAACGATCGAGAGAGCAAATAACCTGAGTAACAAAGATGCCATTGTCATTGAGCTTGGGCTTGAGAATTTTCTCATAGAATGATTTTGTGTAGAGCTGATAACAAGGCCCTCCTTCAACTGGGTCTGCCAAGTCTCCAACTATTATGTCAAATTTCTCATCCCTCCCTTCTAATTCAGCCCTGTAATATAAATAACCATTGATATCATCTCAATTCAACTATTAATCATAATATATATACACCTTGTTCAAGTCCCCAGATTCTAAGGATCCTCTGGTTCTGGTAGTTTGATTACAAAAATAGTTCATCAACACCAAACACATGCACCACCCTACAATTGGACGAAGATCTTCTGTGAACCTGGGCTGTGTGAACCTCACACCAGGTTTACACTTGTGCCAGGCGGGCCCAAAAAAAGGGCGCAGATCCTTTTCGCCCAGTGGCCGTCTCTACATCACAGGAGATCCTATGTGATGTACACCACAAGGGGTCTCCTGTGATGTAGAGACAGCCCCAGGGGTGAAATGGTATTTTCGCCCCTCGGGGCTGTCTCTGCACCACAGGAGATCCCCTGTGGTGTACAACACAGAAGATTTTGGTCCAAAAAAAAAAGGTGTCCGTCACTGGTTAAGGTAGAAGCCGATTTAGGGTTTATAAGTTTCTTAGGGTTTTAGCCTTCACACGAAGTTCACACAGCCCAGGGTTCACAAAAGATCCTCGTCCCCTACAATCCTACTACGTACCTCCAGTTTCAGTCACTGTAACAAAACATCCTTTTCAATCAAAGGGCAAAAAAAATTTACATACTTGGCATCATTGATCACGAGGTGAAGCTTCATATCACGAAAAGCGTCCTGATTTACGGTCAGGTATCTACGGCAGAAATCGACAACCTCCTGAGAAACACGTGTCACCATATTACACAATGTAACAAATTTACCTACACTAGCAGCACACACAATCAGGATACTTCTCTAATCTTAAGTATATACCTGATCGATATCGCACATAACAACTTTCTCTATATATTTGTGCTTGAGTACTTCTCTTGCAGCCGACCCTTCGCCACCTCCCATTATAAATACGGTTCTTGGACTGAAATAATAATCAACAAATTAACTCAAATAATTAATTAGCATTACAAACATATTAATTACAATGTTGAAACAATAATAATTAAGCAATTAATTAATTACTTGGGATGAATTAGAAGAGGTGGATGAATCAAGGATTCGTGGTAGATAAACTCATCCATCTCAGCACTCTGCATCTTCCCATCAATCACCAAAACCTACATGCAATCAGCCAATAAAACCAAACATGTCCAGAGTAATACAATAGGCAGCAAGTAGTACCATATCAGAAAGAAAGAGTATAGAATGATGCTAACCTTCCCAAAATGCTTTGTGTCCAGAAGAGCTATGTCCTGATACTCACTAGTCCCTCTATGCAGTATACTGGAAAAAACAAAATAAATAGAACCCAAAACAAAGAAGTAAAACTATGATAAATCAACCAGAACTGTTCTAGATGACAAAATTAAATTAAATTAAAAAATAAAAAAATAAAAGATGATCAATTGTAGTATCATTTTACCAAGAATTATGAGAGGAAAAAAGTGCATTTATTAGATAGTTTTAGGCAAAAAAGAGAAAGGAAAGGAATTGCAGGTGTAGTTTAGATGATGTGGGGTTGAGACTGTAACTGATGGGAAGAGTAGAGTGCATTCAAGGGATCCTAGGAAGACGAGAGAGGGGTTTTCGAGTAGGGATGTTGTATCTTCTTACATCCATCTGTTTGCCCTCAAAGATAGGAATGTATATAGTGACGGAAAGTGGAAAAGTTTTTGTTTGTTATATTCCCACTAGTGTTAGTGGATATAATGGCAAAACGTTCAAGATCCGCTTTCGAGTGAGGCTACTGGGGGACGGACCCTAAGTAGTGGGCCTCTACCTATAGGCCCCAGCCCACAGCCCCACGGTGTTCTCCCGATGCTGCCCTCCCATATGATCAGAGTCACGATTTAAGCGTGCCGGTATGGAGACACGTGACACGATATGGGTCGTACGTCTGGCAGGTCCATTTCAACTATTTACAGAAATCCAAATTCACTTTGAACCATTTCATTATATTATATAGAGTAATTACAATATTAGTTTAAAAGAGAGGAGCAGGCTTGAGATCAGATTTTAAAGAGAAAGAAACCAACATAAACCTGAAGAATTAGGGAAAGAAATGGAAAATATACAATTGGCCTAATCAGAGTCATTGGATATCTATATGTACCTGTTCAAGGCAAAAGACCATTTGAGATTATCGTCAATCTCTTCTTCATACCAACAACACTGTTTGTGATTCTCTTCGAGCTTCAGATCACTACTGTCTTCACGGCTATCGGAGAAGGCATTTGCAGGGAAAATCCCAACAGCTTCACCCATTCTTTCAAAGAAACCAAATGAAGTAGAATAATACAATAAGCAATGAAGAGGAAAACACAGAGACAGTAGTGAGAATAAATGAGATGAGGATATGGGTATTTATAGGAAAGGGAAGAGAGAGAAAAAACAGCATGCGTAGAGAGAGTGGGTTTTGCATGAGGGAGAGAGTGGGGGGAGAAAATTATAGTAAAACAGAGTGTAGGATGGCGTGATACACAGTGGGGGCCACAAACTCACACGCGAGTTGTAGTGTGGCGCTGTTCCAGTTGGGATGGCAGTTATGTTCTACGTGTAAGAATGAGATAGGTTTGATGAGAATTAGTGTAAGACATGGGGGCCACTATGTTATTATGGTGGACCCAGTTCACAGTTGGGTGAGCAGTGGGAGTGAGGGCCCACCACGAAGGGAGGAGAACCAGCCGAGCGTGGGATTACTCCACTTAGCCACTAAGTAGAATTGTGGAGAGTCCACTCCATACTATATCCACCTATCTCCATCATATCTCTCCATGTTTTTTCACAATCCTTTCCAAAGTCAAAGTGCTAATTTACATAAATACCCCTTGTTTCTTTAATATATTTTTATAACATTAAAATTTTATTTTTATTGTTTTGAAAAGGATTATAGAGTATTGTTAAGTAATAAATTATGTAATTCTTCTTCACTATATTAATTAAAATAAGTATGTTTTGTTTTAATTGTCACTTACTTATAAGTTATAACTAGGTTACTTGTTTGCAAAGAGCTCTCTTTCCTTAATTTAATTACAAAGTCATATAGAAAACATGAAGATTTCATTTATGATCTGCAATGTCTATTGCAACATTAATCAGATGATGCCACGGATGCTTACCTTATCGTTAACTTCAGGGTCCCAGGGATTAATCGTAGTGTGCATAAGCTGGCCCGGACACTCCGGTTGTCCAAAAAAAAAAGATGCTTTGTTGAAGTATTTTTGTAGTAGTGTCAAATTTATACATACCACAAAATGAATCAAAACATACTTATAAGAGAAATTAACAATTTTTCTTTGTTGAAAGTGCAAAAGAAGATCTACAGGGAACAAAATTCATGTGTTGATTGGGCTGTCTGTCATGTGTCCCAATTGTAAGTAACAATCCTTAACTTTTATAATCCTGAATGTCTTCTTATGGATCTTTTGTATGCCGACAAGATCGACACTATATATAAGCGTACTCTATAATTAAACAAGTTTATGTTAATATATCCTTTCTGCTTGCTATCAAAAAAACAACTTATCTTTTAAAATATTATTAATTTCTTGTAAAAAAAACTTAATAAACTATCTTGATATTAAAATTGTTACCCTAATTCTACAATCACCCACAGGGTAAAAAAGTAATTTAAACAAAGGACCCATCAACATAGTTACAAAAGGTGCTCATGTGTGTGGTTGCCCTAGAACTTGTGTTGTAGTGGGAAGGCAAGGTGGGAATGTTTTTTAAAGAAGATATGAGGTTGTTTGGTCACTGTTCAATTCAATCCCTTGTAGGGGCGGCTTACAATCATTTCCAGGCATTGGCTATTTAAAAATCTTCCATACCTTTTTTTCTTAATGTCTCCTCCACAAAGTCAAAAACTTTAATAACCATAAGAAAAGAAGGATCCAATAGTATGAGAGTCAAAGCTTTTTCTCCACTTTTTTTTACTTTGATTTTTTATATGACAAGTCAAAATCTCATACTAAGTTGATGGATTTGAACGGCTAATGATGATTATTCTTTTCTTGTTGCATATTTGGTGTTCCTTTACCAAGCAAGAGGACATGAAGGACCCTACCAAATAAATTCATTATCTTAATTGAAAAGGAAAGCAATTTTATTTTATTTTTGTTACAAAATATCAGAACAACATGTGCCTAATTTCCTTAATGGCCACCACACAGTCTTGAACACGTTAAAACAACATAGATAGTTCCAATCTTATTTAAGAAGATTTGTTGGAGAAGCATATCATCCGAAGCGAAAATAATAGAATATCAATTGGAGCGTGCATCATAAAACAGATAGATATATCCGCTATCTGCTATAGAAAAGCTTCAAATGTAATTCTTATCGTCTAGTGTGGACGATAAAACCTATTTATAGGAATATTTTTAGAGATGTTTCATCGTCTGGTTTGAACGATGAAACAAAGAGTGCTCCACAAGATTTCAAGCCATTAATTTCATCAAATCAAATCGAACCAAAAACCTGAGAGCATTTCGTCTGGTTCACAAAGCTGGTCCAGAGGCTAGAGTGTGTTGTATCC
Organism: Pachysandra terminalis; assembly: GCA_031762675.1. NCBI lineage: Eukaryota > Viridiplantae > Streptophyta > Magnoliopsida > Buxales > Buxaceae > Pachysandra > Pachysandra terminalis. The sequence continues at coordinate 14,563,738 of JAUPMG010000003.1, forward strand.
CGTTCTGAAATGATTGTACCCCGTTCTGTAATGCTTGTACTCCGTTATAATGGATAGAGTACAAGCGTTTCAATACAAAGTACAAACATTACAGCATGCGTGCGTTACAATCTCTAGACGACCAGACGAAATACTCTCCAAAAACCTCAGTTTGATTTTCAATTAATTGAATGCGTTTATAAGAATAAAAATTAGACCCCATATGTGATTATAGTTGTTTTTGCTTTTTTATCCAACTCGTTTTTGTGCTCATGTATATGGGTTGTTTGGTGCTCAATATCTTCTCTCTCCTACTTGGTTTTACTAATTGTGTCGAAACCTGTTGGCTTTAAGAACGACATATCACCGTTTTTCCCACGTGTAAACAGCGGTTACCGAACGTGACGACATAATGACGTCAGCATGATGAGGAGCGAAGAAGATTCCTTGGACTATCCCTCTTATCCATGGAGTCATGACAATCCCAAATTAAACTACCAATTGAATGAAAATATGGACTATAATCTTCTTTAGGGCGGCTTCCCACAGATAGAAAGCATTAATGTGAAGAGCTTTGTGTAAAAATCTCACAAAAATATCTTCTTTAGGGATGCCCTTCACAGATGGAAGGGCTTTAATGTGAAGAGCTTTGTGAAAAAAGACTTGTGTCTGTGTTTGTCCCGGCTTGCGCTTTTGGATAAGTTGCTATATGGGAGCAATTATCCGCAGCAATAATAAACTACTTATTTGAAGAAAATAGCGTTTGGTAAATATATTTATTTAAATATTTATAAAAATTTAGAATAAAATAAATATTATTAAAGTTTAAAAATAACATTTATTTAAGTGCGTATAAAAATTTAGAAATAAAATAAGTATTTTAAAAATATTATTAAAATTATGAAATAATTTAACGCATAAGAGCGGTAATATTCCTAGCGTTTATGGGGCGCTACCAAACACATTTAAATTTTAAAAGTGCTTGTATAAGCTATAAGCTGCAATAAGTACTTATTCAAGCCGGGACAAACGCAACCTCTGAGCTGTATACTAAAGATGCATTTAATGGAAAAAAATTGTATAAAAGGATGCTCCCCTACATAATTTTACGTCTAGTTGAATATCTGTCTTCTTAAAGAATGTCTAATAAAAATGAAATGGTAATTTTAGGCAAAATCTTTCATCCATAAGAACAAAAAACCTTCTGAAACACACTTTTATTTCGTAGTCAACAAAAAAGATATTTCATTAAAAGCAAGCAGAACACAGTAACATAATCCCCAAAAGGGAAAAACCTTGAGAATTTCCTCCATGACTCGTAAATATTGAAAAAAAAAATGATGAATAAAGAAATACTTCAACAAGAACTCTATTTAACTACAAAATTACCTAGTCTCCCCCCATCCATAAGAGTAAATTTGAAACTAAAACTCTCTCAGCATGAAGAAGATATTACAAAGGATTGTTTGTTCATGAGAACTGTAATCCTTGATTTTAAGCCACAGGAACCGGCTCAATATCAGTTGCAACCAAAGAAGGAGGCCTGATATACTCCTCTTCCTCCTTGGGTGTGTGGATAGTTACCAGATCTGGAAGGGGTGTGGTAGGTCCCTGCTTGCCCTTGGGATCCCAATCAAGCATGATCTTGACCTTGATACCCAGTACACCCTGTGAAATACAAGGTAATGTGTAGGTACATTATGACAGTTTTATCCAAGAAAAATAAAAACAAGTGACAAAAACTGACCTGTCTCAAGAGTACATGCCTCACAGCCGAATCAATATATTCGTTAACAGGGTGGCCAGAGGATATCATGTATCCATCTTTAAACTTCATTGATTTTGCACGTTGAGCCCTAAGCTTTCCACTTACAATCACCTGCGTCGTAATATGCATTGAAAATTAGAAGCTCCGTGACAAAGTGAAGGGCGCGAGTGAAAATAACTACTGAACAAACCTCACATCCCTTTGCCCCACTCTCCATGATAAATCTAAGTACACCATAACAAGCCCTGAAAACAAGGAAAAAATCATATGGTGGATTACATCAATTTCTGATACTGGAAATCTCGTGCCAATGGTTCTACAACTAAAAGGAGAAAAGCTTGATAACTGTTTTCAGAGCTGTAAGCTAATCGAACACAAGACGTTACCACATTTACTAAAACGGGAACGCATGCATAACAGGCAGAAGATGCAGTAAGCTAGGATATCACCACAGCAAATGATAGAAATGGTACTGAAATCAATATATCACGAGATGTCCTACCCCAACCCAAGGTTGCATATGGGATAAAGTTTACTATCATTGACAAAATTACTTGAGCATCGTGCTTCGAACACAAACTTAATGCCAAATTTACCTAGTTTCCTTATTGGTGTCATAAATGCAAAACAAACTAGAAAAAGAAATTTAATTATGTAGCTATCATAAGCATACAAATGCAAATAAGAATACTTGAATCAGTTAAATGGCCTAGACAAGCATTGTGTTAATATAGTCACCGTCCGACACAAAGTCGGTATCAGATTTACCAATTTGCTTTATAGATGACTGAGTTATAAGAGCACATCAATAAATAGCCAATAGTCTGAGGCATCATATTCATTTGGGTTTACAGGCAACACATGCGGATGAATAAAAGCCAAGGAAGCTCCTCTTTGAGGTTACAACATGAAAACTAGTGAAATTTCACGAGGATGATGTCATAGAGGAATATAACTGATATAGTCACCTTACGAAACAAATTAGGTATAGAAGCCAGCAATTTGCTTTTACCGATGACTTGGGAAAAGAGACGAAGAAAAATCCCCCAAAAAACGAAAAAGATGTGTATTTTGGTAAAGCTATTTATGGTGAAGACAATGTTTACTAGGGACAGGCCGCAACTTGATTTACCAGTGTTCTAAGGTACTAAGGATGAGAATTAGATATTCAGAACCCAATATATAAAATAGTAATAACCCAATGTAGTCGTATCATATTCAAGAGAAGCGGGAATCTGTGCAGACCACAATCATAAAAATGAATTCGACATAAATAAAATTTGAGAAATCAATAAAGCCAGAGATTTTAGTGAGGCTGGAAACTTGACCCTCACGTCAAAGAACAATAAACAGAAGATCCACAGAACAGTAGCATACATGGCTTATCTATTATAAGAAAAATAAATAGAAGGCATAGAAAAGAGAGCAAAAAAGAGTAAAATAGGAACAATGTGAAAGAGAGAGTTTAAGAAAAGAGATAAGGAGGCTGTGTTGTGTTTCAAAATGGGCACATGGGTATCTATAGAAAAACAACAACCGATGTTAAAAAAAAAAGTCAATAAATGTCAAGAAACATTTAACAAAGTCAAAATATAAAGTATCATACGCAATTATGCCATATAAAACCACATATGCAATAGCACATGCTAGAAATGGTACTGATATCAATATATTACGAGATGTCCTACCCAAACCCAAGTTTGCATAAGGGATCAAGTTTACTATCATTGACAAAATTACGCAAGTATTGTTCTTCCAACACAAACTTAATACCAAATTTACCTAGTTTCCTTATGGGTGTAATATAAATGCAAAACAAACTGAAAAAAGAATTTAATTATGTAGCTATCCTAAGCACACAGATGCAAAGAAGAATACTTGCATCAGTTAAATGGCTTAGACAAGCATTGTGTTAATATAGTCACCTTCCGACACAAAGTCAGTACCAAACTAACCTATTTGCTTTATAGATGACTCATACAGTTATAAGAGCACATCAATAAATAGCCAATAGTCTGAGGCATCATATTTATTTGGGTGTACAGGTAACACATATGCGAGTTAATAAAAAAGCTTAGAAGCTCCTCTATGAGTGTCAACGTGTACCCTCCCTGAGGTAACAACATGAAAACCAGTGAAATTTCACAAGGATGATGTCATGGAGGAATATAACTGATATAGTCACCTTAACGAAACAAATTAGGTATAGAAGCAACCAATTTGCTTTTACCGATGACATGGGAAATGAGGCAAGGAAAAAGCCCCCAAAAAACGAAAGTCCTCATAATGGCTGTAGGTTAATAATAATAAGACATCAAAAATACTTTGAAACATCCTTTGGGGCTCTTTTTGTACATTCTATCTCTTTATATAAATGAAGTATCCGTTACTGATCCCCCCAATAAAGGAAAAAAATAACAAAAAAAGTTAATACTTTGAAACATGGTATACAAACAAATTTACTTCACATACAAGACACACAAGTATAAAAAACATTTTCATCTCTAACCATAACTTACACAAACATTACGTGTTAACGTTATGCACAACTGATACAGCTTAAAACAGCATCAAGAAAGATGCATGGCAACACAAATTCAAACTTCAATTCTTGAAATTGCTCATCCATGTTTATATCAGAAGAACATGATAAACAATGCCAAGGCTCTAAATGATACTAAAAAAATGTTAGTATGAAGAACCAACTTGCCCTAAATATGACTACAAAAATTGTATAGTTCAGGAAAACAATTCGGGTGTGTCAAAATGGGAGTATATCTAAAAAGAGAATACGTTCGCATTAGATTATCACACAAGTAGAAATCAAGTAATCAACAGCTCATTCTCAATTAACAAATATCATAATGCATAACTAAATTTCATATTACAATTCAACAAGTGTTGTATGAAAGCTAGTCGAAATGGAAAAACACTTTACACAGATGAATAAAGAAACAAACGAAAACAAGCAGACAAGTACGTTAAACCATTATAAGAAAGAAGTCTGCAAGCAACAACTCCACCCACAACTCCTCAACAAGCATATGTTATCCAATAAGCATTCAACTACATTCAAGGAAAGACGGAACATTTATATATACCTTCGAACAGCAAGGCCACCAAGAAGCTTGTACCGCAGAGACTCGGCTTGAGCAATGGCACAAAGCCCTCTGTTATTAACTTTCTCGGCGTAAAGCTCCACACTGTTCTCAGGGAACTTGAAACGTTTCTGAACAACAGATGTAAGTTCCCTGATTCTCCTTCCCTTCTCGCCTAAAAAAATCATTAAACCCTAACTAACGAATCATAAAGCCGCAATCACCGAGATCGAAACAAACAAGAAGAAAAAAAATTGAATGCCAGAATAAGAACCCTAACAGTCAGGAATTTACCGAGAACGTTCTGTGTTCGAGTGGCCCTGATGATGATCTCCGTGCGCATCGGCGTAACCCTAACCTCGACGCCTGAGTATCCGTCCTCAGCAAGCTCTCTGGTAAGAACCTCATTAAGCTCCGCGAAGAAAACTCCATCGGCGACGAACTATAACGAGAAAAATTAGCCACGAAACTTGAGAAACAACTTCAATCAAGCTATGAACAGTAAAAAGTTACAGGAGAAGAAAAGAAGGAACATTGGAAAGAATAACTATTACTGACCTTTCGCTTTTTGCTCATCTGAGTAGCCATTATTGCAGAATTGATCGAAATTGAAGCAACGCAAGAAGCTGTGTTCTTCGCTGCTTCTTCAAAGAAACCCTAATCTATGACGGAGACTACTGGTCGAGAAAAAACTGTTCATTAAGAATGCAGGATGCAGGAAGAGAAGAAATGATCAAACGATCAGGACCTATAGATTTTTGCATTGGACGGACAAGATGGAAAACTGGGAAGCTTATTCCTCTTAGAAGCCCTAAATCCGCCGAGGACTGGGCCTACGCAAACGGACCAGGCTTGGTCCATGTCAGTGTCAACCCAGCTTAGCCAGGTCGAAAAAAATCTTGAACCTTAATCAGCCCAATACCCGATCTCGACCCATTAATTGGGCCCAGGGCCTGAACCTGTCAGCTTTTAATGAGCTCGTACCAGGTACTGTTTACCCATCAATTTTTTTTTTCCTTTTAAGCAGGTAATATGCAATTAGGGATGTAAACGAATCGAGCCGAGCTTTGTAAACCTTTAGCAAAGCTTAGGCTCAGCTCAGGCACGTTAAAAAAATTTGGGCTCAGACTCGACTCACAAAATGGCTCCTACCATTTTGCAAGTTGAATTTTGACTGATCAATTCATAATAACAAGGGAGCTTTTGGAGCCATTCTTCCGAACCAAGACGATGCTCTCATCAAAGCTTGTGCTGGGTCTCTTGATGAAGCAAGCTTGTGCTGGGACTCTTGATGAAGCATTTATTAATGTTTTGGAAATGTGAAGGAGTCCTCTGAGGAATCATGCTTACCATCAGTCTTCACATTCCTCACATTTGGATTGAAGGTGATTCTATGATTGTCATCAATGGCATTAAAACCAATGTAGAACCACCATGGACGATCCAAAGCAAGATCACACAAGTGTGCTTTCTTCTACAGTCTGATTTCCAGTCATATCGTGACCGTGAAAGCAACTTCGCTGCAGATTATCTTGCCAAGTTGGGTCGCACACTTAATAACTACAAGGAATGGGATATCAACCAATTCCCACATGAACTTCTACAGATAAAGAAGCATGACATCATTGGAAGAACTATACCGCGAAGCGAAGAATGTTGTAGTTTTATTTTCCTATTCAACAAAAAAAAAAAAAAAAGGAGCTCAACTCACAACCAAAGATCACCAAGAAACACAACATGCTTGCAACATGGAAAGAAAATGCTCAAACACTCTTATAAAGTCCAAAATTCTTCACCCAAACAGATCCTAAATGTGCTTGCAGAATTTCTAATCTTTGACATCTCATTGCTACTATTGACATGGCCATGACTTGATTAAAATGACTGAAGAATAAAAGAATGTTAGAATAGAATTCCAAGAAGATTTCTTATTATTCCAAATGTTTTCAAGTATTAAAAACTAACAAGAAGGATGAGGAAACATTAAGTTATAAACTGACAAAATCATGGATCCCCAAGGCCAGACTTATTTTCACCTTTGAACTGCTGATTGAATTGTCCGATAGATCAATTTGCCCCTGATACAAACATGTTCCCATTCCAATCCAATGAAGAAGAGATTGGTCCACAGTTCACCCCGTATTAGATTATTTCTGAAGATTATGATGAAACTGCTTCAGAATTTTTTTACAAGTCTATATAAGAAGGAAACATAAGTTAGGTTGATATTGTTCCAACTTGCGGCTCATTTATTTACTTCTTTAACCATCAACCACAGGCATCAAAAGTCTGAGTGATATATACAAACTAGACTTGAATGGGTTACTGGAGTACGACAAAGTGGGCATTCGGGTTTTTCATTGCACCATTCCATAATGCAGTTCCTGCAGATATAGCA
>JAUPMG010000003.1:14571080-14584484 GCA_031762675.1 Pachysandra terminalis
ATCCAAGTAGAAGGCACTCGGATTGGTACTGTAGCTATAAACCTTAATGGATTTCAAGGTAAACTCCTCCTTACTGGACGATTGGTCATGAAAACGAATTCCCTGACGAGATCCTCTCTACATGGGTAATTTGAGAATACATTGATCACCTAGTAAGGGTATAGTGGTACTTACGTTCCTGGAAGAAAAATAGCCGCAAAAGGGAGTTCTCCCTTCGAAATACGAATTCAGCAAAATACAGTGAATTGCCCTCTAAAAAGGTTGTCTTGAGACAGACTCTCACTGAAAGTACATGGTGAAAACCTCACCGACCTATCACCACCTCATAAATATCTGTTTTCTAACTTATCTAAAGGGGGTTTTGTCCTATCTAGGAATGGCGGCAAGATGGTGACGTTGTTCATTGGAACTTGTGTGAAAGTGACACATGTCTGCAGAATTGTGCTGCTCAAGTTACAAAGCAACCTTTTGCAGAGCAGTTTTTAAGGTTTGAAATGATTTGGTCTCTTTCTCTGACTGTGACTTAGACGTGCTGAAATACACGCATCCCTCAAGATATTTTCCATAACCACGTGTCACTTTTAGCACTCGAGGGTCTCCCTCTAAATGCTTGACCGAGTTACACTTGTCCTACTGAGAGTGATAAACTCTCTACAAATACCAGTGTCCATCCTTCATTGAAGAGGATCGAAGATCTGAATTAAAAACCAGATATTCGTAGCCCTGAAACAACAGTGAGTAAAGACACTGAAAAAGAAAGAGAAATCTTCAAACCTGTGAGATTTTATTGCTCTGTAATTGCATTCACTCCCCTTCCTCAGTTATTGCAATCCCTCCTTTCTTTCCACCCCTTTCTTTTGTCTTCTCTACAATTAAAGATTGACAAGGAACGCTCTTGACAGAAAGGTTGAGTGACGGTTTAGGCTGTCTTGAGACAGACTTCCTACCTTACTCTCTGGTAGATAATTATAATTGATTTCCCTTAATACATTTTATCCTCTTACAAATCCATCATCACCACTACCAATTGAATGAAAATGGACTATAACCTTCTTTAAGGCTGCCCTTACAAATAGAGGAGAGGGAAAGGGCTTTAATGTGAAGAGCTTTGTGAAAAAATATCTTCTTTAGGGCTACCCCTACAGATGGAAGGAGCTTTAATGTGAATAGCTTTGTGAAAAAAGACTTTGAATTGTAAACTAAAGATACATTTGGTGAAAAAAAACATTCTATAAGAGGATGCTCCCCATGACTAAAAAATATTGGAAAAAAAAATACCCAAAATGTTGAATAAAGAAATACTTCAACAAGAACTCTATTTAACTACAAAATTACCTAGTCTCCATGTGGAGAAGATACTACAAATGACTTTGTTCATGAGAACTATAATCCTTGATTTTACGCAACAGGAACCGGCTCAATATCTGTTGCAACCAAAGATGGAGGCCTCGTATACTCCTCTTCCTCCTTGGGTGTGTGGATAGTTACCAGATCTGGAAGGGGCGTGGTCGGTCCCTGCTTGCCCTTTGGATCCCAATCAAGCATTATCTTGACCTTGATACCTAGTACGCCCTGTGATAGACCAAAATTCAATATTTGATCACATTAGCTCAACTGGCATGCTCTCCAGCTCAGGAACTGGAGATCCCAGATTAGAGAGACCCAGACTTACCTGATATATGGTCTTTGTGGGTCGGGGTATGTAACCGGGGTTTACCCTGTCCCCACTAAGTAGGGTCAGGGCTCCATGTCACCAAAAAAATGGGGGGCAACTGTAGGTACACTATGGAAATTTTATCCAAGACGTATAAAACCAAGTGGCCAAAGCTGACCTGCCTCAAGAGGACATGCCTCACAGCCGAATCAATATATTCATTGACCGGATGACCAGACGAAATCATGTATCCATCCTTAAACTTCATTGACTTCGCACGTTGAGCCCGAAGCTTTCCACTTACAATCACCTGCGTGGTAGTATGCATTGAAAAGTAGAAGCGACGTGAAAAAGTGAGGGCAGGTAAAAAGAACTATTGAACAAACCTCACATCCCTTTGCCCCACTTTCCATGATAAATCTAAGTACACCATAGCAAGCCCTGAAAACAAGGGAAGAAAAAAATCATATGGTGGATACATCAAATTCTGATAACCAGAAATCTTGTGCCAATGGTTCTACAACAAAAAGGAGAAAACCTTGATAACTGTATTCAGAGAAGTAAGCTAATCGAGCACAAGACGTTACCACATTTACTAATAAGGGACGACCGCATGCATAACAGGCAGAAGATGCAGTAAGCTAGGATATCACCACAGCACATGATAGAAATTGTACTGAAATAAATAATCACGAGATGCCCTACCCAAACCCAAGCTTGCATATGGGATCAAGTTTACTATCATTAACCAAATTACTTGAGCATTGTTCTTCCAACACAAACTCCATACCAAATTTACCTAGTTTCCTTATCTCTGGCATATGGAATGCAAAACAAACTGGAAAAAGATTATGTAGCTATCCTAGGCATACAGATGTAAATAAGAATACTTGCATCAGTTAAATGACCTAGACAAGCATTGTGTTAATATAGTCACCGTCCGACACAAAGTCAGTATCAAATTTACCAATTTGCTTTATAGATGACTGAGTTATAAGAGCACATCAATAAATAGCCAATAGTCTGAGGCATCAGTCATTTGGGTTTATAGGCAACACATGCGGGTGACTAAAAAGCCAAGGAAGCTCCTCTATGAGTGTCAACGTGTGCCCTCCCTGAGGTTACAACATGAAAACTAGTGAAATTTCATGAGGATGATGTCATGGAAGAATATAACTGATATAGTCACCTCACGAAACAAATTAGATATAGAAGCCACCAATTTGCTTTTACCGCTGACATGGGTAAAGAGATGAAGAAAAAGCCCCCCAAAAACGAAAAAGAAGAGTATTTTGGTGAAGTTATTGATGGTGAAAACAATGTTTACTCAAGACAATCCGCAACTTGATTTCCCAGAGTTCTGAAGCTCTAACGTACTAAAGATGAGAATTAGATATTCAGAGCCCAATATATAATAGTAATAACCCAATGTAGTCGTATCATATTCAAGAGAAGCAGGAGTCTGTGCAGACCATGATCATAAAAATGGAGTCAATGCATGCTCAATAAAATTTGGAGAAATCACTAAAGCCAAAGATTTTAACGAGGTTGGAAAGTAGACCGTGACGTTAAAGAACAAAAAACAGAAGACCCACGGAACAGTAGCATACATGGCTAATATATTATAAGAAAAATAAATAGAAGGCCTAGAAAAGAGAGCAAAAAAGAGTAAAATAGGAATTATGTGAGAGAGCTTAAAAAAAAGAGATAAGGAGGTTGTGTTGTGTTTCAAAATGGGTGCACGGGTATCTATAGAAAAACAACAAGCGATGGTACAAAAAAAAGTCAATAAATGTTAAGAAACATTAACAAAGTCAAAATATAAAGTTTCACATGCAATTATGACATATAAAATCACATATGCAACAGCACATGACAGAAATGGTACCGAAATCAATATATCACGAGATGCCCCACCCAAACCCAAGCCTGCATATGGTATCAAGTTTACTATCATAGACAAGCTTACTTAAGCATTGTTCTTCCAACACAAACTTAATATCAAATTTACCTAGTTTCCTTATTGGTGTCATATAAATGCAAAACAAACTGGTAAAAGAAATTTAATTATGTAGCTATCCTAAGCATAAAATGCAAATAAGAATACTTGCACCAGTTAAATAGCTTAGACAAGCATTGCGTCAATATCGTCACCTTCCGACACAAAGTCAGTACCAAATTTACCTATTTGCTTTATAGATGACTGATACAGTTATAAGAGCACATTAATAAATAGTCAATAGTCTGAGGCATCATATTCATTTGGGTTTACAGGCAACACTATGTGGGTGTATAAAAGCCAGGGAAGCTCCTCTATGAGTGTCAATGTGTACCCTCCCCTGAGGTTACAACATGAAAACCAGTGAAATTTCATGAGGATGGTGTCATGGAGGAATTAAACTGATATAGTCACCTTAACAAAACAAATTAGGTAAAGAAGCAACCAATTTGCTTTTACCAATGACATGGGAAAAGCGGCAAGGAAAAAGCCCCCAAAACACGAAAAAGAAGGGGCTTAAAGTGAAAGGAAAGGCCTCATAATGGCTATAGGTTAATAATAACAAGACATCAGAAATACTTTGAAATATCCCTTGGGGCTCTTTTTGTATATTCTCTCTCTTCATATAAATGAAGTATTTGTCACCGATCTCCCCGACCCAAAAAAAAAAAGAAAAAGAAGAAATACTTTGAAGGATTGTATACAAACAAATCTACTTCATACAAGTATAAAAAAACATTATAATGTCTCACTATAACTTACACAAACATTACGTGTTAACGTTACACACAACTGATACAGTGTAAAGCAATATCAAGAAAGCTGCATGGCAACACAAATTCAAACTTCAATTCTTGACATTTCCCATCCATGGTCATATCTCAGAAGAAGATGAGAAACAATGCCCAGGCTCTAAGTGTGACTAAAAAAATGCTAGTATGCAGAACCAACTTGCTCTAAATATGACTAAAAAAAATGCATAATTCAAGAAAACAATACAGGTGTGTCAAAATGGAAGTATATCTAAAAAGGTGATAATGTTCACATTCGATTATCACACAAGTAGAAGTCAAGTAATGAACAGCTCATTTACAAATAACAAACATCATAATGCATGACTATATTGCATATTACAATTCAACACGTGTTATATGAAAGCTAGTCGAAATGGAAAAACGCTTTACAGTAATGAATAAAGAACTAGAACACGCGAAAACAAGCAGACAAGTACGTTAAACCATTATAAGAAAGAAGTATGAAAGTAACATCTCCACCCACAACTCGTCAACAAGCAGGCACTATCCAATAATGCATTCAACTAAATGAAAGGAAATATAGAACATTTACATATACCTTCGAACAGCGAGGCCTCCAAGAAGCTTGTACCGCAGAGACTCCGCTTGAGCAATGGCACAAAGCCCTCTGTTGTTAACTTTCTCGGCGTAAAGCTCCACACTGTTCTCAGGGAACTTGAAACGTTTCTGGACAACAGATGTCAGTTCCCTGATCCTCCTTCCCTTCTCGCCTAAAAAAACCATTATAACCTAATTAACAAATCATAAAACCGCAATCACCGAGATCGAAACAAACAAGAAAAAAAAAATTGAATGCCATAAGAACTCTAACAGTCAGGAATTTACCGAGAACGTTCTGAGTTCGAGTGGCTCTGATGATGATCTCCGTGCGCATCGGCGTAACCCTAACCTCGACGCCTGAGTATCCATCCTCAGCAGCTCCCTGGTGAGAACCTCATTAAGCTCCGCAAAGAAAACTCCATCGGCGACGAACTGTAACGAGAAAAATTAGCCACGAGACTTAAGAAGCCACATCAATCAAGCTTCTAAACAGTAAAAAGTTACAGGAGAAGAAAAGAAGGGACCTTTCGCTTTTTACTCATCTGAGTAGCCATTTTTGAAGAATTGATCGAAATTGAAGCAACGAAGGAAGCTGTGTTCTTCGCTGCTTCTTCTAAGAAACCCTAATCTATGACTGAGACTTCTGGTGGAGAAAATTGTTCTATAAGAAGGCAGGATGCAGGACGAGAAGAAATGATCGAACGATCAGGAACTTTAGACTTTGCATTGGACGGACAAGATGGAAAACTGAGAGCGTATCCCTCTTAGAAGCCCTTAATCCGCTGAGGACTGGGCCTAAGCAAACGGACCAGGCTTGGTCCGTGTCAGTGTCAACTACGGCTGCCAACGGTTCAGTTTGGTTCGGTTTAGTGTTTAAACTTAAATCAAACCGATTTTTAAGTAACCAAACCGAAATCTAAACCGAACACCAAACCGATTATTTTTGACTAATCCATAAACCGAACCGAAATAACCAAAAACCGAACACTGAAAACTGAAAACCAAACCAAATAAGCTTCGATTGAAGTTATATACATAGAAGAAGTAGCTTGAAGATCTTGTTTCAATATCATACTAAAATATAAACAATGGACGGTTTCGACCAAATAAAATCCAATGAGATGAAGATTCCAATCGATAGATCCAATCAGACGATTTGGAATGACCAATAAGTTTAAAAGAAAAGGAAAATAATTCAAATCCAAAATCAAAAAGAATAGAAGAACAACTACAATTACAATCTCACTATAATCCTTGACAAATTTTTTTTGAAAATCGTATGCTTTGAGCCATCGAGTATGAGCTTGATATTGTATGCGAACAATCGAATCAGACGAGTTTCGTTCAAATTAAAAAGTTTTTAGAGATTTAGATCGATAGAAACTCACGGTTTCCTTTCTTCCATTTCGAAGAATGCCAATTTCGGTGATTGATACGATCGGCCCAAAGAGAGAGATTTAGGGTTTAAAAAAAAAAAGAGAAGAATAAGGTTTAGTTTAGAGTTTTGGTTTCTCTGTGCAGAGAAAAGAAAAAACGAGGGGGAAAGGCCGGATTTCGGGGCAGAGAAAGAATAAAAAAAAAAAAAAACATAATTTACACATATCTTCCTTGAGGTATGCGTAAATTGCAAAGACCTCCTTTCACCTTTAAAAAACCTCATGACCTCCCTTCAGATTTGAAGTATGATCACACTTACTTCCCCTTTGTTAAATCCCCGTTTAAACGTTGGTAACATTAGCTAATATGCAGACAAAAATACCCTTTTTATTTTAGTAGAATTAAAAATAATTGTTTATACCTTAAAAAACTGAAGTGAGATTATCAATTATACCCTTGTTTCCTCTAAACTAAAAATCTTTTTTTCTCTGTAGAAACCTTTGAACACGAACTCTCTCTTATCAGTAGAAAACCTGAAACGAAGGGAACCTTCACCGTACGCCTTCGACGGAGCCTTTGCAGCCTTCGTTGCACGCCTTCTACAGAGTCATCGCAACCGTTGCCGCAAAACTTCGACGGAGCCATCGCAGCCTTCGACAAGGCTGCAAAACACGATCCTCTTGATTAGAAGTGTTATTTTCCCCATTGAACAGAAACTTGATGATTTTATTAGACATGTGAATTGGAGAATAGGTTTATTAGAAACTTGATGATTGTATAAAGGGTAATTTACCCTTGATGATATTATTAGAAACATGAATTGGAGAATAGGTTTATTAGAAGCTTGATGATTTTATTTTTTCTATTTGCATGTATTATTTTCCCCATTGAATACATTGATTTATATGCACAACCTGTTAAAACTTAGACAATAAAGTAGTAGCTGACACAACAGATATTTTGGTAGTTATCATATTTTCACTTGAATTGCTAGATAGATTGCCTGAAGCTTGTTACTAGTTGCCCGTGATAGTGTGATGCATTGTGTAGCTTAGAGTGAGATTTGTGTGCATGTTGCTACTGATGCATCCCATGAGTTGCCAATGTTATTAATCTGGATCTTCCAAAGGTATGTGGCAAGTGTTAACTTTCCTGTTCAATGAACCCAAGAATTTGACACTCTCTAACAGGACTGTGACACTCTCTAACAGGACTGTGAAGGTTACTTGAGAATGCTATCAGAGTCTGTTAGTTCTTTGATATCCCTTCCAACAATCACCAATGGCTCTTGTATTACCAAAAAGAGTGTTATGAAGGGTATAATTAAGATTTTGGTTGTGTAGTCATTGTAAACCAAATTCAGTTTCTTGTCCCTGGCAATTTAATTGCCATTGGTTTGCTTATGAAATTATACACCTGAAACTTCAATTGTTTGCCTCAATCATTGACGATGGAGGATTATGTGCACCAGATTGGAAGGATCAACTGGCCAAGCTACTTCGTTTTACACAGATCGTGATATGGTACTTTTGATATTCTCTTTCCCTTTCTTTTGGTTGCTCTGCTCATGTTATATGGACTTGTGTTTTTTTTGTGGGAATGTGGATATTTTTAGTTTCTTGTTGCTCATATAAGGAAAGCAACTGGGAAGGTATTTCTTTCTTAATTATATTTATTGAAAAAAAAAAAAAAGGAAACTTCTGTAAGTATTCTTACTCTATTGTGCATTTTTGGCTGTACACCTCCATGCCAATGCCTCTTGTTTGCTAGGTTGCAAGGAGGAAGGAGAAAGTGTTGGGGATCCCACATCGGTTGTGGAAGGGGCTAGGTGGTCGGTTTATAAGTGTGAGGGAAAGCCTCACCTCTTGAGCTAGCTTTTGGGATTGAGAAAGCCCAAGACCACCCAACACTGGTATCAAAGCCCGGATTTCAACAGTCTCCGATTCAGGAGCCGGGAGAGACGGGTTGATGATGAACCGACCCAGGGCCCGATGTGGAGGGAGAGATTGTTGGAGATCCCACATTGGTTGTAAAAGGGGCTAGGTGGTCGGTTTACAAGTGTGAGGGAAAGCCTCGCCTCTTGAGCTAGCTTTTGGGGTTGAAAAGGCCCAAGACCACCCAACAGAAAGAAGCCGCAGTTGCACGGAGAGAAGCTATCTAAGCTCACCGTTAAGGGTCCTGCATCAGCCAACATTGAAGACAAAGTATAGGCAAATGCTTGCCTTTAGTATTCATCTGTTAGAGTTCATTCAACTTGGTCATTTTTCTGTTTGTTTGGATCTTTATTTTTCTGCTCTTTTATTGCTCAGGTAATTAGGGGATATTGTAGTTTGAATGGGTTGGTTAGAGCTCTCAATTGTAACAGTAGGTGTATATAGATTCGCAATATAATTTGATATTTGAAGGGTCCTTCATTCTTTCTAAGAAAGAGATAGAAGTTCAGTTGAAGCAGGTGTGTATATGTTTAAAACCTCAATATCAAGGTTACCCCATCTACAAACCAACCAAATTCATATCAAAGACCAAATCTGATGATTACAAACTTGTCATGAGATGGATCAAAACATCTAACAAGAATCTCAGTTTCCAATGGGAGAAGGATGAACAATTGCATGCTTGAAAGGTTTAAGTAGTGAACCATGATTTGAAATGGGGTTCAAAATGCAGCAAAATTGCAAAGGGAGTCTTATTTGACTTCTGCAATATGGGCACACCTCTACAATAGCCTCACAGCCAATTTCCATGCAGCATAAATAAGATGCCTTATGGCATCTTAAAGAGCAACAAATTGCTGAACCTCATAGCCACATGGCCTCTTCTTCCATATGAGAATACATATATTTAAGATGCAAAGGGCACAACAAGAGACTGAACTAAATCAATACCAAACAATGCTTCACAATGAAAGAAAGAACGTCTCCATTAGAATCATTTAATCTAATACAATCATTAAAAATGAAAAAAATTAATCCAATTCACCGTAAAAACACATCAAACCACAACTAAAAGGAAAAAAAATTAATCCAATTCACCGTAAAAACACATCAAACCACAACTAAAAGGACTTCAACATAACCATCTAAAAACACATAAACTTCGGATTCTCCATATTTGCTTCTATGTGCACACAAAAATAACCAAAAAACACATAAACCAGTAACCTCTTTTCTCCTCCACTAGCATTTCAACTCCTCATATCTGCAAACACAAAAATAACCAGAAAAACACATAAATATATCCACTATCTAAAAAGAAAAAAAGAGAAAGAGTAATAATTTATCCAAAAAATTATTTTGAATACCTTCTATGCGTATTTTATTGCCCTTGTCCTTGACCTCGTCCTCGTCCTCGCTCTTGAGTTGAATGTATTGGCGCCTGTTGACATGTGCATAGGAGTTTGATTCGTCTCCAATGGTCCTACTCAGAATTTAAAATAACAAAAAAAAAATTACAAATTAATAGAATGGCCTAAAAAGGAGCTTGGTTGTCTTCTTCAATGGCATCAAATCGATATCTTCAATGACCCAAAAAAAAAAAAAAAAAAAAACAGAACATGTAAATGAAATTAATCCAAACTTTTGGGTTCGCATAGATGAGAAGAATACCGAAAATCGCATAGAACAAGTCAAGTAATAGGAGTTCGAGTTCGCCTAGATTAGAAGAGTACCAAAAGCGCAAAGAAACGTTAATCAAACTTTTGATATTCAAACTTGAAATGACAGGATTCCGTTGGAGATTAGCTCGTCGGAGATGATGCTACCGGCGGTGCTTAAAACAGTGAATAGTGAAAGAGGAAAAAAGGATTTTTACTCTGGCAAAACCCCTCTTTCGTTCTACTTCTGTGATAGAAACCCTTGAAGGGCATTTTTGTCAACTAATTTTTTTCATTGACATTGCTCACATGATGAAAGAGAAAGTAAACTTATGCTGTTCTATTGATTTCAAGTGGAGGGCATCTAGGTCAAAAATGAAAAAAGATTTAACACTGGTAACAGACGTTTTCTAGGTCAAAAATGAAAAAAGATTCAACATTGTTAACAGACGTTTTCTGAAAGCGGATCATTTTGGTTTTTCAAAGGTGAAGTGAGGTCATTACAATTTATAGATACCTCAAGGGAGGTATGTGTAAATCACCCTAAAGCGGATCATTGTGGTTTTTCAAAGGTGAAGTGAAGTCATTGCAATTTCTAGATACCGCAAGGGAGATATGTGTAAATCACCCTAAAAAACAAGAGTAGGTGAGTTAGGTTTAGTTCGGTTCGGTTTAATAAAGGCCTAAACCTTAGATCGAACTGAATTAATTTGGTTTTGTATTTTTTGAACCGTAACTAAATCGAAATTACAAATAATCGAACCAACCTAATTTTTTTCGGTTCGGTTTTCGGTTTTAACCAAACCAATTGACACCCCTAATGTCAACCCAGCTTAACCCGGTCAAAAAAAAATTGAACCTTAATCAGCCCAAGACTAGATCTCGACCCACTACTTGGGCCCAGGGCCTGAACCTGTCAGCTTTTAATGGGATCGGACCAAGTATTGATTCCTCATCACAAAAAAAAAAAAAATTCTCCTTTTAAGCAGCTAGTATTGATGATCCGTCAGTCTAATTAATCCCATTAGACACGTGGAGTGATCTTAAAGCAAATGCATACGCTAATATGATATACCCGCTTATGCCACACCATACACATAAAACAATTACCTGCTCCCCCCATTATCTCCCGCGTGTGAACGCCGAATGGCGCCCACGCCCCTATTGACTTCAAAGTACCCTAAAAAAGGAGTACTTCAAAGCCATGTTATTTTCTCTTCCCATATGTCACCTTCGAATGACATATACAGACTCGTGAGACTCATTTGTACACTTTACTTAAGAGTACTTCGAAGGACACATGTTTTTTACTAAAAACCAATTCTAAGACACTCAAATTGGTTACTTAACCCAGAACCTTGGAAGATCTTGTGATGACTCTGCCATACAGGGATGATTGAGCATGAAAATCGAATCACCCATTGAGAGACTTATATTTAAGATCTCTACATGAGCATATTCGTAAATAAAATCATCACCTTGTAAAAGGTATAAAGTTATTTCGGTTTCTTTCAAAAGAATATGGATTGAATTACCAAAAAGGAGTCCTTCAGAAAGGGGCAAAAGCCAGAAGAATGTTTATAAAACTCGAAAAACCTGTTTCTGTAAAGAAGATTGCAATGAATCGCCAATACAATCACGTGTTAAAACTTCAACTACTTATATATCTGATGTATATCTTATCTAAGAGGATTTTGTCTTATCAGGTATGGCGATGATAAAAACAGAACGTTGTTTTATGAAACTTTATGCATAAAACATATCATTCAGTTCTTGATCTTCTAGACTTTAGAGGAACCTATCACCTAGCAAGCTCACTTGAACGAATGACTCACCACAATTTCCTTCTGAAAATAACTTAGCCGCATTGAATACGCATGGAGATATTTCTAAGTTCCTCTCTGAACAATTGTCTAATTGGCATATGTCCTAATCAAGAGAAGATGTTATTGGATGATTTCTATATAAATAGCAAAGCCTATCCACAAATCAGTTAATTCAGAAATCTGTAGACTTACTCATAATTTAAATAATTGTTAGAACATTGAAAAAAACTTATCACCTTCAAGTAAAACTCACAGATACTGACTAAGAGTGATAACCTATCAAAGAAACATATAAAAAATACTAGTATCCTTCGAACACCAATGTTCCATTGCTGTATGGTGTGTGTTCTTATTGACACACCTGATATTTCATCCTCTCTTCTCTTTTGATCCTTTCTGTTTTATTTACAGATCATATTTGGGAAGAAAACGCTTAGATAGAATGGTTGCGCGACAATTTAAGTTATCCTGAGACAAAACTCTTCAGACGACATCTCTGTTGATGCCTTTGTATTAATGAATTCAAACTTTACCAAATAAAATATTCAAATTTCAGGTTGTTACAAATTCTGCATCACCTGTATGCAACTAGGAATGTAAACAAGTTGAACCAAGCTTTGTAAACCTTTAGCAAGGCCTAGGCTCAGTTAAGGCACGTTAAAAAATATTGGGCTCAGACTCGACTCGCAAAAAGTTTGGCTCATACAAGACTCAGCTCACAAAATATCTTAGATTAGTCCAAATACATTAATATTACAGTTGAGAATTATTATTATTATATAAGGCACAATATATCAACATGTATGTTTAATATTACTATTTAATATAACAATATAATAAATAGAAATAAGGATGTACAATTTCATATACAAATCGAGCCAAGCTTTAATGGGCCGAGATTTAATCAAGCTGAGCCCACTCAAGCTCGGCTCAAAGCTCATTACAATAATGAGCTTTGATTTGGGTTCACGCTCGGCTCGCAACCAAAGATCACCAAGAAACAGAACATGCTTGCAACATGGAAAGAAAATGCTCAAGGCTATAAAAGTTCAAAATTCTTCAATCACCCAAACAGAGCCTAAACGTGATTGCAGAAGTCCTAATCTTTGATATCTCATTGCTACTATTGAGATGGCTCTGACTTGATTAAAATGACTGAAGAATTCCAAGAAGATTAAAAGTTTTTAAGTATTCAAAACTAAAAAGGATGAAGAAACATTTAGTTATAAACTAACAAAATCATGGATCCCCAACGCCAGACTTATTTTCTCCTTTGAACTGCTGATTGAATTGTCCAATAGATCAGCTTGCCTCTGATACAAACATGTCCCCATTCCAATCCATATCTGAACAATTAACAGAACCCGCATTGACTTTTTATCAAACAGGTTGTCCAAATACCTGCATTGATATTGTTGTTTTTGACTTGTGGCTCATTTCTTTACTTCTTTAACCAACAAACACAAGCATCCATCTTAACAGTATCAGAAGTCAGAGTGATATATACAAACTAGACTTGAATGAGTTACTGGAGTACGACAAAGTGGGCATTCGGGTTTTTCATTGCACCATTCCATAATGCAGTTCCTGCAGATATAGCA
>JAUPMG010000003.1:14609643-14634743 GCA_031762675.1 Pachysandra terminalis
CAAAAATTAATAATTTCGGTTCGGTTCGGTTCGGGTTTAGGATTTCTCATTTATTTTCGGTTCGGTTTTCGGTTTTCGGTTTTCAGTTCGGTTCGGTTCGGTTTTGGGTTGATATACATATCCCTCGGTTTGGTTTTGGATTGGGGTCAACCCGGACCAAATCGAAGCGAGTTGCACCCCTACTTGTTTCCCCCCCGTCTCCTCATACTAAGAACAGATGGAACCGAAGGCATCGAATCTAACTCCCTGTCAAACAGAGATCTTTTTAAAGGAACATTCCATGCCTCCTCTTTTCCATCTCCCAATAATGTTTCAGTCACCCAAGCCCTTTTGCTAATTTCCACCCCATAGCTATCCAAAATTATTTCAATCAAAGGAAGATCCCCACACCACAAGTCTTCCCAAAACATAACTCTCACACCCTCCCCTATGGTCTAACACACCCATTACAGCTTTCCACACTCCATTACGAGGGCCCCTACAAATATCAGATTCCCACCTTTACTTTCCCTTGATAACTTTTCTCCGGATATTATCCATCTCACCAAATCTCCACAACCATTAGCCTAAAAGAGCTATATTAAAGCTCACCAAAGGTCTTATTCCCAAACCCCCTTCGCTCTGAGTCTTACACATTTAGCTCCACCTAAGTTGGTGATATTTAATCTCTTCATTCAAACTAGTGAACTACCCCATAAAAATCTTCTCTACATCTTTTCCACTGTTTGCTACCGATATTAGAATTTTTAAAATGGACATGAAGTTGGCAAATTACACAAAAAGAACTCTTAATAAGTGTACATTTTCCCCCTTTAGATAAATTTCTTCCCTTCCACTCTTCCAACTTCTTCTCCGCAACACATAGCCTTATTCTTAAAAGCGGATCCCAACGGATTTCCCAGATAGGTTGTTGGGAAAGAACGCAGCTTACAGTCCAGAATACCACTTAAGCGGACAAATTCTCCACGTCCCTCACCCCAAACAGCTTACACTTACTAAGATTGATTTATAAACCAGGCATTGCTTGCAAACATAGTAAAATACACCTCAACACCAACAACTGTGTGAAGGAGGCACCAAACAATATAAGAGAGTCATCACAAACTAAAGACGAGTGATGCTCAGCCGGCTCCCACCCACACCAAAGCCCTCCATTAGATTGTGAGAAGCTGCCTTTTCCACCATACTACGAAGAGCTTCAGTCAGAAGAATAAACAAATATGGAATGAGGGGACCTCCCTGCCTTAAACCCCTGGACGTCCTCATAAAACCCCTTGCTATGGCATTCACTAAAGCAGAAATTGATACCGAAGAAATACATGCTTTCATCCAACTTCACTCCAAATCCTATTCTCCTCATAATGTAAAAAGAAAATTCTAGGTCATGGTCCTACGCTTTCCCATATCAAGCTTACACACTATTTCCGTCCTGATCTTATCTTAGAATCCAGGCATTCATGATCACATTTAGAATATGTCTCCTTCCAATAAATGCACTATGAAATTTAGACACTACCATAAGCATGACCAACTTCAATCTGTTAGCAAGTAATTTGGAAAGAATCTTGTAAAAACTGCTTATCAGACTGTTGGGTCTGAAATCTTGCAAGCTGGAAGCTCCTGCCTTCTTAGCAGTCAGAGATATAGAAGTTGCATTAACACTTCTAATCCAGTTTCGTTCTATCCATCACATCTTTAATTGCTGCCAAAAGATTGTCTTTTATAATGTTCCAGCATTTTTTATAGAAAGCCAAGGAAAAACCATCTGGACGAGATGCTTTGTCCCCATCTAGACAAGCTCCTCTCTAAGCCATCCTTTTCCTCCGAAATACACTTAAAATCCATCCCATCTAACAAGGGTTTAATAGTGGTCGTCTCCTTAAAAAAGGTTCGAATCGAATCTTTAATAATTGGATTATCAAATTATAAAGCTACTACCCAACCTAACATTTTTGGATCGGATCCGGGTCATGATTCGATCCATTAACAAGCTTATCGATCTTAAAAGCATTTTGGTTCCTCTCCTAGTTTTTGAAAGTTTTAGCTTCCTTGTACATATATGACCCTTTTTTGAAGAGAACATCACCATTAATGATAGTGCTTTTTAACTCTAGGATTTCAAGCCATGTTACAAGATCAAGGAAATGACTAAGGTGGCTTTAATCATTGAATTAAGCAGGTAAACTTTGAACACATAGGTGGTGTAAATGGATTGGGGGATGCATTAGAAATGTTCACTTTTCTTTTTTGTCTTAATTGAGGGATTGTTGGAATTTTTCTGGCTTCACGGGGGATTAGACAGGGGGATTCATTATCTCCTCTTCTGTTTACATTAGTTAGTGATGTCATGAGTCAATTTTTTAGAATGGCAGAAGAATATGGGAGAATACATGGTTTTAAGATTGGGAAAGATGGAATTTCAGTGTCATATTTACAATTTGCTGATGATACAGTTTTCTTCCTGCAAGCTTCTAAGGAAAATGTTTTTTGGACTAACTGTATCCTTAAGTATTTTGAGATGATTTCGGGTCTGAGAGTGAACATGGAAAAAAGTAGTTTGTTTGGGATTAGTGTTGGGGAGGATCAGCTTTTGGATTGGTGTAACTTTTTGGGGTGTGAGGCAGGAAAATGGCTGATGAAATATTTGGGAATGCCTTTGGATGGCCACCATAATAAATTGCAGTTTTGGACTCCAGTTTTGGAAAAAATGGAGAAAAGGTTGGCAGCCTGGAAAAGAAATTATCTATCTTTTGGGGGTCGTATCACTCAGTGTTTACAATGTCGGCGACATGTCGCCATTTTCGAAGGGGGCGACATGAAACCTTGGGTCTAAATCGCTACACGACGATTTGAGCGACATCGACAACATGTCGCTCTTGTCGCCAAAGTGAGATCCATTTTATATTTGATCATTTATGGAATCTCGAACTTATTATTGAGTTACATTCTTTTAGTTTGAATTACATGACACTTGATTCCTACTGTTATTTATCTGCTAGTTTGAATTACATTAACTTTCAGTTTGATTAAATTACATATAACATCTATTTTACAGCTTACTGACTCGACAGCGTGTAAGCTACCCCCCTCTCATGTAATGACTTTTAATGTGTAAGCATTTTGTTTTTGCATTTTTTGATGTATTTGGATGCATTTAAACCTCAATTAGATATATTTAAAGTTTGGGGCCAAAAATCCATCAAAAACCCATGGTTTTCCCACATTTTCCTCACATTTTCCCCTATTTTCATCATGTCGCCGAAGTCACCTGGCGACATGCCTGGCGACATCGACATCGTAAACCTTGGTATCACTCTTATTTAGTCTTCTCTTGAGAGTTTGCCAACTTATTTCATGTCTTTGTATCAAGCTCCCATGAGTGTAATAAATAAGATGGAGAAATTTCAGAGAGATTTTTTGTGGGAGGGTGGTGGGGGTTAAAATGATCATTTAATTAGATGGGAGATTGTTTATAAGGAAAAGGATAGTGGTGACATTAATTTGGGCAATCTTCACAAGCGGAATCAGGCTCATTTGGGGAAATGGCTATGGAGATTCGGTACTGAAAAGAAGGCTCTGTGGCGTTCTATCATTGCATGTATGGTACTCGTGCAAATGGTTGAGATGTTAATCCTTTGGTTCGTATTAAATTGAATAGTGTCTGGAAGAGTATTATTGCATTATTTCATTTTTTTTAAGCAATGTTCGGTTTTCAGTGGGTTCAGGGGAGTCTATTCGGTTTTGGTCAGATTTGTGGCGGGGGGAGTTGTCACTACCCAAACCAGTTTAGATCCGTGGATCCATAACCGGGTCAGATTGCGACTCTCACCCCATATCCCTATGGGAGTGGCAAGCAATATAGAGCATAAGCGGAAGCATAATACAAAGTAAAAAATAAAATATAAGTTAATAATTATAATGTCCTTACATTACAAATTCTGGAAATGAATCTAACTAATCTATTACATCAATTTAACTTCTAAATTTCTATCTTTGGAATCCCTTTTCCCATAGCTCTCGTTTGTGATCTATCTTCCTTTAATACCTGAAAAACACAATGTAATATCCGTAAGCCAAAGCTCGTGTGAGTAGACCTTTAGAGCAAGGTATTTACTCAACGCTCAATGCTACTACAAAATATATATTATAATATGATGATCTGAAATATATATAATATGAGATGATAATGAATTATGATGATAATGACAAAAACAGCATAATGTTCTCTCACCAAATCTCACCTTGGTCTATATCATAAGGATATCACATGGTCATTTTATCATGCTATTTGCCTAAGTCTATATGAAAATCATATTTTGTGCATCATCATATACAAGATAACATCACTAATGTCAATAAACACATGATAATGCAGTATGCATGAAGTTCGGTATTCGAATAGTTCAAGTCCCACACTAGACCAATCAATTACATTGAGCAAGAATGTCTTAGCGAACCATCCCCCCATACAGGGCCACTCTCAATGTAAGATATTCTATGTGCGCATCATAGTTTTAAGGGGTTTCGACCAAGATGACACAAGTCCCCCACTTATTTGCGGTCAGGACAATGCAAAACTCCAAGGTGTCCATAAATATGACTAACCTCAGTGGTAAAGTGAATTACCCCGAATACCAAAGGGTTGACTCTTATGATTTAAATTGGGACCCCCATACAAGGCCTATCCCAAATCCTTTCATTTTACCACAAGTATTTTGAGTCCTATACCTCTCACATTGGGCGAAAATAAATATTAAGTCTCTCAATGGACTGAAAAATGGTATAACATGCCTTGAATCACAGACGGTATACATAATAATTGGTTAATGGTCTAAGAAGCCTTCTCGGCCGGGATTTTATATGCAACTCATGAATTCAAGTCCGTTTATTAATGCAGTTCACACACAATGATAACATCTCGCATATATTCAAATCAGCATGAACTTGAGCACAATCTCATGATACTAACTATTAATTAACCATAATATATATATATAGATGATGCACAACTAATGCAATGATGAAGTTATATATAGTATAATTAATTATATTAAGTCTTATGTAATGTCAAGTTCACACAATCAAGGGTTCTGATGTCATCAAATAATGATACAATCTCATAAGTGATTCATACAACAATTTAAAGGATCAATTCTCATGCCAACATTTACTTAAATTATATCATTAAAATTATAAGGTTACAACATTATTTGGAGGGTTAAGAGGATCATACTAGGTCATAGGAAATCATGTAAAATAGGTTAGGTCATCAGAATAGGGTGGTTAAGGTCTCAAATCATAGAATTAAGCTCACTGTGACCAACCGGCAGGCTACCGACACACCGGTAGGGTCATGCTGCGAGGCAAGGTGAAGGGATGGCTCAACCGGCAGGTTGCCGGTACACCGGTAGGGTCATCCACAGTACCAGGGGAAGGCTAGCTCAACCGGTAGGGTGCCGGTACACCAGTTGGGCTAGGCAATCTAGTTTTATAGCAAGGGTGTATCCGGTAGGGCCTTCGGTAGGGTGTTGGTGCACCGGTAGGGTCTGTGTAACCCTACTGGCAGACTACCGACACACCGGTAGGTGCTCGGTAGGCTGGGCAGTAGCCTGCCTGTGCCCAGATCAAGGGTTTCATCACCCGGCAGGCTAACCGGCACACTGGTTAGGCTGTCGGTGCAGGGGAAACTGAATTAGGTGATGATATTTTACAAGGTGATTCATCTAAACATCCTAGGGATTCGTGCATGGTTAATTGGTCAATTGATTAATTACATAACTTCAGATATGAACAATACTTATACTTTTCTGGTTCTTGGTTTAATTCATGGTTTAACCTTGACATGTGATACATAGGTTATTAATATCATGCAATCTTTATGGGTTTTATTAGTATGATCATGGGGAAGGGTTATACATGCAAAAGAGAATGGAATTCCCCATGATATGACATTAGATGGGAAATAAATACGCAAGATCTAAAGGAAAACTCACAATACAGCTGGAGAGTTGCTGTCATTGATGAACTGCTAGTGTTCTTCTAGTTTTCTGATCTTCTAGCCTTCTTCTTGTTCTTCCTAGGTGTTCCCACGAATTTTGATGTGCTCTTAATGTTTAATTCCTTAGTCTTATTTTATAAGTTTTAGGTGTTAGAGTTGTATTAGGATTGGTAGTTGGTGTTTGTCTATAAGTTTAGAGTCCTATTTTAATTAAAACTTAGCCATTAAGTTACCTTATCTAATCATCACGAAAATTAGTTATTAAATAATCTAATTGGGCCAATAATCTTGTAATTGGGCTTTAGTCTTAATGGGCTTTACTTAAGTCCAGCTTAATTAATTATTAGAGTTAGGTCTTGTTTGGTTAATTCCAGTTTAATCCATTAACCCTATTTCTAGTAAGTTGTAAAGCTTAGTTAATGATCCTAATTCTTTTACTATTGTACTAATTATACATTATTATAATAGTAACCTTAAGTTAGTTTCTAGGTGTGGAGGGTTTAATTACCATTTTACCCTTTGTATTAAAGTTCTTTTTAGTCTGTATTTTTCAGGTCTTTACAGGAGTCCTCTTTGGATCTTTGTTTTCCTAGAATTTTTAGGCTTGTATATCATAAGGAGGCCACTGTCGCTGAGGTCCTTAGTTGGTCTTTGTAGAGTCTTTCTTGGAACCTCCCAATGCATCGGGATCCTAGGTCGGCCGATGTCGATGAGTTGGCTAGTTTGTTTAATCTTCTTAAGAATGTGATTATTGTAGAATTGTCTTCTGGTTCCCGTGTTTGGTGTCCAGATTCTTCAGGCGAGTTCTCATGTAAATCTTTTCTTGGTATGCTTAGGGGTGATTGTCCTAACAATGGGTCTTCTTCTTCTTTCCATCGTTTATGGAGGTCACAGGTCCCACCTAAAGTAAAAGCTTTTGTTTGGTCTGTCTTTTGAATCACATTAATACCACTGATAATCTTCAAAAGAGAAGAAGGTTTATGGCCTTATCTCCTCAGGTTTGTGTGATGTGTTTACAGAATGCGGAATCAGTGGATCACCTTTTTTTGTCTTGCAGTTTTGCCATGAAGATTTGGGGTTTCTTTGTCAAGGCTATTGATGTGGTATGGGTTCCTCCAAATCATGTGAGAGATCTTTTTGATCAATGGTGTTTCAATGTGTTGGGCAAGAAAGGTCGGATTATGTATCGGGTTCTCTTTTTTTGCACTATTTGGGAGATTTGGGGTGAATGAAGTAGGAGAATTTTGAAGAGTCATGGAGATGTCCGAGTCGTCTTGTGGATTCAATTTTGGGTACTACAGCAGCATGGCTTGGAATTCTTCCTGAGTTCAAAGATTTTTCGACAATGGATTTTTTCAGAAATTGGGGCACTATTGCTGGGATGTAATTTTGTTTTGTTGGTGGGATGTGTAGAAGTTATGTGTGTTGATGTGTACTGTGGGCTATCTTTTTGTTTTTTTTGAAAGGTACAATTGTTCCCTGTCTTAGGGAAGCTGCTGGCCTCCTCTTTTTACTGTTTGTACATTCTTTCTTATTTATATAAATTTTGTAACCTTTATTAAAAAAAACTGGCCTCCTCTTTTTACTGTTTGTACATTCTTTCTTATTTATATAAATTTTGTAACCTTTATTAAAAAAAAAGTGATAAATTAAAATGTCATACAAATTTCAGTCATGACTCCACAGATTTCAATTTCGACGCAGTCAACTTTCAGGAGCCGTTAATTCATACTCGTTTGTCTTTTGGGGTGATGTTTGGCTCATTGGAAAGATCTCACCAAGGTCTTCAATGTACTATTTCTTGCCGTCTGTTGAGATTTTAATGTTTTTGGGCCTGAAAAAGTGGTCTAAAAATTAGCGAAAAAAAATAATGATGATTTTTAGGTTTGCCTTGGTAATCTTTTGATTTTATTTAAGTACATTTAGATGGATGACTAAGATTAGTTACTTGGGTCTTAAGTTGGATTTTAAATTTTTAATACCTTGCCCCCCCACAAATAGATGTTATGAAAGAGTTGTAAGGTTTTTTGGAGTTATCGGATGAAACTTAGCCTTAGGCTTTCGAGTTCTTTCAATAACTTCTAAGTTTGCTTCGATTAAAATCTTGCAAGATATTTTTTTTCCTTTGTTTCCTTTAGGACTTCTAGGCTTCGGCAGTATTTAAAGTAATTAGACTCGTCATCTTTGAACTGCATAACGTGAGGACTGATTTCTTGTTGCATTAATTGGTATCAGAACTTGGCAGTCAGCTCGGTTAGTAAAGTTTCTTAGTGTATGTACTAGAGATTTGGGTTGAAGATTTGAAGTTCCTCTAGGTTCATATCCCAATCTCAAGTCTATCGCCATGATCAGAAGAAGTTCCAAATGTTGGGACATGTTGTTCGAAGTAACCTTTGAAATGGAGTTTAGGATTCATGCACAAGCTTGGGAAGAATTGCTACCATTTTGATTTAGGGCGATTGCAATGAGACTTTATTTCCCAAGGAGCAGGGAAGAAGTTAGTAAAGTTGGTTGATGCAATAAGAGGTAGTAAAACTGAAGTTGATAAAATTTTCATTAGATTTTTCGTCATTTTTATCAACTTGATTTTTTTTTTCTTGTTATCACTTGGGATGTTGCCACATTCTCTTAGGAAGAACATGATCAGATAAAAGACGAACTGTTTACAACTATGAAAGGTATATCTATTCGTTTCGAAAGGATGAGCATGGAATCAATCTTACGGGTAAACATCTAGGGGCTATTCTTGTCATCAAGGAAGTACTAAAGGAGGAACATTGGAAAGTTAAATTTTCATTATTTATCAAAAAAGAAATAATTAAATGGTTAATTCACTTCCTAAATTTTAGCCAGAGATGAGTATAAGGAAAAGAAGTCGGTTTCTGATGCACTACCAGTGGTTATCAAAGATGTATGGATGTTTCTAATTGCAATGAATATTCCAAATTGCCATTTGACAATCCATCATCAGAACATGTGGGTGTATTAAATCAAATCTTCAAATTCAAAAAATAAGCATTATAGTTGCTGTTGATTTGATAGGTGTTGCCTCAATTCTTCAATCATGGTTGGTTAAGAAATGATGGTTTTGACTGTACGGAGATCAATTAGCTTGTCAAAGATTGAATATTTACCATTATTAGGGAATGCCAAGATGGAATGGCACACTATGCAGTGAATTTTGATGATTTAGTAGACTTCTAATAAAGTTTAAAGTTTATGAGGAATGCTTAACTGAAGGGGGGTCATTGTGTGTACAAAAGTTGCGTGCGTGCGGGGGGATTTTGCAGTTAGTTTTTTTGTGCTGCAACTTATGCTCGTGTGTCCATTTTGGATGATCATTGGAATCATCTTTTTGAGACTTACAAGAGCTATTTCAACCTTTTTTCCTGACACGTCAAGTGTTGGACCTCAAAAGTTGGCCTAAAAAACCAGTGAGAAAAATAATGATGATTTTTATGTTATTTGGTCATTGTTAGAATTTTATTTAAATATATTTAGATGGATGGCTGAGATGAGTCACTTGGATCTTAAGTTGGGTTTAGGGTTTCTTTTCTTATTAGCAAATCCCTCCTTCCACCCCCCTCTCCCGGGTGAGAAAGAGTTGAATGAATCAGTTCCTCTAAGAACTTCTAGTCTGCTTAAAGTAATCATTCTTGCCAACTGCATAGTAGGGGGTAGGTTTCCTGCAATATCAAATTTCTAGTTGACCTAATTGTTTGGGAACCATACAATTTATTTAAAGTCAGTGAAAGCATGGAACTACTTCAACGAGATTAGGAAAATGATTTCGTTTTTTTTTAAATTACCTTTTCGGTTTTTGCCCTTTTCTATCTTAGTTTATCACTCCTTAATAAGAAAGTGACAAATCCATTTAACAATTTGGTTAAGAAATATCAATTGTCCAATTTTTTTTTGATTGATAACAAATATCTATTGTCCTTTAATTGACTATTCAAAGGACTTTTCCTGAGTTTTGGTAGATTTAAACTTTTCTTTTCATGATTTTCTTTAGATTCAGGCCTAGTAATGGGATCATATTGAAATGCATCAAATTTATTATTTATGAATGAACTTAGGCATTATTTATTTGATTGGTTTATAATTTTGTGGGTTGAAGTTCCAAAATGTTGAGAAAAAAACTAATATTTCAAAAAGTTTACCTCGTCTTGGATGTTTTCTTTCTCTTTGGGTAGTAATGTTTACTTATTCCGCTGTTTACTAGTTTTTGCACTTATTCCCCTGTTGGTGTTTTTACACATGGCATAGCATCTTGACCTATGTGGATCACTTCACTGGTATGTATTAGTATTGGCAGCAACTAATACCATTTGCAAGATATAGAGCGATGCTCCTGGGTCTGATAAATTGGGATCCAATGCAACCAGATATATTGTATATTTAAGTTTTAACTGTATATTTTTATTTTATTTTTATGTCTGTTACATAAAGTATTTTAATTTTATTTGTTGCTTCTGTAACAGTATATTTGTATTTTGCTTTCAAAAGTTTAGTGTTGTTTATTTTATTCTTCTTTCCAATATTTTTTTGTTGAAAGGATCAGGTTAACCCTGCCTGGTGATGTTTTATAGCTTATAAGTCATTATTCTTAAGCAAAATACTAACCACCTCATCACCATTATGTGTGATATGGTGGACATGTAAGATTGCAGATATAATATGATTGAAGTCTAATCCAATTCCACTATTTCTTGTACAAACTTCCGTATTCTAGAACTATCTTGTCTAGCCTAATTTGGAAGTTGCACTTTAAAAGTGGATCATGTCAAGAAGGTTTTTTTATGTAAATTTCCATCATCAGAGAGTGCGGATTTGTGCATTACTGCCATCCAGTCTAATCTAGTACATAGCACAACTGTGCATGTGACTTTGATAAGAGGCATATACAGACCCATATACTTTTGATTGTGATAGATCATGTGTATACCTCCCTCCTTCCCTCTCGCCCTCCCTGAGGGAGGTGAAACTTCTAAGACTACAAGGCCATGTGGGATGTAGTGTTGTTTCAAAGATGCAAAAGTTCAGTTCAGAGAGCAAGAATAGTAAAACAGCAATTCAGTTTAAATTTGCGAATGACAATAAGCAGGGTGTAGTGATGTTTCGAACTTGAAACTTCTAAGGTAACAAGGCCATGTGGGGTGTAGTGATGTTTCAAAGATACAAAAGTTCAGTTCAGAGAGAATTAATATCGTGATAAGCGCCTACTTGGTAGTGAATCAGTTATGCTGTTTTTTAGACTGTCTTTTTGGCATACCAAATGGGATGGTAGAGTATTTTCATCATATGTTTTGCATTTTCTTTGCATGATACCATCCCTGTGCATGTGTGCATGTCACAATATCTAACTACCAAGTTCCTGACATTTTTATAATTATTATAACCAGGTCTGCAAGCGGCTTGGACTTAATGGCAAGAGGTATTATACTAGGCTTCTTAATATGTTCTCGAGATTTGGAATGCATCTGCAGGCAGAAAGCCTTAAAAGAGGCATGGCCTATCGGGTATGGACATCTGGGAATTTCAGTCATGGATCATCTACAGCCTCTCCAGGTAAATCTGAAGACAGATTCAATGGAGGTGTAATTTCTACTAAGAATGCAGGGGATCTAGTTCTCCATGACAAATCAGCTCCAGTCATTCTACAAATAGATGCATCAACTTCTAATGATGAATCTACAACTGCTGGAAAAATGAAAAATGGACAATTAGGATCGGAACCTTTTCATGGCTCTCCTGGTAATATTGATTGCAATCAGATGCTTATTTGTGGAAGCAACTCTCACAATTTTATTCAGGAGCTTGGAGGCACAGAACTTGCTTTAGTAAATGTGGAAACTGAATCAAATGTTTCTCCATCGGAAACTTCATCCTCGAACGTGTCAAATCCCTCAAAGCTCCGATCCTTTCCCCGTTATCCATGCCTTACTTTGACTGCAATTAGTGCCCAAAGGGAGCAGAGGATACTTGAACGGTTGCAGGTTTTCCCACTTTCTGCTTTGCTAACTTCTAGTTTCCACTTTGCTAACTACTACTGGCTGAGGAATGTCTGTTATTTCTTCAGTGATTCTACTCATTGTGTAATTACTGTTGGGCCCTAAACCTTTCTGTTTTCCCTTTGCAGGATGAGAAGCTTGTTCTAACAGTTGAGCTATATAGGTGGCTTGAAAGTCTTGAGAAGGACAAGCACACAACAATGGCAAGGAAGACTCTGACCCGTACGTTAAACAAGCTTCAGCAAGACGGTCTCTGTAGACGCATCCAAGTTATTGTCCCTGTTGTTACTAACTGTCGCCGTACCCGTACAACGGATGTGGTTTTGCATCCATCTATTCTGAATTTACCTCCTGAATTATTGGATCAAATTCATGACAAATTGAGATCTTTTGACATGCAAAGTCGTGGCCAAGGTTTAGCACGGCTGAAGAATGATCAACCAGTTCCTGTGTTGACTGGTGTCCAGAGGACTCAGAACACTGTTGATACCGAAGACCCAGCTGCTAGATCAGAAGCAATGCGTGCTAATGGATTTGTTTTGGCAAAAATGGTTCGTGCAAAGTTGCTGCATAATTTTCTATGGGGTTACCTGAGTGGTTCACCTGATTGGGATGATGCTTTATCCTCCGGGAAACGTGGGTATGACCTAAAGAACCCTCACAGCACTTGCAAATTATTTGCACTTGATGCAGCTATTAAGGCAATGCCACTTGAGCTGTTTTTACAAGTTGTGGGGTCCACTCAGAAGTTTGAAGATTTAATTGAGAGTTGCAAGCTTGGTTTGCGCCTCTCTGATCTTCCTCTGCATGAGTACAAGTGTCTGATGAATACTCAGGCGACTGGTCGACTCTCGTGGATAATCGATATCTTACGCCGGTTGAAGGTATTGCTCCCATCTAAATAAGTTTATTTAGTGAATCAACCCTACAGTATAAAAATCTAAACTGGTTCACCAAGGAGCACATTGTTTTCTGAAGATTTCAGTTTAGTAAATAATGAAAACAGAATTATTTCGGTTCGGTTTATTGTTAAGGCTTTGGTTAACTGAACAGAACCGAATATATGTAAATCAAAAACCAAACCAAATTATATATATATGTATATATATATATATATATATATATAGTGAAACACTATTTAAGAGTTTATTTGACCTTTAATTTTTAGTTTGGTGATTTCTTCCCAAACCAAATTTGTTGTATTTTTAGTGCAGAAAATGGTTAATTTTGTCAAACTGAACCAAACTTACCAATTCGGTTTTTTGGGTCGATTAGGGTTAACCGAATGTAGTTGGTTTTGTTTTCGGTTTTATATATCGGTTTATATCTCTGTTTGGTTTTGTTTTGTTTTTGGTTTCTTCTTGGTTTGACTACTAAAATAAACCAAACTGACCAAATAATACCCCTAGGTGGAGGTGTTAACTTGGGGGGATGAGGAAATTATTTTTTTCCATAAAGTTTATGCAATTGAAATAAAAGAACCTTTGGATCAAATGATGATAGGAATGCTTTTCAATCAAAAAAAAAAGGATGAAGATATAATGCCGTAGGACCAGATGGTATATTGGTTAAAGAGTGAGAGTATGCTGGTTTGCCATTCTTGACTATGCTGTTTTATAAGATTTGAAGACTAAGAAAATGTGTGAGTTCTAAGGAGAAGTACTATTTGGGTTTGAGGGTATATTTACTTATGTAGCAATGAGATATGTAAACTATACAAATGATTATAGGGATTTAGTCATACAATGAAATTTCCTTAAGAATACTGGAGCAATGATTATAGACGAGTAATTAGGTATCAGTAAATCAGTTTGAAAACATGCTGGAGAGGTCTAGTATTGAGTCTATCATCTTTAGCTAAACAAGAAGATTCTAAAAAGGAAAAAGATTTTCATATTGGCTATAGTTATTATTGGCTTGGGAAAGGCAAATGATAAACTTTCTAGGGAGTTAATTTTGTGGGTGTGTTATGTGTCTTGGGTTTAGAATCAATTTAACCATCATTTTATCTCCTATAAGTTTGCTTATGGTATTTGGGCTTGTTGTCTTAGAAAAACAGTGTCCTGAACTTGGTGATATAAATCTGTATGGGAAGAGAAAAATAGCAGGGTATTTAAAGATAAGAAGAAGCATTAAGTCATTATTGAGATGATCCTATTGGTTGTCTCTTGATGGCTCTTTTTCTTTATTTTTTGATAATTGATGAATTTTATAAAGATAAAATGTAGAGAAATACAGAAAGACAAGCGCCAAGGCTAGCCAGAAATTCAAGCCTTGATGGCTCTTAATATACATGGAATGTCAAGGTGTAACCTTAGAGGATACCAATTATGATTAGAAGACAACTTCAGCTTCTTTTTCTTACCCTCAAACTAGATGTTGGATTTTTCTCTCCCTCAAAACTTTTGAAGGTTAATTTCAACAGATGTTCCCCTGGGAACTTGGGGCCATCAGGTTATGAATGCATTATTGAGATGGCTATAGGAGAGTCTTCTATGTTCATGTTGGACCTTGGGATGAGGTCACTCATGTAGACAAAAAATGGTGTTCTTTCAAAGAACTATGTAAATAAAAAGATTTGAGATTCATAACATCATCTTGGAGGGCGATAACTCATTGCTATCCTATTCAGGCATGAAAATGCCAAAGGTCATTGGGAGCTAGGATGCGGGTGTGTGTCTAGGCGCTAAACTCGTGTGATCCCAAATCATAGGACATGGGGACTCTGCCCAAGTCCTATACAATATCAGTTTTTACACATTTAGAATTTGGTAGTTAAGTATATAATGAAGATAGAGCAGGCATCTGTTTGGAATAGAAGAAACATCTGTTAAAAAAATTGGACACGGCTGTGACGAATCTGGTATGGATCCCATATCCATACCCATGTTGACACGGGTACTTTGGGGCGAATAGAATAGTCTATGAAACATAGCTTGGGAGGCTAGTAAATTTTCTTGCTACATTTCCTTCTAGATGGGGGTGGCAAAATCTGACCAAACCCATTAATTCACCTGAAACCGTTTGGTATTTTGATGGGTGAGGGTTCATGTTCTTAACCCATTAGGTGGGTTAGGGTTGAGGTTTTTCAACCTGCCAATAAACGGGTTGGGCTTCGGTTCAACCCATTTTTGTTTTTGATCGGTAATGATAGTATATATATTAAATTAAAAAGTATAAAGTAAAGATACAAAAGTGTTGCTGTACAGCTGTACACCATATGTGTACAAACACCCCTCAAAAGATAAAATAAGGCTTAGGACATAGTCCACAACAGATTGTTCCCATAAGCAAACTCCCAAAAAGGAACATTAACGAAGTCCACCAGGTTTGAAGCCCAAAAGACATACATGCATATATATATATATATATATATATATATATATATATATATTTATAAAGTATATGTAAAATACTTAGTATATACTGCAACTTATGTATAGATATCTGATAAAGTAAAATAATGTGATAGTGTATCGTTTTAAATAACTTTTGTAAAATAAAAATAGGAGTTGAACTGGTCAGATAGGCGGGTTAGGGTTAGATTCGTTTAAATGGGTTGGATTGACCATCTCCAACCTGTTTAATAAATGGGTGTGTTTGGGTTGGGCTAAGACCTAATATTATAGGTGATCAAGCAACCTGAACCAAACCTGCCCCAGCCCATTTCCATCCTTTCTCCCAAGTGATTGTTTGTTTTCTTGGATCCAATAATCGGCTAATTCCAAAATAGATGTATTTTCCAAAAGGATGTTAATGTTATCAATGATTCCTTTCTTATTGGAACTTCTTTCCCATTGCTATCATTTGTGTGTGTGTGTAAATAATGGCCTATATCTAGGGTTGCTTTTTTATTTTTTATTTTTTTATTTCCTTCTTTCAATAAAATTTGAATTTTTTTTGTCAGTAAATATAATGATGATGTCAAGCATATCTATTAGAGAGTGGTAAGTAATGGTTAAACTAATGAATATATCAATGATTAGTATTTTGTCGAAGTTAAATGTCAGTAGGAAATTCAGATAACTTGAGAAGAGAGAGAGGGAGAGAGGAGTGTGTGTGGTTGGGGGGGTGTGGGGTTGAGACTTGAGTAAAAAGGCTTGTATCAGGTAAGTTGAATGGGTGGGAATGCTTGTATATACATATATATATATATATATATACACACACACACACACAGACGTGCACTTCGATGGAAGAGGAATACTTATGCTTTCTGGACCTTCCCCGGTCAGAGTACGACTGGCTTTCTTGTGTAGAATGTTCTTAATTACCTCATTTACTTCATGTCTTTATCCTTTGGACAATAATGGTGGATGCTCCTGAAAAAAGAGAACTGCATATTTGATGGTGTATGGCAACAATATCTACTATCTGATTTGTAAATATACTACCTAGAAGAAATTATTTGTTGGATAACTTTATAGGCTGGTTATTATCTCCCTGGTCAAGGTTGAGAGGAGAGCTGTCTGCTTCTTTCTTGCTGAAATCAGTGTTCAAACTTGCAAAAATATGATAATGAATTGCCTCTAGAATCTTTTCCAACGAGCAAGATAGTAGTACATATTTGTATTTTAACATACTCATGCTTGGTCTAACTTCTGATTCTATGATGTGCAGCTAATTCGTCTTGTGAATGATAGGCATGCAGAAGACGCAGACAAGGGCCCACATGCCATTCTTAGGCATGCAATGGAGCTTAAACCTTACATTGAGGAGCCTTTGTCAATCGTCCTACCATCTTCAGGTGTCAGTTTCCTTGACCTTCGTCCAAGAATCAGACATGATTTTATGCTTTCAAATAGGGAAGCTGTTGATATATACTGGAAAACCTTGGAGTATTGTTATGCTGCGGCTGATCCAAACGCTGCCTTATGTGCATTTCCTGGATCTGCTGTTCATGAGGTATGTGTTTATATTTATTTAGTCAATGTTGTCCATAGTGCTTGGTTCCCAACATTTTGGTGGAGATAAGGCGTAATTATGCTAACAGTTTTTGGCTAGGCTTCCTCCTGGTAGAAGGTGCGCTTCTTGCATGGACTATTTTGCTATCAATAGAAAAAAATTAGTGCTATGATGGATAGTACGTATTGGACTAGTAATTTTATGTGCTTGCCTCTTGTATGGAACTTTCCTTTTAAGAAACTTGGGGTATCCTGGGTGATGCCTAATAGTTTGTTTGCTGTCCTTGAAGAATGGAGGTTATATACTAGCAGTAGGAGATGGGTATTGCTGTGGTATCTTTCCCTTTTGCCCGTAACATGGAAAGAGCGCAATAGGCTCATTTTGGAATATAAAGGGAACAAAGTAAGCTGAGTGAAGAAACAATTCTTCATACCATGTATCATTGGTCTTCGATTATAAGTGATTTCTCAATGATGGGGTTGAACACTTCGTAGCTGAATGGGGGAATCGGAATGTTTATATAACAATTGTAGGATGGTTGGTTGTTAGTTTGTACTTAGCCATTGTACATGCTTTGTGTACTCGGTGCGTTTGCTTTCTTTTATCACCGCTAAATTTCTTCATCCATTAGAAAGAGAGTGAGACTCTGAAAAGCAAATTTATCAGTTATTCGGATATTGATCTTCCAAGACGACTGTGTTTGACATAGAGAATTGGGCTGAGAATTCAGCCTGGGAATTGGAATTGGGCTAAAGAATTGTGATTTTTAAGTTTGGTGGTACCAAAGAATTGGAATTAGAGTTACCCGTCCCAATTCCTTGGGATTGCATTTAAAGCTAAAACTAAAATCTTGCAATTCGTTACCTACCCCTTCTTTTTTTCAATTCCTAACTTAAGAATTGAAGAAGGCAAGCCATACGCCTCTCCACCTCTCAAGACAACCTACTAGATTCACCACCAACATTGATCGTCTTCGGTAACAATTACCGGTGTGTTTTCCCCCCGGTAACAATCATGAATCACCTGCATTCTGATGTGATTTTGGAATGGCAACAAGCAACTCAATCGGGTGAGTTCTTCCGTCATCTTACTCCATCCTCCCTCTCTCTCTCTCTCTCTCTCTCTCTCTCTCTCTCTCTCTCTCTCTCTCAGTTGTGTTCCAGACGTCACTCTCTCTGAGTTGTGTCCGAGACGTTTTTTTTTCTTCAAGATTTAGGGCCTTTTTTTTTCTTCTTTTTAACTCTCTTGCTTTGATTTAGTTACCCTCTCCACCAAGACGTTTTTATTTTGTTTTTTTTTTCCTAATATTTGGTGCAGAATATTTGCAAGGAAAATGACAGGGCGTCCTTGCCAATTTTTTCCAAAACGCCATGGCATACTTAAGTTCTTACCACTTGTGACAAAAATAAATAAATATATATATATATATATATATAAATCAATTGTTGGTGATTTGAAGCTTAATTACTTATCATAGTTTTGAAAATTATTGGCTAGAATGTATTGATAGAGAAGGTATTGATAGAGCCGAGATGTTTGTGGGGCTTCTTACAGTTGAGATGAATGGTGCTGATGTATGATTGGAGGTTCTAGTGTAGGACTTAGTGTAGCATTCTAGTTCCTTTTTGTTTTTGGTTTGGTGCCCTACTTGTGCGCTGGCCTGTTGTGTTTTCTTTCCTTTTCTTGTACTGTTTTTTCAGCATGTTTTGCATATTTATATAATCATCTGATGGTTAATCATAAAGAAAAAAAAGATTATTGGCTAGAATCAATTTTGGCAATTTAAAATCAAGGGTAACTATCAATTAAGTTCTATCCTATAAACAAATTTTGAAAGACAAAACAAAATAAAGCTTCTGTTAATGAACATATTAAACAATAGAATAAATTCTCTGTAAGGTACAAACCACTGAAGCCAGTGAGCTGTGACTAAGATGACGATCGTGATGGTTAGGGAGAAGTGATGTTGAAGAAGAAAAGTTTGTACATGTTATTATTTGTCCGACTAGAAACTATCAATCTTATCCGGATTCTAGAATTTTGTTTTGGTCAAAAAAAGCTTTCAGCAAATCCACCAACTTCAGTAGTTCTACACATATGTCACACCAAGTTAAATTCCAAATTTGTAATATGGGTTTCCTTTATTCTTTGTCAACCAAATATTGGAATTGTAGATAGCAGTAAATCAAATTTTCATATTTGCAATCTCGGTTGTAAGCAAACAAGAGAATTCTAATTCAAAGAATTTGAATTTAGAGAATTCAAAATCTGTAAAATTACAATTCTGCAGTTTAATTCGAATTTTCTGTGTCAAACACAGCCGAAGTGGATTTTGAATCGTCACTTCAATTCATAGTTAAGCTCTTTCAATGATATGGCATGATGAACACAAGTGTTGCTTCCAATCAAGCAGAATAATTCCGAGTATTTATTTCATGAAAGTTGTTTTCTTTTTGATGCTGGACAGTAGGCCCTAGCATTGAGGGAAACATTTGTTGAGGGTCATGGTTTTAAATTTTGTTGGCTTATTTCAAGAATATAAAATTTTGACTAGGCCATGTTTATATTTTCCCCAACATCTTTTTGGAATTTTGAAGAAACTTGGGATTTTTGTTTTAATTTCACCAAGACCGCAATTGATGCTGAAAGCAAGAGTCAAAACCCTGGGAAACCTCCATAAATCATTACTCTGATCATTCCTTATGTTGAATCCACTTTGGGAATTATGTAGTTTGGAAAGGTGTCCATATGTCATTGTGCTCTCATCAATACATTTGAAAAGTTCCATTTCTTGTTGTTGACTCCATAAATAAATTACGTCCTCGAAACATATGCAGTCCAAAACTCTTTGAACTCTCTCTCTCTCTCTCTCTCTCTCTCTCTCTCTCGCTCTCGCTCTCACACACACCTTATTTTTTTTTTCACCAAATACTTGATTGTTACAGGTGTTCCTTCATCGATCATGGGCCTCAGTCCGGGTTATGACTGCAGACCAGCGTGCTGAGCTCCTTAAGCGTATATTAAAGGAAGATCCAGACAAACCAAATGAAAAGCTTTCATTCAAAGAGTGTGAGAAAATTGCAAAAGATCTTAATCTAACCTTAGAGCAGGTTAATTTTATGTTATAGTTTGCTTGACGTAATTTTCATTTCTTCCTGCATATTTTTACCATAAAATACTGATTATTTTGGTATCTTTTTATGAAAATATTCACCATTTTATATATTTAAAATTATTTTCAATATAAAATTAGAGAAAATACACAATATGATCAAAATGAATTATTGCCGCCTTTGTCCAGACTCCAGAGGACCTTCCCTCCGTTTGTGCTTCACAGTGTTTCTCGAGTTTCTTAGGTAAGGATGTTACATATTTGGTCTTCATGACAAACATGAAGGATGCTGCTTGCAGGTGCTTCGGGTCTATAACGATAAGAGGCTACTGCGCCTTGATAGATTTCAGCAAGCTCTAAAACCCAAAGGGATGGAGTTTCAACAAGTAGTGCATAAACGTAAATCAACGTCTCGGAAAAGGAATAACTCTTCAGAAGTAAGGTCATCAAAGAAAGTAAAAACTGATTCATTATATGGAGACTCAGGTAAGCAAGGGCTGTTGCTATTATCTGTTTGTAATATTCAGAACGCAATATAATATAGCTCTTCAATGTTACAGGAGAGCAAGAAATTCACTTGCATGCATATGATGAGGATGGTGATTCAAAAACCGTAGAAGAGTCGGGAAAAGATGACGAAGAGGAGAATTATGATTTTGTTAGCCAGTGTGGTTTTCCAAGGTCGAGACCAACTCGCCACAGAAAGTTTTCTTGGACAGAAGAGTCAGATAGGTAAATGAAAAGCGAATTTAAGTAGCCTTTGGGTAACACTATATTGATGGTCTGTCGGTAAGTGCATGAAAAGTGGTGGGACCAATCACTTATGTTTCTATATATGGCTGCACATTGGGTCGGCCATTGCAGGCTGGATCAAGGACTGCCCAGGGAGCCTGAGTTAAAAGCAGGCTGGATCATGGTGGTCCACACTGGTATCAGGCTTGAGGTTGATCTGGGACCTGGCTTACCATGATCAACCTGCTGGATCTTTAATGACATATTTTATATGTCTATATAAGTATACAAACAAGAATGCTGTATACACTGTGTTATTACTTGTTATGCAAGAAGATGTTTCTCATCTAACAACCAAAAGCCTGATTTCTTACTTGGTTTACTTGCCAGAGATAACACATACACCAAGAATCATCTTCTTAAAGAAATGATGAATCAAAGTTGTTTCTTTTTGCACATGAATTCTTTAAAGATTTGTTTGATTGAAGGTCTCCAACTCTCTCTTAAACAAGGTTTTAAAGTTTGTCAAAATTTCGATTTTGTTCAAGTAGGTGAAATTGAAATCCCAAAATTTCGGATAAGTTTGTTCGAAATTTCAACAAAAACTTTCAGGAAACTTTACTGAAATAAATTTATTTTTGTTGAAATAATAATTTAAATTAAAATTTCCTTGAAAGCATTGAAAAATCGCAAAGAAAATTCGGTATTTTGATGGAATTTCGTTATTCATTTTGTATAAATAAAGAAATAGTAAAAAAAAAATCCGGTTGAAATTTCGTTTCAGTCCTCCAAACTGAAATCACCTAAATTTCATATTGAAAACCTTGTTCTTAAATCATTAATACTAATTTAAATAAATATTTGGCAAAATAAAAAAACTGTTAGCTTGGGTTCAGTCAACATTGAGTTCAGGCTTGCTCCTGTCGGTTGGTGCCTGAACTCTTATTATTTAGTTGGGCTATACTTGAGCATAATGCTTTAGGCTGAGTTTGGGCTTGGATAGGATCTATGTCTAGTGGCTCATAGACCAGCCTAGGAGCTACTAACCTCCGCTGGTCCTAGCTCGGCCTGATGTGTATCCTTGGTTCCATTTAGTATATTTTGTTCATTAAGAAATTGACCTGAGAATATGTTTGTTCGATACAATTATCACGTTTTGCTGGTTATTGCAATAATATGGTAAGTGATTTAAGATTGATGATTCTGACAATGTGACAGCATGACCAAAGTGATTTCTTACACGTGATTCGTTGAATTTTCCCCTATTCATGTTCTGCATTTCTGCCAAATATAGAAATCTGAAAATTATAGAATTTTGCAAGTTGTTCATGGGGTCTATCGAACAAATACCTTGTTCTTTTTTATAAGTAGTTCCATCTGTTTCACATTTTTAAATTTCTTTCTCTTAGGCAATTGGTTATCCAATATGTGAGATACCGCGCAGCTCTTGGGGCGAAGTTTCATCGCACCGATTGGGCTGCTCTTCCTGACCTTCCAGCACCCCCAAGAACCTGCAGTAAAAGAATGACAGTACTGAATGGTAACTTAAATCTTAGAAAAGCGATAATGAGGCTCTGCAATGTGCTTACTGAACGATATGCCAAGCACCTGGATAACCTCCAGGAGAAAGAAATCCTACTCCATGATGATTATGGACAGACGATTCAAGGTTCCTCATTAGAATGTATTAGTAGGAATTTGTCTAACAGTCTTGAAAATGCTTTAGTGTCAGCCTCCGAGGAACATCGATGGGATGATTTCGAGAACCAAAATGTAAAAACGGTTCTTGATGAGGTGCTTCGTTGCAAGCAGATGGCTAAACTGGAAGCTTCTGATAGAGTTGCATCTGTTTCTGACATCCAGTGGTCAGATCTAAATATGGATACTCCAGGATATGTGAGTTCTTTGCTTTTGTTTTTTCTTGTTTGACCTCCAGTTGTATCCATATGAACAAATTTACAGGTGATGTGCTGCATTGACTTAATATTTATGTCATAACCTGAAATGGGTACTTGGTAAATTCTCAAAAAATAGGATTTGAGAATTTTCATGAATTCTCACATGTACTGGAGGCATAAGCAACAAGGGGTGTCAATTGGCTGGGTTTGGTATTCAGAACTAGATCTTATTGGTTTCAGGTTCTACTGGGTTTAATGGTAAATATCAGATGGGTGGTTCTGATTGTCCCATTAATTGTTGGGTCTCTTATCCGTTTTTTTTTTTAATAAAATGTTTCCAACCTGTTTAAATGAAAGTGTACTGAAACTTTTTTATTGTAATAGATATAAAATGAAATAGGATGAAAGAACAAAATAAGAAAATTATATTTTTAACCTTTATATAAAGGTGAAAGAATTCAGTAGCTTTAATTACCTGGTGGGACATGGGCTTTTCTGCCATGTGAAGTGATGATGTGGAGGACCTTTTGAATGTGCCACGTGTACAATTCTTCAACCTATGTAAGCCTCGTTAATACATGTGTATTGGCTTTTGTCACGTGTAACAGTAGCCATTGAACTTTTGCTTGAGTACTCTACAAGTAAGATGTTAGATTAAGGGGATGCTTTTCTGCCTTGGGAATTTTTGTAGTCAAACTTAGTATATTACCTGTTGACACCCCCAATGCACAGTGTTTGAGCTTAATAATGATATATTACCGATTAGAAGCTTTTGATAGGAGAACGTATAAGGGATACCCCATATTGGATACTCTTTTCTTTGAGTACTGACTGAAACTTTCTCACTGAAATACCCTTTCTCATATGCAGGATCCCAAGGAGGACCCTAAATTAATTCCGTCAACCACTCCTAGCATGAAAATGCTGAACCGTGTTGCAAGGCGACATAAAGATTATGGTCGAAGATCAAGTTGCCATCGCCTTCCTAAAAAGTTTATCAAGCTTCTAAATCAAGGGATAAGTGTAAGTCAGCGTGCATATGAGTCATTGGCAGTTTCGAATGCTGTTGAACTTCTGAAGCTAGTCTTTTTGAGCACTTCGACAGCGCCGGAGGTGCCAACTTTGCTGGCAGAGACTCTACGACGTTATTCTGAGCATGATCTGTTTTCTGCCTTTAACTACCTCAGAGAGAAGAAATTCATGGTAAGCATTCTCCTTATAGTATAAACTTTGGCTATGTTACTGCCATAGATATTTGGATCCTTGTAAGTTTTCTTTACCCCCAGATCTTGCTATATAGGGAAACAGGTACGTATAAACATTATGATATTTTTGTGTTCGCATGGTAACCTTGAGAGGATGAAGGGTATGTGGAGTGGAGTCTTGAGAAGGGTACCAATTTTAATCTCACAATATGATGCCATTCATCTTATAGAAGGGTATGTGGAGTGAAGTCTTGAGAAGGGGTACCAATTTTAATCTCATTCATCTTATATTAATGAGTGTAGATTGTACGTTCACTGTTAATATTGCATTGTATCCTTACATGAGATCTCTTTATGTAGTGCTCTATGGGTAGTACATAGTTACT
Organism: Pachysandra terminalis; assembly: GCA_031762675.1. Lineage (NCBI taxonomy): Eukaryota > Viridiplantae > Streptophyta > Magnoliopsida > Buxales > Buxaceae > Pachysandra > Pachysandra terminalis. The sequence continues at coordinate 14,633,894 of JAUPMG010000003.1, forward strand.
TGATCACTAAGCATCTGGATCCATCTTGGGTTTGAGTATGAGTTGTACGACTTGATTAGTAGTCGGGTATTATTTGGGGTATTGGATGTGTCAACTACCTGTTGTCCTAACCTAAATACTATCTAGTCTACTGTATGAGTTAGATGGGGCACACTTGAATTGAACAATTGGGTTGGTTAGTGATTGTTTGTGGCACCCTGCCAAATCAATCTACCTATTGACACTTCCAATTTTCTTCAATGTTTCATGTAAGTGATTTTCATTATTGACTCATGCTCAGTAATTTATATTTATCATTGATAATCAATAGAGTTTGAAGCAAAAAAAAAAAATTCTATTAAAATTTACATAAAATATATTGGTCTTGAAAGATTTCTATGTGTAATATTCACTTGAAAATATGCCATAAGTAATTAAATAAAATACATAGAAAGACACAAATAAACCTATATTAAAATTTGAATTATCCAAATTGAAGAAATTTAAGGAAATAATTTAGGAACCCAATGAGACATTGTAGAGTTCTAGGTAGGGGTGTGAATTGGCTTGGTTTAAATCAAAATCCGATTGAATCAAACAGGGAAAATTGATTTGTTCCCCTCCCCATTTCGGTTTGGTTATGGTTCAAAAAATGAAAAACCAAATTAGTTCAGCTTGGTTTACGATTAAGGATTCGGTTAAACTGCACCGCACCGAAATAAAACAAATATATGTAAACTGAAAACTGAGCCGAACTAGAGCGAATATATATATATATATATATATATATATATATATATATGTATGTATGTATGTATGTATGTATGTATGTATATTGGTTGTTTGTTTGGGCTTTAATTTTTAGTATAGT
>JAUPMG010000003.1:14637958-14660563 GCA_031762675.1 Pachysandra terminalis
TAAGTCATTATTGACAGGTGAATTCGACATTGAATCTCGTCGGGAGAAAGGCTTTCCTGGGATCATGGTATCCTTGGGCCGTGCAACAATTTCAAGAGTCGACACTCTAAAATTGTTCAAGAATGAGCTGATTTGTAGTGGTCCACTTTTTTTTGATGAAGATCATCAAGTCAATTTCACTTCAGGTGTCGAAAGCAGCACTAGTTCATTGAATTTGGACCATCTGATGGCAAGCCAAAAATGTGGCGCTATTGTTCCAGTATCGGTTGCCTCTGCTGAGTCACCATGGGAAGCTATGACCAGCTATGCTGAACATCTGAAGTCAACACTCTCTGATTTAGAACAATTGGGTCCCTTCCATCCTGAGCTCTTCAAGAATGTCTATACTGCAATTCAGAAGGCTGGTGATCAAGGGTTGAGCATGGAAAAGATTCCGCAAGTCATGGATATGCGGGGTCTGTTTTGTCTGTACTCTGTGTCTGTGCTTTTGTTTCAATTTTAGAATTGGTGAAATTCAAGCATAATTCTCACATATTGATGTATTTTTAAATGTTCTTCAGGGGAAAGGATGCCTGTATTTACTGTGGATGTGCTCCAAGCCTTTGGACTAGTTATGCAGGTAAAATTTAGTGATGCTTTAAGCTATTTGAGAATACACATTTCTCTTTGAATTCTGGAATCGAAACCGTAAAGATAATATGTCTCCAATATATCTATACTACTATTTAAAGAGAAGGCACCGTCTTGGTGTAAACGTAGCCTGACCCATTTTTTGTTTCCCCAAATACTCATTTAACTTTTGGAAATTCTTTCTACATATAATTACTTGCTCTCTTGCGTTAATTCAAGTATAGAAAATGCTGTTACTATTCCAATTTTTTAGGGAATAGAAACTTTTTCATATAATACTTCAAAAGCCAATATCTTTTAAATGATTTATTGGTTTGCACTATAATTAGATCCATTAGATAGTACTCATTGAAATCTTTCCGATGACATCCATTTCTATAAAATTTCATTCAAACAATTATTTCACTGTTTTCAATTAAAATATATTAAAAATTAAATCTTATAAATTAATAATATGATATGTAAATAATAAGTACTTATGTGCATAGCATGTGCCGTCTGCTAGTTGGATAATATGGCATGTCTGTAGGTGGGTGGAACCACCCATTTGATTTCCGGCATAGGAGACTTGCCTACGCTGATAGGAGCTGCCCATCTTTCTCTTATTGTCCAAATTAAGCCAATTGAGGTCACTGGAACCTCAATGAAACATGGCAGTCTAATTTTGATCATGAAGGTTGAAACAGCTCTGAGTGAGTATTTTGACCCAATTGAAGTGTGATGATCCATGTTGGAGCTCTGGTGAAGTGAATCTTCCTGAAGGGGCTGCATGAGTTAGTGACTTTACTTTATTGTTAAAAGAGGAGATTTACCTGACATCTAGAGAATACTCTCAAATCTGGAGTTGAGGAAGCTTCTCATAATTTCCAGGTTTGAGTGCTACGATGGCCAAGCTGGCCAGCTAGTTCCCAAATTCATGAGGTTTTAACTACTTATTTTTCTGGAATACCAAGACAATCTGTGATATCTTCATCAACTCTATAGTTGATTTCTGGACGTGCAATCATCTGAGGTGATTTCTAATGAAGCAATGCTTTTAATACAGGTTGATGCTTATGATTGTGTCCATGCTGTCGATGCTTTGTATCGTTCCAAGTATTTTTTAACCTCGATTGCTGGTGGTTATCAATATCACAAACCAGGTCCATGCGTGAAGTCTCCATGGATAAGTGATGAAAGTCATCTGACCTTGCCGCAAAATCACAAAAATGATGCTGCTACTTCACAGAGGGAAACAAGGTTGAAGATTGATGATATGCATAAAGTCACCATTCTCAATCTTCCTGAAGAGGTTTTCAGACCCTTCAATGAAATTCAATCCGGCAATAAGTCTGATAATTATTTGCAGGTGGAAGTTGTTTCACATGAACAGGCTCACGAGGGAGAGTACTTTGAATGCTCTTCTGGTGATTCTCATTCCTTTAGGCCAATATTGCCATGGATAAATGGAGATGGGACCACAAACACGATTGTATATAAAGGACTTACACGACGTGTTCTTGGGATAGTAATGCAAAACCCCGGAATATTGGAGGTATGCATTTTATCATATGTACTATTCTTTACTGGAAATAAGTGTTACATCACCCTTTGCAGTCCATGTGGTGTTCATGATGCTAATTTTGATGGTCTAATTTGTGTGCCATCTTTTGGACTTGCCATGATCTAGAATAACTATGGCCCTATAATTCTAAAAATAATTGTAACCTGCTATTAACTGGGCCTTTTCCTTGTAGTATTCAAATAGCAGTCTAATGGTAGAGGTGCCATCTGATTGGATTATGCGTAGCTCATGTATTCTTGTGATTGGGCCATCAGTTGCCTAATCTTGATGGTCCAATTTGTGTGCCATCTCTTGGACTTGCCATGATCTATAATCATCATGGCGCTATAATTTGTAACCTTCTATTAACTGGACCTTTTCCTTGTAATACTCAAATAGCAGTCTAGTGGCAGAGGTATTATGCATAGCTCATATAATCTTGTAATTATTGTGGCAGGATGACCTTATATGCCAGATGGATGTATTGAACTCGCAGGTACGGTATTGTATTTCTTACTATAGAACTTGAAAATGAAAGAAATATACTTCTCCGTGGAAATGGTTGGTATGTCGCTTCTTGAAATAGCTTGTCACTAAGATAATTTCTGATTTGAGAAACATTTGTAGCTAATATTAGATGAGTGGATTTCTTTTTCCAAGACAAATGGTTGGGCCCTCTGAAAAGAGTTTTATACATCTAGGACCTAAGATCTAGCTTTGTTTTCGGTCTATGGGCCACCCAGTAATGACCATGCACACGTAGATCAGCTTATCTCTATCATCTAGATTGCCAAGAAAATTAAATTCCACTTACACATGATAGATTCTCCTTAAAACATAGACTATCAACCCTCACATTGGTGCCTGTACTTGGTGGTATTGCTCTAGACCCTTTATCGTGGTAGACCAATTCATTAATCCTGAATGTTGTTTAGCTGATGAGCTCTTCTAGAATGCAGTTCTTACCAGCACATTAATCTTGATTGCTGTTTAGATGCACCCTTGTTGACTGTATTACTAAATTACTATGGATAAAGTTACTGGCAGTTGACCTTGGCAGCTAGACGCTATTGTAACACTTTTATGGCTGTTGTATTGGTGGTTTTCGTTTTCTTTTACCCCCCTTCCTCCCTCTAAAAGAATGAACGAAAGAGATGGAAGACCATTTATTTTGTTTACAGAAGCGATAGACAGAACTAGTGGCAAATCTGCATTAACAATTCCTATTTTCTGCTATTCTTTATATTTTATTATAAAATAAAATATGCACGTTATATTCAAATATTCTTAGAATATCGTTGTGGTAAAATATAGAGATTAGGGCCATCACATTTGGAAGTATAAATGGCACTTACAACCCCAAATAATATAAGTTATAGATTGGCCATGGTTTATAATCCTTGAGTATGTTTCTTTTGTTTATCTTGTAACTTTATGCTTGTTTTTCTCTGCTTATATCTTCTAATGTCATTGAATTCTATTTCATTCAGAGCTGTAGAAAGCTATTGGAGTTGATGGTTCTGGATAACCATCTTATTGTTAAGAAGATTCATCAAACGACCTCTAGTGGCCCACCTGCAATTTTGCGCAGTCTCCTAAGAAACAGATTTAAGAGAGCGAAGTTGACATGCCGTGAGCATTTCTTTGCCAATCCCCTGAGTACATCCTTGTTATAGAGAGGTATTAGAATTCTTTTTTTCCTTCTTCCTGTATTTATTTATGCTGATAATTCTGTTCAGGCTTACTGAAATCTGTCATCCATTCCTTTTGCTTCTATCATCTCCATCTTGTTTTTAGTTAATTCAACTCCAAGCATATTTGAAAGAATACCAAGTTACTATCGTTGATCCGCTTGCTCCAGAAGAATCAAGCTTCTTGTACCCTTGTTGGAAGGTTTGCAGGCCTTCTTCTCTTTGATCATTGTGAATTCAGAACTTGCAGAAACTGAAATATATAAAATTAATGGAGCACCGATATGTTAAAACCCAGCAAGCTTGTGCTTGAGTGATCATTGATCAACACTGTTTATTAATGGATATCTTCCCGACTCTCCTGAGCTGACTTTGTTTGCTACAAGGTGAGCAACAATGAATTACCCTCTGAGATAGAACTACCATCCTATAATGACTAGGGGTGCAACTTGGGTCGGGCTAACCTGAACCCAACCTGACCTTGGGTTGAAAAAAGCTAGCTCGAATTACTTCGGTTCAGTTTAAGTTAAGGCTTCGAGTAACCTGACCCCAAACCGAACTAACCAGGTTAATAATATACAGTATGTAAATTTTAGAATCTAGGGGTTTATAAAAACCACTCTTAATTTTTGCTCTTTCTAAATAAACCCTTGTTTGGGTAAGTTAGATTTGGTTTTTTAAGTATTTCCACGTTTTTCAGGTTGGTTGAAGTCCACATTATACGACTCAAGCTGTGATTGTGCTTACCGAAATTGCAGTTTGGGTTGGGTTTAGGGTTTGCAAAATAAAATCAGTTTAGTGTTTGGGTTCCAAATCGGGTTGGATTGGGTTTGGGTTGACCTTTAAGGAGGTAGGTTTAGGGTTGACCCGAAATTGCAGTTTGGGTTAGGTTTAGGGTTTGCAAAATAAAAGCAGTTTAGTGTTTGGGTTTCAAATCGGGTTGGATTGGGTTTGGGTTGACTTTTAAGGAGGTCGGTTTAGGGATGGGTTTAACCCGATCCAAATCGAATCGAGTTGTGCCCTTGATTAAAATTATGGGAAAATTACAGATAAACCTTAATTTAGAGACTTAACTTCTTTTCACTCCTCCATAATATAAACACCTACTTATCCTTCCTAATTTATAATTTATTTCTCAATTCAATCCTATTTCAATGCCGATAGAATACTTTAATCTTCCACGTTTACCCCTCATAAGACATTAGCCAAGAATTGTGCTCTCAGAGCTGGAGGGATTAATGGTTCTGGCCGTCTTCGGCGCATTGTTGGGGTCCAGCTAGTACTCCATCGATTTAAGGATCGAAACCCCACCTCAAAAACTCCTTCTTGTGGTTGATACAGGTAGTGATCTGCCCTGGGTCAAGTGCTCTATGTGTTGGAATTGCAACAAACACGAACTCGATTCTGCATTTTTTCCTTGCCATTCGATCTCATTCCGGCCGGTTCACTGTTATGATAGGGCTTGTAGGCTTGTACCTTACACACTAAAACCCCAGCCATGTAACCACACTCGGCTACACAGCACTTGTCGTTACGACTACTCATTAGTCGTATGCCGATGGGTCTAAAACGAGTGAGTTTTTCTCTAGGGAGATGACCACATTGAGTATGAGCTCCAGATGAGAAGCTAATTTCAGAAACCTTGCATTTGGTTGTGTGTTTCAAATTTCTGGTCCGAGTGTTTTAGGTGCAAGCTTTAATGGAGTTATGGGCTTGGGTTAGGGTCCCATCTCCTCTTTCTAACTAGGTATTTGCAATCTGTTTCTCTACATGTGATCAACTTTGAATAAGGCTTATAATCTAATAAGCACTCATGACCTAAACTTGGAGGTGGAAATTAAGAAGGCTGAACCTAGAAGAGTGAGCTCAGTAATTGCTTTAGAAGAGAGTTGAGTGAAGAGATAAGGCTAAATTCAAATGTGTGGGTCACTCATATTCGACCCATCGAAATAAATACAACAAGCTAGAAAAGAGTTGAGAGAGAGAGAGAGAGATGGAAAGAAAAGAAAGAGAGATGAGAAAAGAGAGAAAAAGAAAGTCATGGAAAAAATGGAATAATTGGATGATTTTAATAAAGATATTTTAGAGATTTTATTAGGTAACGTTGCTTTAATGTCTTATTAAAAATAAACTTAAAAGGTTAAAACATATTATCCTAGTTGCCACTCATACACGAATGATTTGAAAAATAAATTATAAATTAGGAAAAATAGGACTATAGAGGAGTGAAAAGAAAATAAACCTCTAAAATAAGGCTTATATGTATCTCAATATGTTCGGGGGTGAGTTTAATTTAATCAAAAACTCCGACATTTACGTTACTTTGGTTTGTATCTGACAGCACGCAAGCCAATGCTTTGTCACGTCCAGCGCTTGCTGTGCTGGCTGCAAACGGACGGCTCAGAATGGATAATTTTCTCGTGATTCTCGCTGAGCTCAACGAATATCCATCGTGAGCTGTCCTATATACCTGAAAGCGTTATGTGGTTACGATCAGGTGAAGCCAGATCCAGTACACCACCCCCTGATGTGGCAGCTTTGTCGTCTGCTACTGGGCCATATCATCAAGGCAAATCTCATTGCATACAAAAAACATATATTATATACTGAATGAGAGCACGTGTCAGGATCTAGCTGACTACCCGCACCTGATCCTTGGACTCTGTAGGATCTGGTTCACTACACAGTACACACCTGATCTGGACTCTGTAGCAAGTTCGCCTCTTGCACCGCAAGCATAAAAGTCATCATCGTGACTACTCCCTCCTTCAACAAACAGGAGAAAGAAACTGCTTCCTAATGGCTTTGCAGGTCAGTCTCTCTCTCTCATAGATTAGATCTCTCTCTCTCTCTCTCTCTCTTTGGGTGAGATCTCTCTATGAGATTGGATCTCTTTCATAGATTAGATCTCTCTCTCTCTCTCTCTCTCTCTCTATAGTAGATTAGAGATTTAGTTTCAATCTGAATTAAAAATTGTGATCTTTTGTACTGATGTGCATTTTGAATTCACGATCTAATTGTGCCAGATTTACCCCAATCTTGAATTGATACACAAGAATTGATGAATCTAAGATCATCTTGTAAGCATGAATCAGATCATGAAACTGTTAGTTAACTAGTATACTAACCCTAAAGATCTTCCAAACCCTAGCACTGAAATTAATTGATTTTGCTGAACATCTTGATGATACCCATTGAATTCATCAAGGAGATGACAAAGATTTTATTCTTTTGATAGGAGGAGTTTGAAGAATATGCTGAGAAGGCTAAATCATTGCCTGCAACAACAACGGATGCAGATAAACTCATTCTGTATGGGCTTTACAAGCAAGCAACAGTAGGAGCTGTGAACACCAGTGAGTGTAATTCTTTTTACTGTTCAGATTGTTTTCCAATTCACTTGGATCATCACTTTAAAATATTATGCAGGTCGACCAGGAATGTTTAGCATAAGGGAAAGGGCGAAATGGGATGCATGGAAGACATTTGAAGGTATATTCTGTTATGTTTCTGTAACAATGTTCAAGGTTGTCAAACTGCGAATCGAATCGAAAATCATTAGGGGCCACTTAGAATTGATAGGGGTCACTTAGAATCGAATCATAATTTTGAATCGTAAATCCTAAGATTCATAATAATTTTAGAAGAAATAGGATTTGGGGTTTAGGTTTTGAGATTTCTTTTAATAGAAGGGTTTCTTTGTTGTAAAAGTAAATACACCATGTTTCTTTATGTATATTTGATTGTTTTAGAGTACTATATTCCATATAGAGAAGGATTAAAAAAAAAAAGAAAAAGGGAAGTTTTTTAGTTAAAAAAGGAAGCTGGCATTTTTTTTTTGTTGCACAACGAGTCGATTGACTCATATAAATCGTACAATTTAATCGTTAATCGTAAGATTTAATATATAAATCGTAAGATTCAAACATAAACCAATTTTTTCACTGATTTAAATCTATTTAGGATCAAATGTAATTGTAAGATTCATACACTGAATTGTAAGATTTTAACAACGGAGACAATGTTTAGAACTTCATTTGTGCAAGAATACATGACTATGGCCCTATGGGTGTCTTGTGTTTCAGGGAAGAGCAAGGAAGAAGCAATGGAAAGCTACATTGAGAAGGTAAAGCAGTTGCAGGAAGCAGCTTCTTCATAGCTTGTCATCAATCCATCATTTTCAACTATTTCTGTTCCCATGTACCTCTGTTGGAATTAGGAAATAAAGGTTGATTCTGTAATTAAGTCGAGTGTTCGACAGATTAGAGAAGTTGGGTATGGTTTCTCAATTAAAATGCAAACCAGAGTTCTCAAATGGATGATGGATTTTAATGTTGGTTCAGTATCTTTAAGCTTATTTTTGAGGTTCTTATACTCTTTTCAGAAAGATGTTGCATAATCTGTTTCTTGGACATAGAAATTTCCTTCTGTGGTTGAGGTGGTGCTAATGCTACAGGTAACTTGTCTTAGTGACCACCGTGCGCGTAGATCAGATGGTACGGGTCCGTTCTAGCTTAACCAAGGTCTCGAGTTCGAGTCTTGGGAATGCAGCTGCGCTATGTGGGAGAGTTTTACCGCCTTAGTGGTCTATCCCGGCTCGAATCCGGATTTAGCCGGAGCCATGTGGTTTCCGGACACCGGGTGGTTCAGACCAAAAAAAAAAACTTGTCTTAGTGGCAACGTAAATACAGCCGATTGTCATGATCTTGGTATGTTTCAAACTATTTGTGCGGTACTTGTGTACACGTGCTCTTTGTGTGATAAGTTAGTCTAACTCTCGAACATTAAGGAAGCTTTAGAGTAGAAGAGAATATGAGAGAGTGAATAAGAAGAATGCCTTGTATTATACTAGAACTTGATTGTTTTACAACTTTTAAGGTAGTTTTACAAATGAGAATGCCTTTCTAGTTACAATGAATTGTCAGAATTAATTTTATGCAACGGTTATGAATTTGTCTTAAAAAATATCTTCGCTTTCTTTGTCGAAGTTTTCCAAGCAACCTAACCGAAACCGATGTTTTAATTAGGCACGGTTCTCAATTGAAACCGGGCACAGTTCTAAGTACAAGTATACCTATAAACGGATTGGATTTGAAATGGATTTTGCCAAATCTGAATTCGATTCGATTTGTTAAGAATTCTAGTAGATCCTAGATCCGAATTCGAATCGGATGGATCTTCATAAATTCTATTCAAATTTGAATTCAATTATTATCCAATATTCGAATCCAAAATTCAAATTTAGAAGAGAAACACGCAAGAAATTAGGGTTTTCTTGTATTGTTTACAAGGTAATGTTAGTATGTATCACGAGTAATGATACCATGTGACTATATTGTATAAAGTATTGTATGTGATTGAATGGATACATTATTGTATGACACACTATTCATAGATAATGATAGTATGTAACAACTATACATAAAAGAATAAATAGGTTTTAATAATATATTTGAATTGGATTTATAAAGATTCACAAAAAAAATTATTCACATTTCAAAAAAAGAAATTTTGATAAGTAAAGTGTATAAATATTCACACATCATAATTTTTTTGGATCAGTAAAATGTGTATAAAAATTCACTAATCACAATTTTTTTTTTATCAATTTATTTTTATCAGTAAAGTGTATAAACATTCACACATTACAAATTTTATATTTTTTGATTAAATTACTTTTTTGATATGTAAAGTGTGTATAAACATTCATATTTGACAATTTTTTTTATCAGTAAAGTGTGTATAAACATTCAAATATAATAAATTCTGTTTTTTTATTAGTGAAGTGTGTCTAAACATTCACACATCACAAATTTATTTTTTATTTTGTCAGTAAGGTGTGTATAAACATTCATTCATCACAAATTTGTTTTTTGATTCGTTAAGTGTATAAACATTCACACATCACAAATTTAAATTTTTTGATCAAATATTTTTTTTATTAGTAAAGTGTATAAATATTCACAATCACTAGTTTTATTTTTTATTTTTATCAAATTTTTTTTTTTAATTAGTAAAGTATGTATAAACATCCACACATCAAAATTTATTTAATTACTAAACTTTGTATAAACAATCACACATCACAAAATTTTTTATTTCATCAAATTTGTTTTTATAAGTAAAGTGTAGAAACATTCATACATCACAAATTTTTTTTGATCAGTAAAATATGTATAAACATTTACATTTCACAAAATATTTTTTAATCTGTAAAGTGTGTATAAGCATTCATACATCACAATTTTTTCTGATCATTAAAGTGTGTATAAACATTTATACTTCACACATTTTTTTTTTGTGACCAGTAAAGTGTATAAACATTGACACACGACACGTTTTTTTGATTATTAAAATATGTATAAACATTCACACATGAAAATTTTCGTTTTTTTGATCAAATTTTATTTTTATCAGTAAAGTATGTATAAACATTCACACATCAAAAAATTTATTTTTTGATCAGTGTGTATAACATTCACACATCACAAATTTATTTTTGATCAGTAAAGTGTGTATACACATTCACACATCAGAAATTTAATTTTTTTATCAAATATTTTTTCGGATCAGTAAAGTGTATATAAACATTCATACATTACTAAAAAAAAAATTTGATCAGTAAAGTGTATATAAACATTCACATCACAATTTGTTTTTTATCAGTAACGTGCATAGAAACATTCACATCACAAATTTTATTTTTTTAATCAATTTTTTTATCAGTATAATGTATATAAACATTGACACCAATTTTTTTGATAAGTAAAGTATGTATAAACATTCACACATGACATTTTTTTTTATCATAAAGTGTGTATAAGCATTCACATATCACAAATTTTGTCTTTGATCAATAAAGTGTGTAAAACAATCACACTTCACAAATTTATTTTTATTTTTATCAGCAAAGTGTGTATAAACAGTCATACATCACAAATTCTTTTTTTTTTTTTATCAGTATAGTATGTATAAACATTTACACATCACAAATTTAAATTTTTTGATCCAATATTTTTTTTAGATCAGTGAAGTGTATATAAACATTTACAATTCACAATTTTTTTTTTCGGTCAATTGTGTGTAAACATTCACATGACAAAAATGTAATTTTTTTGATTAAATATTATTTTGATCGATAAAGTGTGTATAAACATTCAGACATTACAAATTTTATTTTTTTATCAGAAAAGTGTATATCAATATTCACATGTCACAAATTTATGTGTTGATCAGTAAAGTGTGCATAAACATCCACACATCAAATTTATTTTTTATCGGTAAAGTGTGTATAAACATTAACAAATCACAAATTTATTTATTTTGATCAATTTTATTTTTCGATCAATAAAGTTTGTATAAACATTCACATATCACAAATTTTATTTTTTGGATCAATTTTATTCTTGATCAGTAAACTGTGTGTAAACATTATCACATTAGAAATTTTGTTTTTATCAGTAAAGTGTGTAAACACATTCACACATCACAAATTTAATTTTTTTTTTGATCAGTAAAATGTGTATAAATATTCACACATCACAAAAGTTTTTTGTTCAGTAAAGTGTGTATAAACATTCGCATATCACAAATTTTATTTTTTGTGATCAATTTTTTTTATTAGTAAATTGTGTATAAACATTCGATACCATCAGTAAAGTGTGTATAAACAATCACACATCACAAATTTAATTTTTTTGATCAGTAAAGTGTGTATAAACATTCACACATCATAAATCTAGGCCTCGTTTGGCTCCCATTTTCGGAACTCATTCTAAGCCTTGGAATGAGTTCCCACAAAAATGAACGTTTGGTTAGCAAGCCTTGGAATGAGTTTCTCAAAACGAGTTTTGAAAAATACACATGACCCCGGAATCAGCTCCGACCCTCATTCTGAAATTTAGGAATGAGTTTTGCGTTTTTGCAGTGGCAAACTTGTAAATAAAGGGATTGATGGCAAACTTGTAAATACTTCGTTTCCTTTAGGTCGACTCATCTTTTCCCTCAGAAAGAAAGACAACGAAGCTTGGGGGTTTCTGTTTGTGGGAGACGACCATCATCGTTCGAAGCTTGGGGTTTTTGTTTGTTGCAGAAATAATCTTTCAAGCTTTAGGTAAGTTCTCTCTCATTCTAATACTGTTTTTCATGTTGTTGTGGATTAATTTAAATCATTTTGAGATCAAGACTTGCAGAAATAATCTTTCAAGCTTGGGGTTTCTGTTTTTTTTGTCTTTTTTTTTTTATGGGTGATTTGCTTCTTTTCATTATTGAAGTTTGATTACCTTTAGGTGAGGAAGTATCAGTGACTTGGTTCTTCTACCTTCTTTTATGATTTTTTTTTTCTTTTTTGGGGTTCGTTCTGTTCTATGCTTCAAAACCAAACGTTAAGAGATTATCTTTAAATTCACATCCACACACAAATTCATCTAGGTATTGTATTGTAGTTGAGTTGAGAAAGAAAGATGAGGTGGGTAAAGTTGGGTTGTTGGATTTCTAGGATTTGTTTGCTAAAACTTATTCTAGTACATGTTAACCAAACAACTATTTTACGTTGGAACCCATTCTGTAACATGCTAACCAAACGCAATCAAGAAACCTTCAAAATGAGTTCTTCGAATGAGTTTAGGAACTAGTTCCTGGAATGAGTTCCTGATCCAGAATGACAGCGAAACGAGGCCTTAAATTTTTTGATCAAATATGTTTTTTCTGAACAGTAAAGTGTGTATAAACACTTACATATCACAAATTTTATTTTTTTTTATCAATTTTATCTTTGATCAGTAAAGTATGTATAAACATTCACACATCACAAATTTTATTTTTTTGATTAGTAAAATGTGTATAAACATTCACACATCACAAATTAAATTTTTTTTTATCAATAAAGTGTATAAATATTTACACATCACAAATTCTTTTTTGATCATTAAAGTGTGTATAAACATTTAGATAGCTGAAATTTTATTTTTTTGTTCAAATCTATTTTTTGATCAGTAAAGTTTGTATAAACATTCACACATCACAAATTTAGTTTTGATCAGTAAAATGTGTATAAGCATTCACACATCAAAAGTTTTATTTTCTTGATGAAGTATTTTTTTTGATTTGATGAAGTATTTTTTGATTTGTAAAGTGTATAAAAATATTCACACATCATAAATTTTTATTTTGATCAGTAAGGTATGTATAAAACATTCACACATCATAATTTTTTTTATCAGTTAAATGTGTATAAACATTCATATATCACAAAATTTTTTGATCAGTAAAGTTTGTATAAACATTCACACATCATGAATTTTATTTTTTTAATCAGTAAAGTGTATAAATATTCACACATCATAAATTATTTTTTGATCAGTAAAGTGTGTATAAACATTCACACATCATAAATTTTATTTTTTTGATCAATATTTTTTAGCAGTAAAGTGTGTATAAAAACATTCACACATCACATATTTGTTTTAGATCAGTTAAGTGTGTATGAACATTCACATATCACAATTTAACTTTTTGTATCAAATATTTGTTTTTGAACAGTAAAGTGTCTATAAATATTCACACATCAAAAATATAATTTTTTAATCAAATTTATATTTTGATCAATAAAATGTGTATAAACATTTACACATAAAAAGTATTGTTTTATTACTAAAGTATGTATAAATATTCATACATCATAAATAGTTTTATTAATTAGTAAAGTTGATCACTATTTGTTTTTGTTCAGTGAAGCGTATATAAACATTCACACATCCCAAATTATTTTTTGATCAGTAAAGTGTGTATAAACCTTCACACATCACAAAATTTATTTTTTGATCAAATCTTAGTTTTGACCCAAAAAACTGTGTATTACCATTAATACAATACAAAATTTATTTTTTTGATAAAATTTTAGTATTGACATAGAAAACTATGTATAAATATTCACAATTCCAAATTTTATTTTTTTGATCAGTAAAGTGTGTATAAACATTCACATATCACAAATTTTATTTTTTTGGTTAGTAAAGTGTGTATAAACATTCACACATCCCAAATTTTTTTTTTTGATAAAATTTGTTTTTTGATTAATAAAGTATGTATAAACATTCACACATCATAATGTATTTTTGATTACTAAAGTGTATAAATATTCACACAGTACAAATTATTTGTTTCTCAATTTGTTTTTTATCAGTAACGTTTGTATAAACATTCACATATCACAATTTTATTTTTGATCAATGAAGTGTGCATAAACATTCAAATCTCACAAACAAAAAATTGATTAGTAAAGTGTATAACTATTCACACATCAAATTTTTTTTTGATAAGTAAAGTATGTATAAACTTTCACAATCACAAATTTTATTTTTTTGATCATTTTTTTATCAGTAAAGTGTGTATAAACATTTACACATTACAAATTTTATTTTATTTTTATCAGTAAAGTGTGTATAGACATTTAGACATCACAAATTTAATATTTTTGATCAAATATTTTTTTTTATCAATAAAGTGTATATAAACATTCACACATCACAATTTTTTTATCAGTAAAGTGTACATCAAATTTTATTTTTGATTAGAAATGTGTGTGTAAACATTCACACATTACAAATTTTATTTTTTTTAACAATTTTATTTTTCTCAGTAAAGTGTATATAAAAATTCACACATCACAAATTAATTTTTTGAACAGTAACAGGTGTAGTATAGACATTCACACGTGACAAATTATTTTTTTGGTCAATAAAGTGTGTGTATACATTTACACCACAAATTTTATTTTTCTGATCAATATTTTTTTTTGATCAGTAAAGTTTGTAGAAACATTCACAAATCACAAATTTTTTTTTTATCAATTTGTTTTTTGATCAGTAAATTGTGTATAAACATTCACATATCACAAATTTGTTTTTGATCAGTAAAATGTGTATAAAACTTCACACATCATAATTTTTTTTTTATCAGTAAAGTGTATAAATATTCACGCATCACAAATTCTATTCTTCATTAATAAAGTGTGCATAAACATTCACACATCCCAAATTTAATTTTTTTGATCAAATATCAATTTTGATTAGTAAAGTGTGTAAACATTCACATCACAATTTTTTTTACCAGTAAAGTGTGTATATACCTTACGCATCACAATTTGTTTTTGTTCAGTAAAGTGTGTACAAATATTCTTACATCAAAATATTTAGTTTTTTGACCATTTTTTTCTCTGTAAAGTGTATAAACTTTATTTTTTTGATTAGTAAAGTGTATAAACATTCACACATCACAATATTTTTTTTGATCATTAATGTATATATATAAAAACATTCGCATATCACAATTTTAATATTTTATCAAATATTTTTTTTCTGATTAATAAAATGTGTATAAACATTTACATATCACAAATTTAATTTTTTTATTAAATATTATTTTATCAATAAAATTTGTATAAACATTCATACATCAATTTATTTTATTTTTTGTTAAAGTAAAATATTTACAAATTCAAATATGAATGCATAACAAACGCGCGCTCTCCCTCTCTCTCTCTCTCTCTCTCTCTCTCTCACAGGCTTATTTTCTAGGCGTCAGTGGAGAAGATACTATGTTTCTGCGAATACGCCCTATCTGCTTCTCCTACTCTCCTTCCTTATCCCAATTGAAATCTCCCATTCGATCAAAATCCTCCCTTTCTTCTTTCAAACCCTTTTCTTCTTCCTCCTCTTCGCATCTTCCCGCCAAAATGTCCGCAAAAACCATCGAACACGTCGTCCTCTTTAACGTCAAAGCCGACACAGATCCGTCGAAGATCAGCTCCATGATCAGCGGATTGAACGGACTGAGCTCTCTCGACCAGGTCCTCCACCTAACGGCCGGACCGATCTACAGAAACCGATAATCGTCGTTGAAGTTCACTCACTTTTTGCAGTCTTTACAAGAGTAACGAGGATTTGAGCGGTTATTCAGCAAATCCTCAGCATTTAGGTGTCGTGAAGGAGTCGGTTTTGACGATCTGTGATGACAACATGGCTGTTGATTGGGTGGCCGGTGATCTGGCCGGACCGGTGGTTCCCCCGGTCGGTGGCGCTATGAGGATTACGTTTCTGAAGCTGAAGGAGGGTTTGGGAGATGGAGAGAAGGGAGAGGTTTTGGGAGTTATTGGAGGGATTAAGGATTCTTTTGGATCTATTGATCAGATTAGTTTTGGAGAGAATTTTTCCCCGGCAAGAGCGAAAGGATTTTCGATTGCTTCACTTGCGATCTTTCCAGGATTCAGCGAATTGGACGCATTGGATTCGAATGAGGAGATGGTGAGATCAGAGAAAGATAAGGTTAGGGACTTTCTCGAGAGTGTGATCGTTGTCGATTATTTGATTCCGTCGCCTCAATCTGCTAATCTTTGATGAGAACTCCCCGTCCCGGAGTATTGGTATCTTCGATCATTAACCTTTAATTTTACAGTTTCACAAACAGTATTTTCTACTTGTTGATGTTGTTTATGAAATGTGGATTTGCAGAAAAACTATATGGTTGTTTTCAACATCTTTTATGCTTTCACTGTTGAGGAGGAAAAAGAGATTTTAAATGTCATCTTTCGTTTTGATATCATGTGTATGACATGTGAATTGCAGAAAGACAATATTGGATGTTTTAGACATCTTATATGCTTTCACCAAAAAGGAAAAATTCTAGGGCTTTACATGCATATCTGGTTGCTGTGAAAAGCTCTGGAGCAAGCTTTGTTTACCACATTCCATGGGTGTGTTTGATATGGGACCCAAAAAAAGCTCAACTTTGAGTCTTTTGGTTGTTCAGCTTGATTTGTTTACAATTTGTGACACTTAATTATACGGATAGAGAAAGAAAAAACAAGTTAATTGTAACTATAATCAATACACACTCTGCAATAAGGTTATCACAACTCATATAAAACATTGAAACAGGGGAACATGTAGTTTTGTAGTTTCTTCGTAATAATATCAAAGGAGACACTTAGGTAGTATATTCATCTATGTTGTTAGTTGTTTCGGATTAGTTAGGACGTAGGAGCTTGTTTTCTTTTTTTAAAGGTTACTGCTCACTTTCTTTGCAAGATTCAGTTGTCTCATTAGGGGTCATGAAGCATCAAGCATGTCTACTGCAGTTTACTTTAAGCTTTATATTGTGCTTTTGAACTTAGATTGTGAAACATACTTGAAGAAAAACTCGGTTCTCAGTTGCATGGTAAACTGTTGGTTTCTGGGTAGTAATGATGTAAACAAAAAGACCTTTAGCATTCTTCTTCATCTTTTCCTGGCACTCCTCTACATCAGCAACATCAATGTCTACATCAAAATTCCTTATCCCGACTAGTTGGGGTTGAAAACACGAATCTGGTTTTGCTATGCCAGTATATCAAAAACCACATCTTTTATTTGATTTTAGATACATTTGAATCATTATTTCCCACTCCATCTGTGTCGTTTTTGATCTTCCTCTCACCCTTTAGATTCTTTAATATGCATCACCCTGCGCCTTTTCAGTCGCCTCCTTAGGTCTCACTTCACATGCCGATACTGGCTTAACCTATTTTCATTTATTTTATCTCATATTTTTGGAACTCCCACTTTTGGATATGTTCATTCCTTACGATTGTTTTTTCTAATCTTCTCACACATTCATTTTAGTATCTCCATTTGAACAATGCTCATCCTATGAACAGGTTTCTTCTTTGTTGCGCAACATTTTGTCCCATACACAAAACAGGCCTAATGGAACACGTTGATCACATAACACTCTAGAAGTGCTTGCCTACTTAAGCCATCTGACTCTCATTTTATGGGCTACATCCTCATTAATCCCCCCCATCTTATGGATAGTGGAAGTAATTGCTATTAGGGATCTTTTGGTTCTCAATTCATACCATTTTTTCACCTTTGCTATCATTTGTACTAAATTTGTGTTCTATATGCTCAGCTATAATTCGATTTTTTATAAGACCTTTTGATTCCAAGATATCCCTCCACACTTCTGGTTTAGCATTTACTCTCTCTACTTTGGTCCACTAAAACCATTTATCTGCAAATACCATACACCAAGGTACTTCCTCATGAATATAAGCTATAAATTCATCTATAATGAAAGCAAAAGATAAGGATTCACAGCGGACTCTTGATGTAGATTTATTGCTACAAATATCTCATTTATCTAACTGTCCACTGTTCTCACTGGTCATTGCTCCCTCATGTATGTCCTTAATGAACTCAATGTACCTTATTAGTACTCCTTTCTTGTGCAGAGCTTATCAGATCGACTCTCTAGGTACTCTTATCATATACTTTCTCTAGACCAATTAAAAATATGAAGGTCTTCTTTTTTTCTTTAAACATCTCCACTAATTGTCAGTAACAAGATACGCTCCATGGTAGACCTCTCTGACATGAAGCCGAACTGATTTCCCAACTAATTTATTCTTCTTAACTTTTTCTCCATCACCTCTTTCCCATAATTTCTTAGTGTGACTTATATGCTTAATTTCAAAATAATTAGTATAATTTTTGGAAGTCTCTGTTATTCTTATATATACGTACTACAATGCCTTTCCTCCAAGCTTTTGGCATTTTTCTAGACTTCAAAGTTTTATCAAATACTATGGTCAACCAAAATACACCATTCGCTTTCGTGCATTTCTACACTGCCGTATGGTCCTAGGACCTTTCCTATTTTAATCTTGGTTAAAGCTCCATTTATTTTATTAACGCTAATCCAACGACCATGGTAGTGTTTTCTTGAATCCCAGTGTTTAAATTTTCATTTAAAGTAAAGCTGTCAATAGGGCCATTGCCCTCATATATACGCTGTGCGAAAGTTTTTCCAGCTCAACAGTAATACTTCGATTGCACTGAGAGTAAAGGGTGGGCGGTTGTGATTTTGTCTTGGAAGAGTAGAAGGTTAGCATTGGTTGTCCCTACATCATATGCAATTGAACTTCATGGCAATGCAAAAGGGTCCAATCGAGATCTCTCTGCCAAATATTCCTAGATTAGTAATAATCCATTACTAATTACTTTGTGATCTGGTTCAACCTTGGCTTACACTAACAGAAAGGAACATGGATCGAATACGAAAGGAACTTTGTCCTGGATAATTTGTGGACCAGAAAGAAAAGAAAAAGAATAAAGAACAAATTTGAAGGAGCCAATTCAAGTGGTGGGGTTTGTCTGCCAAGGTTGTTCATAGGGTGGGTTTAAGACTATAGGTGAATGGGTTGGATCTAATTATTTAACAGTTTAAGTTAAGCTTCACTAAAAGCTTATTGTTGCCAACCTATAAGGGTGTAACCAGAGCACAAATCCTATTCCTAAACTTATTCATTCTGCAATTTTTATTGATGATTAAGTTAATAAATAAAAAATAAAATAAAATAAAGAAAAGAAAAAAGATTCACTTTTCACACAAAGCAATTAATTTTTATTTAATAATATATAGATTTTCTTGATTAAGATTTTTTTAATAATATATAAATAGATAATATACTTATTGACAAGATTAGCTCTGACTTTTGTGCAATTTTTCAGTATTTTAAAGCCATCTATAGTGAATGATTTTTGTGCTGTTTCAGCCTCAATTAACATACTGAGTCGGCTTAACACACTTATTAGGTTTATCGCCTAAGATATCACTGGTTCAGCCAAACTAATTTAACAGGAAAGACAAGAAGAAACTTGCTGATCAAGTTCAATGTATACCATTATTCAAATTGGTTCTGTTACTCTTTTCACTTATTGAGACCCATTCTTTTGAAACAAAAAAGATATTTTCTTGATGTTTGTGGAATTTATATATCTTAATTTATTCATTTAGTTATGTATTTTTTAATTTTATTTATTTATTTATTTTTTTAGGTAACATGGAAGGACAAGGTAAACCCCAGATATATGACCACCCATAAGGACCATATATCAAGTAAGCCTGGGATCTCCAATTCCTGAGCTTGACCATTTAGTTATGTATTTGCTTCATGTTAGTGTAGCTATTTCTTACTTTACTAATGATAAGATTACACTTTGGACATAGCGGCTTTTGTCTCATGTAATAAACCTCACTATGGAACTTCCCAAACATCCACTGATAAACCGGTTATAACCTTTACAAATTATGGTTGTAAACAAGCTGAGCCCCTTTATCTATTACTGTCATGATCCAAAAATAAAATACTATTTAATTTCTATTCTGTGGCCCCTTTATTCTTGGTTTATAGATGTAAACGAATCTCTCTTCCAAAACTTAGATTTTTTTTCTTTTTAAATGTCGTGGTCTGTGGCCTAAGCTAGCATTACAACCTTAGGAGCAAGAAGAAACCAAAATGGAGGCGGCTACAAGTGATGTCCCATTCACTTAATAAAAAAGAAAAGAAAATGGCGCTTAAATTAAAGCATCAATGAAGAATACATGCAACACGTTTTATTGGTGTATTTTAGTGTATCTTTCTGCTTATGGAAACCATTAGTTATCTAAGTCTGAAACTTCTATATCTTCATCAAAACTTAGACTGATCGGATCCTTTTTGCCCATATTGGAGTTGGATACTACTTAGTGTACTGTGTTCCTTTTTTTCCACACTCAAAAGGACTGTATTTTTGTTTTCAAAACCTTACTAAACCACTTTTAGAGTCCAAATATCTTGTTAAGTCTCAATGGGACAACAGTCCCATAGCCTTACAACATACATTTATTGTCACTCATCAAACAGGGACATTAGTATATAGAGTTTGATCATTTTAATTAAAGAGGAGAAATTGACTTAGTTTGATCATTTTAACTAAATAGGGACATTAGAGTCTCAAAAATATCATTAGAATAGTAACTACTAGGAATATTATGTCTATTGTGTGATAATAATCATAGATCTCGTGTGTACATGGACGCACATTAGCGACACACCAACACATTTTGATGCATAATATCCATGTGCATTATATATATTTGATTTTCTTTTATCATTGTTTGTCATTCATGGGATGTGGCTGATAGTATATATAATTTGTTGTATTATTGGTAACAAAAATTTCTCAATCTTTTAATCGAGATTGCCGCTTAAAATCACACGATTGTTGTTTTAGAATTTGAGGTTTAGCCAACTAATAAACTAAACTAGGCCTGTTTAACCAACTATTAGAACATCCCTGTAGGAGAGAAATTGTTGGGGTGTCCCAATCAAAGGGGCTACCAAAACTGTTGATAATGTAAGAAGTCAACAAGGAGATGATCTATATTCATGTTATGTATGATATTGAAATAGTTCAAGTGGTTTATCTTATGCTTGAGGCTGTGTTGGGTAGCCAAAGAAGAGAATGGGACATCAAGACCCAACTGGGTTTATCTTTTCCATTTATTAGGGACTATTGATCTTTGAACCTACATTCTCAGCAGATTTCTGGGTCTTACTTGAAATTTAGCCAGCAAAATATATAGTTAATAATACCCATAGAACTCCTGAGCGATGTCGGTTAAGGGCATGAAGGCAACAAGGATTGAAGTAATCCACCAACCAGTATTCAATGGTCGTTATGAGCGTAATCGCATCTGTCTTCATTATCAAGATCCGATCCTCACCTACACCTATATTTATTATGTCAAGTATGAATCTGAGTATTTGATATTCGTTCGTTATCCCAAACGATTAAAATTCTCTAGAAATCAACTAAAGGACACTAGTAAAGAAGGTATCAAATTCAGGGACATGATTCAAACAGCTCAAGCTTATATGTGATCTCCAGACCTTATAAATCCATTCCATCTTCTTCTATTGGCGTGCTTGTGTGTGTGAGGACGTGTCCACATATATCCCACACCACACAGCCCATGCATGTGACACCATTTACAAATGTCATACAATTCTTTTACGTACAAACTGTTGTGAATAATTAATAACTGGTGGACAGTTCTTTCCAGATTAATGTCATAAAGGATACGAAAGAGAAATGAATTAAATGAGGTCCCTGCAATGCCTAAAACTACCTCCATCCAAACTGAAGTTAATTTTCATTCCATTTTCGTCCTCATTAAAGTCCATTAACTGAGTATGAAAGTGATCAGTTGGGGTCATAATACATATTCCAAATTTGTTATATTTTAAGATGGGAGTCCGGATTTCTAGTAATTAAAATCCCCTAACATAAAATAAATAATTCGTCATTCAACCTATATGGTTTACTTCGCCATAACATAACAAAAGAAGACGTGTATAATGTATTTCTCTCTACCAGCCGCATTCCCTGCTATAAGAATCAGCTGGGCCTCTCAAAGTCTAGACCAAAAGGAAACCTACGTCTATGAGAGAGATTGGATGGTCTACCTTATAATATCTAAATGGGTAGAAGCCTTTGTTGTTCCAAGGAGGGCATGAACAAAGGAACTTGGACTGCTCTTGAAGACAAGATTCTCTCAGACTACATTAATATCCATGGAGAAGGGAAATGGAAAAACCTTCCCGAGAGAGCAGGTGAGAGAGGAGATTTTTTTATTATTATTTTTTTCTTAATATTGTAGAAAGTAATTGAAAATGAAAAAGAAGGAAAATGTGGGTTCCATCAATTCTGTTACCTTGAACTGCTTCATTTCAGGACTGAAGAGATGTGGGAAGAGTTGTAGACTTCGTTGGTTGAATTACCTTAGACCAGATATCAAGAGGGGGAACATATCCCATGATGAAGAGGATCTCATCATCAGGCTTCACAAGCTTTTGGGAAACAGGTCTTAATTATCTTT
>JAUPMG010000003.1:14665075-14675552 GCA_031762675.1 Pachysandra terminalis
ATCTGTAACTTACAGATTCTGAATGGAAAAATAGAATGAAACTTTCTCTGCCAATTTCTCTTGTTTAGTTGCAATATATGTCGATACTGTCTGATTATTTTTACTTGTCAAGATGTTAACTTCAGTCCTTCCTGTAGTCTCCTGAATCTGCTAATGATGCTTAAAGAAAACAAACGGCCAAAGCCAAATCACTATGACTCTTTGATGTGTCTAATATAAGTTCGGCGGAAGATGATGGTTTTTCCAAGGATGGATCATAGCTTAATGTTGAAGCTGAAATTTTGATATTTTTTCATTCTGTTTTCTTGATCTCCCAAGTTTTTTATGTTGGTTAGGACCTCCCAACCCCATTCTTTTGCAATAAAAACCAAATTTTGGATCTCCAAGATTCTTATGCTCAGGCTACCTTGAGTACTTGGTGGCACAGATTTCCTGCCAGTTTTTATGTAAAGAAGTTTTCTAGAGCCATCATCAATCCCTTAACTGTCATTTTAACTTATCCATGGATGCCAGAACCGACTTGATGAACATGGCAGAGTCGATAACAGAATTAACTGTCATTGCAACTTATCCACATCAAGAAATTTGGCTATGCATCCCATAAGCTCCCTTTGGATGCTAAGAATATGTTTGAAAGTTAGTTGAGAAAGTATCATGCAAGAAAATTGAGTGCAATGCGTTTGGTAATCTTGCTAATGAAAGCAGCAGACCCAGATACCACTCTAGTTGTAGATGGCTTCGAGCTCATCAAAAGAGCTCTCTTTATAGTTCCTGTTTTCGTCCTTTTGCGTTTAGTTGTTTCTCTCTGTTACTGCCCCAGTTGGCCGCCAAAGTTGAAGGTATGACTTTATATTTTGTTATTGAATATAATAAAAATTGATAGACTTACATGAACTCAACTAACTCTTTCAGTAACTTGATCCTCAAGGAACAAACCCAGAATGCTCAATCTCCAGCCTCTAGAAGCTTAGAACTGGAAATGATAATGAACGAATGAACGGTCTAGATCGATGAGTCAGTTGGGTACTATTTATGGTTAATGATGTTTGGGACCATCATATTCTTTTGAACCTGTAACACCATGTATCTTTTTCTCCAAGGCAGTCCACTTTGACAAGAAATGCAGCATTATTTTAATACTAGTTCTGGCTTGAAAGTCAAATAACTCATACAGATAAATGTACCAAGGACCCTATAAAGTTGTGTACATATTCCACTTTCAAAACACAGAAAAAAAATAAATGGATAATTTTATGTTCCTTACTCTAGTGATATCTTCCTTGATTCTGGTTCTCTGGTTTGTTTTGAAAGTTGCTTACCCCATTTGGTGGAGACCCAGATGCCTAGATAAGCACTTGAGGCAGCAAGGAATCAGAGGCACTCCTTACAAGCTTTTAATTGGGGACATGAAAGAGTTTGTGAGGTTGATACAGGAAGAATGGTCCAAACCCATGACCCTGACTCACCAGATTGCGCCCCGTGTTGACCCTTTCACCCATGAAATTGTGCAACAATATGGTATGTAAACAACTTGGTATCTCACTGGTATCTGTTATTACTTATTAGTTGTTCCAATTATTATGTGGGAATCTTATCCTATTGTGTTAGAGACTGGTGAAGAGGGGCCCCATGGGGAGAGGTCCTCCCTGGGTGACGGATAATGCATTGGTGCGGGGTCGAACTATAGGGTGAGGGGGGGAGGAGCTCCGTCCCCCACAGTACGGTAAAGATATA
The DNA here is from genome assembly GCA_031762675.1 of Pachysandra terminalis. Classification (NCBI taxonomy): domain Eukaryota; kingdom Viridiplantae; phylum Streptophyta; class Magnoliopsida; order Buxales; family Buxaceae; genus Pachysandra; species Pachysandra terminalis. The sequence goes on from JAUPMG010000003.1 coordinate 14,666,810, forward strand.
TTGGGGATTTGTCCTATATGTCAGGTAGGAGTACAAATTGTAATCCTAATTCATTATTTGACATAGTGGAAACTTTTTCTCTCCCGTAAACATAGGCTTTGCCAAATCGCATACATCTGTGTGCATTGTTTTGATCTTCGTTTTACTGTGTTTGTTATTATTATTGCTCGATTCAATCAACATATTGTTTGTGTTAAACTAGCTATATATTGCTTATATCAAATTATTGGATTCTTGTGTTTGTGTATTAAATTTTTCTTAGCAATCTTACTTGACAGTATACTTTATGTGATGCACTGATGATGATGGAAACATTTGAAAAAAAAAACAGGGAAGATATCTTTTTGTTGGGTCGGTAAAACACCCAGGTTGATACTCTTGGATCCAGATATGATGAGAGAAGTCCTGTATAACAAGTTTGGTCACTTTCAAAAGCCACCATTGAATCCTCTCATTTTAATTCTATCAATGGGACTTGCTAGCTTAGAAGGAGAGAATTGGGCTAAACACAGAAGGATAATCAATCCAGCTTTCCACCTAGAGAAGCTAAAGGTTCCTTTCTATCCATCTCATCTTATTTTGTAATCTAGACCCAGAAAATTTTAGTTATACTTAGTTGGTGTCTTCAATATCCTTTTGTTGAATCTTACAGTTTCTCGATAACAGGCGATGGTGCCGGCATTCGTCGCTAGTTGCAGTGAGTTGATAGAACGATGGGAAAAAATAGTTAGTCCTACGGGATCGTGTGAATTGGATGTTTGGCCGGAAATCCAGAGTCTTACTGCAGATGTAATCTCTAAGACTGCATTTGGAAGCAACTATGAAGAAGGCAAGAGGATCTTTGAACTTCAGAAAGAGCTTGCAGTACTAGTTATTGAATCCATGAAAACTTTATACATCCCGGGTTTCAGGTGCATTACTATTTCCTATATTAATATTAACTGTTTTGAGTTGCGAAACAATGGATGAGAGATAGAGATGTATGGATTGATATCGAATTCATCTTTATTTCTTGTTCTAATAGCATTTTGTCCAATTCAATTCCATCTACAGATTTATCCCCACAAAGAAAAACCAAAGGAGAAAGAACTTGGACAAAGAGATAAAAACTATGTTGAGAAATCTGATTTCCCGGAAATCGCAGGCTATGAGAATTGGGGAATCAAGTGGCGATGATTTGCTAGGCTTGCTGCTGCAATCTAACAACCAGAATGATCTTCAAGAAAATGGAAGTAACGGAAGTAAGAATGCGATAACCATTGAAGAGGTGATTGAGGAATGCAAGCTGTTCTACTTTGCTGGTCATGAAACAACCTCAAGCTGGTTAACATGGACGATGATCGTCTTAGCTATGCATCCAAGCTGGCAAGAGAAGGCAAGAGAAGAAGTTATACAAATTTGTGGGAAAAGCAAACCCGATTTCGAAATTCTAAATCATCTCAAAATTGTAAGTAGTTCTCACAACATTTCTCTCAAATTAATAGGAATATCTACTAATATGTAACTCTTGTTATAGGTAACCATGGTACTCTATGAAGTCCTAAGGTTGTATCCACCCGTAATTGCAATCTATCGGCATACTTACAATGAAATCAAGATAGGAGAGATATCACTTCCATCTGGGGTCGATGTTACACTACCAACACTTCTTATTCATCATGATCATGAACTTTGGGGAGATGATGCCGATGAATTCAATCCGGAAAGATTCTCTGAAGGAGTTTCAAAGGCCTCGAAGGATCAGTTCTCGTTCTTCCCATTTGGATGGGGTCCAAGGATCTGTATCGGTCAGAATTTCGCAATGATAGAAGCTAAGATGGCTTTGGCTATGATTCTTCAACATTTCTCGTTCGAACTCTCGCCTTCATACACACATGCTCCTTACACTGTTATAACTCTTCAACCACAACATGGAGCTCAAGTTATTCTGCACCAACTCTAACTTGTGTGTTAGACAATGCAGAGTTCATAATTTGTGGGAATAATGTAGCTTTTCATTGTAGAAGAATACTTTGTTATGTTCTATAAGTGTGATTTCTATAAGAGTATTGTGATGTATGGGAAATTAACAAGTTTGGATGTATGACTTGTTCATGTTTGGGTTTAATGTTATTTAGTTTTGTTAAATTGCTTTATCTGCTAATTATGCATAATTTAATAGTTTTATAAAGTCCTTTTATTTTTCCAAAATTGTTCCTAAATTGTAGATTTAAAGTTATTTTATTATGCTTTGAGATTGAATAAAACTCAAATATTTTGCAGGAAAAACAGAAGAAGATTATTATCATGAAGTAGATAATGGTGCCTGCACCACCATGCATCTAAATCCCATTAAAAAAAAAAAGTCAAATACCACAAGCAAATAATACAACAAACCATTAATTACCACATTTTCTTGCTTTTCACTCCATCAATCACTCCAAAAGGGTGTTTATTGAAAAATGTCAAACATAAATATACAGTTACTACTTACTACAACAATCCCTATAAATACCTATAATTCTACACATTTCCCTTTAACAACCCCTATAACCCCCAAGATTGATTTAGAGGAAAGTGGAAAATTTTGTGTTCAACACTCTCATAATATCTTATTGTATATGGATTTCATATTCTGTTCTGAGTTTCTTACTTTATTTGGGGCTCACCCAAGGCCTAGAGAAAGAGATAAGATAGGTTGATGAAGGAAGCATGGTCCAAACCCATCAATTTGTGGTAATGCATTAGAAATTTCATAATGGAGAATTCAGATCTCCGAGTCATAAAGACATAATTAGCATAAAAATATTCTAGAAGATCTTCTAAGCAAAAAAATAACAATAAAAATCAACATAATTGTATGCTAATAACCATCTGGTTTATTGCATTCTTCTGGCTTATTGAACTATTATGATGTTGCTATTGTTTCTGTTAACCGTTCAATTGTTCATTTCTATATTGCTGGTTCCAAGGACGGAGCCAAGATTCTATTGTAGGTGGGGCAAGATTTGACAAAAAATCAGTTTTCGATTTTCAGTATTCGGGTTGACAAAATTATTATTATTTTTGACCCAAAAAAACAAAAAACAAAATTATTGCTACTTCTTATATTATACACACACACACACACATATATATATATATATAGATAAATAATCTATACAATCTACTTCAGTTTTTCAGTTTAGCTCGATTCGGTTTTGTCGAAGCCTTAACCGTAAAATGAACCAAATTAATTGTTCTCCTAGGTGTTTGAATTTGTCTTTCTCATTATATACTAGGGGTGTCAATTGATTTTTTTTTCATTTTGGTTTGGTTTTTGGTTTGAAATATGAAAAACCAAATTAATTCGGTTCGGTTTTTGACCAAGGCTTTGATTAAATCGAATTGAACTAAAATAAATATCCCCAAATCGAATTGAACGAAACTAGACATATATACCTATATATATGTTCTATATAAGTTTTTGTATATGTATATAAATTTGTACATGTATATGTGTATTTATATGTGTACGTATGTGTATTTATTACATAAAATACCATTAATTTGATACCAAACAAAAAAAACCAAATTTTCAGCTTTCATTTCGGTTTGGTCCAGTTTTCGATTTTGGTAACTGTAGTTCGGTTTGGTTTTCGGTTTTACAAATCAGTTTGTATTTCAATTTAGTTCAGTTTCGGATTAGTTCAATAAATCTTGGTTTGGTTTGGCCACTAAACCGAACCAAACCAACGACTTACACCCCTAACATATACAAATGGAGCTATAGTTTCGAGGTATTTTGTGAGAGAGAGAGAGAGAGAGAGAGCCCTTGTCTATCTTTTGCGATGATAGGTCGTTGACGGTTGAAATTTTTGCAATGAGAAAAGTGGGGTTTAGGGTTAGAGGAGGGCTAGGATTTTGTGAAAGTTCTTTACAAAAAGAGAAAAGAGAATAAAAAATTATACAGTGAAGGTGAGGGCTTGTCATGAACTAGTCTCTGGCTTTTATAGCCAGGGCCTACTTGTAATTTTTATCTCCTTAATTTTTTTATTTATATTATTTTTTGAGAGGGGCTAAAAATTTTTTGATGGAAGATAATTTGTGATATGTTAAAAAGCATAGGTAACATTGATATTTTTAAAATTTTGAGGGGGTTGGTTATGGTTTCTGTTTTACAATTTCTTGAAAAGTATTATGTGCCAAACCGTTGTTCCAAAAGTCCCAAGACTTATGGAAACTCATTTGGTTAAGTACTTAACACTTAGGACCGTAACACCACCACGCTTCTGTAGCCGACGTCCACGGCGGCTCATTCTATCGACACTGACCCACCGGTAGCCCCTTCCTTCTCGGTGACTCCACTCATCCACCTATCAGTATTCGATGGCTTGGCATCATGCCCATACATAATACCAAGGCATTTTAATCCAGTCTATATTGTTTCTTTTGAAACTTGAACCCGTAACGTGGTGATGGCTCTAATACCATTTGTTATGTACCAAACTGTTGTTCCAAAAGCCCTAGGACTTATGGAAACTCATTTGGTTAAGCACTAAACACTTCGGACCGTAACAAAAAGAATGCTATTATGTAATAGCAACCGGCTTGATAGATAATCATGTTGGGGATGTCGTTGCATGGACAGGCTTAGGAAGCAACCGGCTTTATTAGTAATCGAAGCTTCTTAACCTGCATACATCCTAGTTTCAGGTGCAATTCCTTCTAATGTTAAAATTATTTGAAGCATTCTCAGTTGTTAAGTAGGCATTTATGAATTCAAATTCCCACTTACAGAAAACATGCATGTTCAGTTTCATATTACATAGTAGAATTCTTTAAAACAGAACTATAAAGAACAAGTGCTGATTTCCCCTCCAGGGCTGCCAGCCTCGTGCATCATGTGTATACTATACCTTCCTGAGGGCATACAAGGTGGGGGTACCTAAAAATTTCATCAAATCCTAGAAAGTATAAAGTAGAAAGAAAGGGACAAAAGAAAAAGGTAAGGACACGCGATAATGTAGCTGGCAACATGATTAGCTTACAAGCCTTATTTGGAGGTATCTATATGACACTATGCATGAAGTCCTAAGGCTATATACCCTAGACCCAGAGGCGTCGAAATCGTGTTCTATCTATTCAGGTGGACACAAGATTGTTCTCGGTCAATTCTTTGCACGATAGAAGGTAAGCTAACTCGGGCCATGATTCAAGCTTCCATCAAGTCATCTGCTATTTTATATCGAGGATGAATAGCCTTTGCTTGTTTTATTTGTTGTATTTTTGTGAAGGAATTTTGTCTTGAAGTGAATTAGATGGATGAAACTGTTAGAATTTGATTACTATGATTAGAATAATCTCACTTTGAACTTTGAAGTGCCTAAATTAGGCAAATTCCTTTTTTTTTTTTAACTCTCAATTAGCGTACGTCTCTTTACGTCGTGTAACATAGGTGACATGTCTACAATAATTCAGACAAGGCCCTTTTACTTTCTTGATCCACTATTTGCTCTTTTACATCCCCCCTTTCCCCTTTGTTCTTCATAAAGGATGTCTCCCTCATACCGGTGTTAACACAACAACAACAACAACAACAACATCAACAACATCAACAACAACAACAAAATAGAAAGAAAAAAAAAACAGTAAATGTAATGTTAGGACCAATAAATTGGTGCTGATTTTTGGTTTTTGCACAATCAAGCTAAGTATTGCTTGTGGGATTATGGTAAACCATCATTACAGATTAAGCTGACCGGCCGGAGATGTTTCCCAAGAATCCAAATAACACAAACTCATATATATAGTAATATTGTCTTTACAAGCAAATACAATGTAGATGAATCAAACAAAATTCAAGAAAAGAGAACAAAGCTTACATTTCAAGAAAAAAACCCACAAAAAGCTTCATCAACTTCAAGGAATTTGCTAACCCACTCCAAATTCAGAGGCCCATCATTGGAGAAATCAAAGAACTCATCCACATTAAAATTCATCTTGGACGACTCTTTATGATCCCTTCCGATAGAACTACCCTCCTCCCTGCTCTTCATATTCTCCTTCTCCAGTTCTCTTGCCTTGTGAGGCTTATTAGACCCTTGAACTGTTGAATCTCCACTGTGCTTCTCCATTTTCTTTATTTTCTTGCTCAAATGAGAATTCCAGTAGTTCTTAATCTCATTATCTGTTCGACCCGGTAATCGTCCAGCAATTAAAGACCACCTAGAGAAGCATTACACTAACCAAATCATCAAAACCTTTATACTAGAACATGCAAAATTACAACTGTAAGATATCATTTTTATCATCAATAACCTGTTTCCTAGGAGCTTGTGAAGCCTAAGTATCAAATCCTCTTCTTGGTCTGATATATTGCCTCTCTTGATGTTGGGCCTTAGATAATTCATCCATCTCAATCTGCAACTCTTCCCACATCGATCGATACCTGCAAGAATACAGACCCCCATCAAGCTTAAGATCAAGATAATGAATCTTTATATTTGTTTTTTTCATTTCTGAGAGACTTAAATATGACCTGCTTTAGCAGCAACTGACTTCCATCTTTTTGGACCATGAATTTCAATAACTTGAGTCAGTTTTTGATCTTCTTCGGCTGTCCATGCTCCTCGGTTGACTTGCTTCTTCATGGACTTATTGGTCATTGGAGCCATTGAGAGAGAGAGAGAGAGAAGTGATCTAAAGGGTGGAGAGTTTTCTTTTCTGTTTAAAGGGTGGTGAGATGGATACTTCCATCTATATCCCCTAATGGTTGAACTGGATACTGGAGGGGAAGTACCCCATAACTACCATTTATAGGTATGAGTGATACTTGGGAGTTGGAAGTGTTAACAAGAGAGATTACTTAGGCTGATGATTGAGCAATGAGAATACCTTCAAAGTTAGTGCATAGTGCATGCTGTAAAAAGACTGCAAAAAAGTATGGTTTAAAATACTAATATCTTTATGCAGTGAAGAGTGAGGAGTGAAGTCCATAGATCAGATGGTTCTGCTAAGTCAATCAGGTCTTCCATGTGTATCATGTCATAACATTAGATGAAAATTTCCATATACAAATGCATTAAAGCTGCCAAGTCTGATGAATTTGTGAGAAGATGCTTTTTGCATTTGATTAAATTTAATAAGGGGACCCACCCCCCCTTTTCCTTCTTTCTTTAGATTAGTTGATGACAGCAAGGAATAATTTCTCCTGACATTCAAAAATCAAAATTACATTTTTTTTCTCCTTTTTATATTAATGATACCCTTTAAAAGACCGAGGTGAAAGCATATACCATTAGATTGATTGGTTAGACAACCTTTCTTCAGTGTGACCCTTTTATCTGTCTGTCCTCGTTGATCAGTGTGAGCCTAACTTTGACTGGGGTAAACTACTGTGTAGTTCTATACATCCAATCAAATCTATGATCGTCGTTCATGAACCGTTTGATCCAATCAGACTACATTCGAAGAAAGAAACAAAAATCCATACATTTTGCTCTTTTAACATATTCTTTGCTTTCTTGATGATTGGTTACCCCAGATGAAAAAGACCCATGTCTTCAAGGGCCTACCCCTAATCAGTAGGGTTCTTTATCCCTAACAAAAGTAGCTAGCATTCATCTAAGTAAATCTAATCTTATTTAAGTTGATTTAGTCTTGTCTTCTTCGTTCTAACCATGATAAGACGAGCTCCATCTTCTTTAGTCTTTTTCAAAGACAAAATGCTAAGTGTTTGGTGCACATCTTTTAAGAAATGACCTATGAGTCATCTTATTATTCTTTAATTTTAGTTTACTGTTTATGATCGTGGAGCTTTTTAAACAATTTTCTTGTTGAGAAGAATCCTTTTATCTAAATATCCGATTGTCAAAGAATTTGGAGGATTTAAGAGGGAGAATTTGTTGGAAGATATGGTGATTTTGATAAGATGAGAAGTGGAAAGAGATGGAACGAGTTTAGACAGCAATGTAAAAATTATAATAAAATAAATAAAATTTATCTGTTTTGATGAACCGAAATATGATGATGTCATTGTCCTTGAAACTAAATTCTCCCTCTTTTGGATCGTATCCGCAGTGTACCGAGTCTAGCGGTTGGCCTCCAGGATTTAATGGTTTTCTCTTCTAGTAGATTACATGGTTGTACCGGGCTAAGGACGAAGAATATGTTGTAGCACTTGACTAGAACTTTGAAAATTAAAATTCTGCTCTTACAGAAATTGCAGAATAACTTGAAAAGCAAAATAGAAAAAAAGGGAGAAAAGCTCAAAAACTTGAAGCTTGCTTGAGTTGTGTGTCTCAACAAGGAGGAGGGGGTCCTCCTTATATAGACCTAAAAGGAGACTAGCCGTTTGGGCCTTAATGTCCAAAACGGCTAGATAACTGCCCCTAATAAATGCCTAATTTCAAAACTGCTTCAAACTTGAAATTTTATTAAATACAGAAACGTTTTGAAATCAAAACAAAACAGTTTTCCTTTTGAATTTTAAAATCAAATCCAACAATCAACTACATGATTCAAAATTCAAAAACAGACTTAGTCAAGTGCTTAAAAGGATATGATGCAGTCATATCAGTGTCTTTTGGACTTAACCGTACTTAGGGTTTTTCAATACAGTGTCTACATAGTCGAGGTGGAATAAATTCTTGAACCTAATCTCTTTTATGTAAACAACTAATACTAAGACTCACATCATAACCTACCATAATCTTCTTCTAGCGGGTTGACACATTTAGGCCATGCGTCGCCTAGATTTTCATGAGTGCTCTAGAGAGTCTGC
>JAUPMG010000003.1:14685127-14697276 GCA_031762675.1 Pachysandra terminalis
ACTTTAATAATATTTTTATAACACCTATTTTACCCCTAAACTTTCATAAGCACTTAAATAAATGTATTTACCAAACGTTATTTTTTTCAAATAAACAATTTAATGGTACCATGTATACCATTGAGCAACTTATCCAATGAGTACTTTATACATAAGCACAAGCCGGCCAAAACACAGCCTTTGTGTTTGGTTTATTATTGAGAAATGTGTGTCAGTTGAAAAATATTTTTTTCAAAAGAGCTTCATTTTCATTTAAAATCTCTTAAAATGAAAAGGAAACAACGTTTGGATACCAAGAATATACAAATGAAAGCTAGAAGCCAAACTTCTCTTGTATTTGTGCATTTGGTAGTTTTAAGAATATGAAAGAATATGTGAGATGTTCCATCTCATTGTGAGAAAATGAAGGATGAAAAACTCAAATTTTTATTTTTCTGTAAAGTCAGTCCAAACTTACATAGTGAGGAAAGCACTTTTTATCTTCTTCCTACATTGTCCTTCCTAAATGTTTGAATTTACAAAGGTTGACATAACATAAATATGACATATAATATAATGATGGAGCGAAAATTTTGTTCAGGATTGTTAAGAATTTCTTGCTAACCAAGTAGACCATTAAATAATTCTCATTAATAATTATGTAGGTTTTGTACAAGAGTATTTTATATGAAAAGAATATGATGCTAGACATTCTAATTAAAGTTACTTTTTATCTTGTGGGTGGAAAAGTTACTTTTCACTTCTTTTCTATTAATTTCATACGTTTAACTTTCTTGCATTAACGAGGCTTAAAGTTTCGGAAAGTGTTTTTTTTATTTACTTTTTATCTTCTTCTGATCTACCAAACACAGACTAGCCTCGGATTCTCGTTTCCTGCAGTCTTATCGCAGAAAGACAACGTAGATGGTAGTATGTAATGCGTACTGCGGCAGTTCAGATATGGAAATCTGGTTGCTCCATAATCCAAACATAGAATATCTGGCAGAGAGAGACAGAGCCTTCAATGCGTCGACAAGGCAACAAAAAAGTGGGCCTAAGCCCATGTACAACCACCACGTGTCGCGATTTAGTCAAGACTGTTTCCACCTAAGCCACCACCACTTACCCAATTACTGATTTGAGCGCCCTATATTTTTGATAATCCGGCGCTATCCGGGCATTCCGGTTTCAACCTTAGCAAGAAAGGTCAAAAACATACCGGAAAGAGGGACCAGATTATCATATAATCCACTGGAGGCGCCCGAATCTCTCCCCTTTTAAAGGGACAAAACAGAAAAGAAACTCCCAAGAATGTTAAAGTGGCAAACGGAAGATGTCGATCCGATCACACTTAAACCCTTTTTGCTATTTAACTCAAACTAGTGAGAGAGAGAGAGAGAGAGAGAAAGAGCTAAGAAGAGTCAAATCTTGGGGAAAGAACTCGACACCAGTTCGCCGGCGACGATGATAGCGTTCCTGGAGCGATCTGTGGCCGGAAACGACGCCGGATCGACACCGGATGACGACACAAGCCTGTGTAGAGGGTTGGAGCTACAAGGGAGTATCGATTACGGGTATGATGTTAGTGAAGCTGCAAAGGATTTCGGGGGTTTGTATGAAGCAAGACCGTTAGCGGTTATCAGACCGGCGGTAATTGAAGACGTGGCTAGAGTGGTCAGAGCAGCTGCAAGATCAGCTAATCTGACGGTCGCCGCGAGAGGTAATGGTCACTCGATCAACGGGCAAGCTATGGCGGAGAGAGGGATGGTGATTGATATGAGAGCGATGGATTATCATCAGATCGAGGTGGTGAATTTAAACGGAGGTTCTTCCTCTGCGTATGTTGAAGTCGCCGGAGGGGTATTATGGGAAGATGTGCTCAAACGTTGCGTGCTGGGGTTTGGTCAGGCACCCAGGTCGTGGACGGATTATCTCGGGCTAACCGTCGGTGGGACCTTGTCGAACGCCGGTATTAGCGGGCAAGCGTTCCGTTACGGTCCTCAGACGTCGAACGTGACGGAGTTAGAGGTCGTAACGGGTAGAGGCGATGCGCTTGTATGCTCCGAAACTCAGAACCCAGAACTGTTTTTCGGTGTTCTTGGTGGTCTTGGTCAGTTCGGAATAATCACCAGAGCTAGGGTTCTGTTGCAGCCGGCACCGGACATGGTTGGTATTGACCGTATTTCTCTCTCCGGCACGATACATTTTTTGTTTACAAGTTTTTAATTTTTGTGAATTATCTGTCGAACAGGTGAGATGGGTAAGGTTAGTTTACGCCGAGTTCAACGAGTTCGCAAGTGACGCCGAGTTTCTGGTGACTCGGTCGGAAGGCGATTTGTTCGATTACGTTGAAGGGTTCGTTTTCGTGAACAGCGATGACAAAGTCAACGGGTGGCCGTCAGTGCCGTTGTGTTCGAGCCAGGGGTTCGACCCTAATTGTCTCCCTCGAACCGCTGGACCCGTTCTCTATTGTCTCGAAGTGGCTTTGCACTACCGAAACGCCGCCGCCGCCGACGCCATCTCAACCGTAGATGAGGTAATAATTCCATGACCCCTTTGCGTTTACCATCAATCATGATGACTTTAGACCCAATGCGCGTCGTCCAGATTGTGGGTCCCACCCCAAATGTGAGGCTGTACAGGATTTGGTGCAGACGATTTGGAGCTTTCTTAGATGAGAGAATCTGAGTAGACGTGGGTGTCTTACACCCAAGGAGAACCCACCAATCTTCTGTTCTCCTGTAAAACTCTGAGTATGAGTATATGGTCCGTAGATCTTCTTTTGGATCTTTTTCTGACCTAAAAAGGTGAGACTACCCAAATAGTTGACTTGAATTACGAAAACACCACCAAGCCCAGCATCTATCTAAACAGTAAACACCATCTGCCTCGAATTGCATGGAAAATCTTCGTTTTCCGCGACGTAAGCGGGTAAGATTACCATGCTACGCCATACCCTTATCCCGAGGCTGATTGAGAATTTGCTGACGTGGTGGACCAATAAAGAATGTCAGTATTGTTTTTAAAGACGTAAATGCCCCTTCCATTTGTTTTTACAATACGACCGGTTTTTTGTGTGTAGATGGTGGACCGTATGCTTGGACAGTTGAGATTTTGCAGGAGTATGAAGTTTGAGATGGACGTGAGCTACATGGAATTCTTATTGCGTGTGAAACAGGTGCAGAAAGCGGCAAAGATCAACGGTATCTGGGACACGCCTCACCCTTGGTTAAACCTGTTAGTGTCCAAGCGTGATATTATAGATTTCGACCGTTTGATCTTCAAGAAGATCCTCAAGGACGGTATCGGTGGGCCCATGTTGGTCTATCCTTTACTTAAGAGCAAGTAAGTAATAGATCCAACGGCTCTCTCTCTCTCTATCAAAAGATCGAATGGGTTCTCATTGTGGGTCCCTACTGCATGCATACACGTAGTGCACATTGGGATCCATGGTATTAATTTGTTCTGGACGTAATCCTTCCTGGCTTGTTACCTACTTTGACCATCTTTACAATATTTCCTAGATTGGGTGGTTAGGATTGTTCAGTGGCCTTACTGGCATTGTACAATCTGTGACGCCTAACATCCGGTAGTTTCTTTCTTTAGGTGTTGACGTACGCAAAGCCAGATGTTGGTATATCCATGCCACGTATCGTATTACCAAACGTAAAGAAAGAATTCTTGGGAACAAATATGTGATGGGACCCACCTGATGTGATCTCTGCCGTAACTTTCGTAACTTATCCACGTCACTCAAGGAGGGTACTCTCGTCATTTTAAGATACCGCTTTTGTAGCGAATGATATTCAGATGAAGTACTTATCTGGGTGCAGATTTGCTATTTCAGAAGAGACAAGGGATATTTGTTTTATTTGCCAGCCGTATTTTGTCTTTTAAAGCTTAAAAGTGGGACCCAACGAATGCCCAATGAGAGGATTTTAAACTCTAAATTTACCGAACTTACAAAACGGAAAAAGTGGGACCCAACTAATTTTGTTTTGTTTCAGGTGGGATAATCGTACGTCGGCAGTGTTACCGGACGTTGAGATCTTCTACCTGATTGCGTTGCTCCGGTTCAATCTTACCTATCCGAATGGCCCACCAGTTGAAGATCTGATAGCACAGAATCAGCAAATCGTGCGGTGTTGCACCGATCATGGTTTTGATTTTAAGCTCTATCTACCTCACTACCGAACAGAGGAGCAGTGGAAACGGCACTTTGGAAAGCAATGGCCGAGATTTGTCGAGAGAAAAACCCGTTTCGATCCAATGGCGATCCTTGCACCTGGACAGAGAATTTTCTCAAGGTCCCATATACCGACAATGGATTATTGATCAAACAATCATGATCAGTCAATGTAAAGGAAGTATAACGAGTGATGGATAGAAAGATGAAGCATTCTGTAATCTCTCATGTGCAATGTTTTTGTTACTTGTTCAATCGAAGACTGATTTGGTGAAAAGATTAAGAAATCGGTCCCACACCTAAGCTGATTTGATAGATAACTATGACCGTCTGATCGAAAACGATAGATATATATATGTATATGACATCCATCAATCAGCTGGAACTCATATCAGACTTTAGTCAATCGATGATTGACCCCAATTCGTCAAAATCTTTCAAACTAAAGTCGCTTTTTAGTTAAGAAAGGCTTAAACGAGAAGATAGATAGACGATAGGCATGAAAAGGAGGAGAAAGCATCAGATTCGCTTTCATGGAAAATCTAATCTGCTTTTACTTTTTCTCTCAAAGGTTTAGCTATTTGCTTTTACTTTTGGAGTTACATATGTTCATGGGAAATCAAATCTCTCGATAGCTATTTCAAGCCATCTTTCTCTTTCTTCCAACCTAAAAAGTAATGTGGAGAGAGGATATTTATGGGTCCCACAAAATATTATTACCTTTTTTATATGAACAATTATAGGATCATCATCATTCTCGTAATACAAACCAAGAAAGCAAAGATTGGATTTGGGAAAAGTTTGATTAAGAATCAAATCCAATCCCATGCAATGCAATAATACAGCTCACGTTCTATCCTTTCGTCAATACCATTCAAACACGCCTTACTAGGCGAATATATGGCATGTAGTTAGGGATATACAAATGGGCTGGGCTGCATTTGCAAGCCCGGTGCGGCATGATTTGGCCCGTGCCAAGGCATAACACAATAAGCCCTAGTGTCAGGTCTGGGCTCATGGACTACAGCCCAGCCCAGCCCGAACATGATTAACTTTTGGGCAAAATAATTGGCCAGACCTAACACAATATTAATCGTGTCCTATAGCATGCTCAGCTTGGGAGCTTGAAATTAGGCACAATACAGCCCGATAAATTTGCCGGGGAAACCAACGACTCGAAAGGCCCATTTGTGCAACCCTAAATGTAGTTATGATAGTACAAGAAGACCGTATCTCATGTTTTGTCTTTGGATTATATTTCCCCTCCCAAAAAAAAATAATAATAATGAAGATGAAATAATAATAATAATAATAATAATAATAATAAATTTTTTTTTAAATAAATGATCATTTTGCAAGTGTATATATCTTAAAAAAATAAGACCAAGAAACCAAGGTCAGTACAGTAAACACCCTAGGATCCACATTCTTTCCACTTGCTCTTCCTCTCTGCTTTTATCTCCTAGTATCTGACAGCAATTATAGAATGTGCAATACCTTGGTTTATGATATCTTTGAGGTCTTAAAATCTTTCTAGGCATTCACACACTTCTTTAGTATGAATAAGATCTTTTGCATTATCATACAATCCCAGTCGCGCGCACACAAAAAAAAAAGGATTATACAGACCAAAATAGCTATCCACATCACCATCTTTGTTCTTTGTAGCGCATCCACATCTACGCAAGATTAAATGGAAAGAAAACAAGGAGAAAAAGATTTAGAGAGAAAGAGGGAGGGAATCATAATAATAATACTAATTGCCTGCATGCACAACAAATAAACAATGGATCAATGCGTTAGACTATTATAGGTCTGTGGTCTGTAAATTTCTACACTGACCTCCAACATGAACCAGATTCTTAACCTCTGTACTTCTCCCACTCACCAGTTGAGAACAAGGCAATTTGGCTCTACATCTTATGATATGAGAATAGATCACAACTCCGGATATGAGATTATTCGAAGCAGCTCAAGCAATCTCAGAAATTTTACATCTTTTAGTTTCTTATCACAGTCGCCATCAGTTGAAACATGACAGAAGCATACTGAACCGCTGTGCGTTGTGAAGTATAATGGTCCGCAAGACCATACTCTGCAAAGTTGGGTTCAGCATTCATAAAGTGACCTCGTAACGATCTTTTAGCCACAGTTTCTTGCAATATATCCACAAACTCTTCCATAATTTGTCTCGCTTTATCTAGCGATGAAATTGGAAGATAATCCACCTGGTAAAAGCATCAAGCAATTTCATGTGTTCTATGCCTGACATTTAACTGCATTTAGCTTCTACTACTGATGCATGATATATGATAAGAAGGCAAACTCCAATGAACTTATTTAACAACATCCAAGTGAAAACAATGGTTTTAAATCATTCGCAAAGGTAAGAGACTTCCTGGATAATAACAATCAACAATGACTATGTTAATACCATATTCATTTATGGGTAAAAAATCAGAAACAATATCCTCCTGTCTCATGAGCTCCTTCAAAACTATCAACGAGAAGTCCCCCTCGATGTGCTGCTAAGGTGACCCTATTCAAACCCATTACTGAACCTCATGCATAGCCTATAGGACAGGACCCAGTAATCGCACTCCACTATCACTCACAAAAGCTCCTAGGTCGCGCAGATACCCCTGACGGCCGATCCTGACCTCGAAAAGGTATCCCACATACATATCCGAGTCCTGTTATCAAGGGTCCCCTAATCTTATAGCTACCCAGAGTCTCAAATTTTCCCAAGAAGTCTATTGTCATAGCCGGTGCAAGGAACTTTATAAAGCAAAACATGTGGAGGATAAATTTAATCCATAGACACTATCAGAGTTAAATTGTTTCATCGATAATAAACAAAGAAACAATAGATATTTAGAGGAATCAATACTTGGGAGAAAGATATTAAATTGTTCAAAAAATAAACTCTATGTTACTCATTAACCAAATGCACTCACTTGGTCGAGAATGTGAGATAACATTGACCTGGTACTGCCCTGCTCTGAACAAGGGTAGTGATGATGCGACATATTGAATCCTCTAATTGAAGTGTAAATATCATATAACATAATTTAAATACCACTATTAACTATTTAACAACATAATTTAAATAACACAGTTAACTATCTAACATAGTTTTGTAGAGGATTTGAAGGTCCATTCCGACTTATGATGAACAGAAACATGAATGGACTTGATCAATAAATTAGGAGTGTTATGTGGCTGTAAATTATGCAAAATAGACACAGAATGAAATATCAGTGGTAGATTTTTGCATGGTGAAGAAAGATATCAAAAACAACAACAACAATAGCATAGTATAAGAATTTGTTTTAAAATTAAAAAAAAATGATTAAATTATAAATTGGAAATTAATCCCCTCACTTTCTTCAAGAGCTATAAATGTAATTCTTTCTGATGGAGTACAAAAAATTACTCCCATATAGATATAGTAACAGAACACAAAACATACATTTCGTCGAAGAAAATAGGAGAAAACTCACCATGTTCAAAAATTCCCCAATTCGGATGTCCTAGCTTTAATCCGCTTAAATACATCCAAACCCAACAAAATGATTTTTTATCAACAAATTAAATTAAGGAGAGAACAAAAAAAGTGATCTAAAATGTGGAGTTCAAGAGAGTTTAGAATAAAAATGAGGGAACTCATCATCATCATCATCATATGCCTTTTCCCAACTAGAGTTAAGAAAGAAAGATAAACGAGATGAAGAAGAAATCAAGCACAACGAGACACAGATTTTCGTGGTTCGGCAAATAGTGCCTATGTCCACGGATACGCACCATGATCATCAGTACCTCCCGAATGCTCAGTAGCATCAGTTTACACATAAAAATCACCCACTTGGAGGACGAGCATGGCACAACACGGCACAACCGTGCATGGGCCAGAGGCCATGCCAGGTTTAGGGTCCCTAAATTTAGGCACGGCATGGCAAATTGTAAACCCCTACCTAAAAAAGCATCTTGGTCATACTCTCTTCTCTAACCTATCTATAGAGAAAAAAGGCCCCAAAAATCACTGACCTTAGCAATTAACAGAAGAGTACTTAAAGAATCTTAGCCTCTAATTACCAATATTCAACTACCTAGTGTTGGAGCTTTCAACTTTTTGGAATTTAAATGTGAAGCTTTGGTTAACGTCATTAAAGAACTGAGCAGTTCAATGGAAGCAAGTAAGTACTTGATTTCAAAAGAGCTGAGTAAAAATAATGATTATCCAGAAACAGCAGTAATGTATTATAATGCAAGTAACTCTTCAAAGGACTAACAAAACGATGTACTAATTCATCTGGTCATTAACGCAGAATTTGAACCCTTAGATCTAATATGTAGTGGGATACTTGTGTGCTCTCACCCGTCTAACTACTGAGCAGCTTTGGATGTGTTGACAAGTTGGGTCAGATTTTGCCACCCTTAATATCTAGTTGCCCATAAGTATTTGGCTTTTGGCATAAAAGTATTCTATTTCCTGCCTATTTAGGCATTATTGAAAGTCCATTTCCTGTACTTAGCCCATAAGGCACGGATTAGAAAATATGAGACCTTTCCCTGCCCATGAGTTTGTGAGGAAGAAATAAGGAAATCAAGAGGAGCACCACAGTACAGTGCACATAAGATAAATTTATCCAATTCAATGATTAGGATATAAATCACAAAACAGCAATCAATTAGAGATTTGATTAGTTTGCATAATAGAAGTAGATTAAGTCAATTGTTTTCTTACTGGCCCAATTTGATTAGGATTTGGTTTATAAAATATTTTTCTTGTAATCACTATACCAACCTTGTGTATCGTCTCTATAATTGATCGAAGTCTTACATAAAATGATTCCTCTTTAGTGTCAGATCAGATGAATACACATAATTTATGTACGGACTAACATGAAGATTGATAAAGAATTTTGCTTTTACAATTAAATTTATGATGACTAAAGTATTTCTTTCTCCAAAATAATGCATCTATAAACATCAAAAACTTTCAAACATAAGCTCAAACTATTCAAGGCAAGTAAAGAAATCAGAAACTTGGATAGTCTCCATGGGGAAAGGACGCTTACAAACTTTCATGAAAACAAAAGGTAGAAGATTTCCATAAAAGTTAATGAATCAACACCATTCAAAGCATGCAAGACACATTCAGTCCATACAAGTTGAGTAGTGTGAGTACAGTACCTCCATAACAATTCCCCTCAAATTTTCAGAAAGCGCAGGAACAACTTTTCCAATTCTAAGTTGGAAGTCACCAAGTTGATATTGAAACCCCTGTTTAAAAATAAATATCATAAAATGTTTGTAACTTGACATAAAGAATGTAAAACAAGGCAAAAAATGCTAAACCGGGATGTATGGGAGAACAACAACAACAACGAGAACAACAAAAACAAAAACGTTAGATCGATGAATAATACAGACAATTTTGATATGACAAGTTTAACAGTAATCATTAAAAAATACTGTGGGTTTCATCAACGTACTTGTAAGCAACTTTGTCTCATAAAGCCATTCAGACAGTTGAAAGTTTTGCATATTTTATTTTGACTAAAAGATAAAATAACAGCTTATATATCAACTCACAATGTTCTTTCAGAACAAATTCCAAGTTATTGGGTTCACACCAGTAAACACATTGCATCAACTACCTAGAATGGAAAGATCAGAAATGCAAGCGAATATTCAAGGCATAGAAAGCGGTTTTGTTGTAGTAAGTTCAAGAGCATGTACTATAACTGGATGTTTTCTTGTTTGAGCTTTAAAGATTCAGTAAAAGAGATTTGAAATGGTAAATTCTATTTGAAAAATGCTGAAAATTGAAAGCATGTACACAAGATATGCACTACAAATGATACATTTTTTACAATATTACAAGAAAAATAAAAATATTTAAATCCAAGAGAATATCCTTTTCCCACAATTTCATATAGCAATTACACTAATGAAAAGCAAAATCAAAATTCATTTCACATTATTGACTTAAGTGATACTAGTGGGTGGCATGTGCAGTACTGCACGTTGATAAATGTATAGAACATGTTAAACATTTTTTTTCAACGTCATTCTTTTTATAACTGAAATGAAGTGGGAACAGTTATTTTAACCGTCACTTCCTAGAATAGACCAAAAGACAATATATCCCTAATTATATTACTTTATTATACTAAAGGTTTAGTTTTGGGAAGTTTTAAAAAATTCTTGGCAGGCTTTACGATACACCCTTTCCCTTAATAGTACAGATTGTGATAATGGTCACCCTATCATTAACAAATAATGCATAAATTTGCCCTCAGTCTATTCAATCAATATATTGTACTTGTTATTTTGCAAAAATAAACTAAGCTGCTTTCTCTGGCTTTACATAATCAAAATCAAACTTACCTCAAATGCGAAATTGCCGTGTGGATTTTCACAGCATATACTAATTTAATTTCACTTTCTTTTTCTCATTACAAATAAAGGGGGAGATTGGACCTCAAAATTGAGAGACACTCGAGGCCTGTAAGACTGCAATTTCTCCATTATCATCTGAATCGTCGAATCGGTTTCGAGAACTATCCGCTGACCACGAACTATAAAGTAGTACTTGTTTGGCTGTTCCTGAAGTGAAATCCCAGAAAATCAAGACGATAATCAGCATGCGCTGTCTGGTCTGATGGATAATTTTCAATATCAAATTCTTCCCAAACAAAAAAAAAAATTCCACCAAAAAATAAACTAAAAGTAGCTAACCAAATTAATTCAGAAAGAGATGGAGTGAGAGTGATAACCTCTTAACACTGGTCTGTAGTGAGTGAGAGTAGCTTTCCACCTTCCTTCCTTAGTGCCATTGATGCTCTCAACCCACTGAGATACCTCTGTAAGAATCTGACTGTTAACAGTCGTTCCTGCATTGGGTTGCCAGTGAAGAACCCTAAAACAAAAAGCGAAATCAAACAAAGAGCAAACCAACTGCAGATCGGTAAAGAAAAACAAACCAATCAAAGTATCAACTGTGAATCCCACCAACCTACCGTAAGAAACAGGAACCCGATTCGAAGAAATTATGGTTTTATTATGACTTACCATTTGATCGGCATCGTCTCGGCAAGACAAGGAGCCGAGGGAAAGAGATAACGAAGAAAACTATAGAGGGCGGAGAAGAAGAACCGGATATGAACTTGGGCCCGAGCCGAACAGGTTAACTTGGGTTCAATATTCACGTTTGGGTTGGTTGTATAATGTATTTGCAAATGAGTTTTGAAAATAAACAAATAAATAAATAATGGCAGCTTACTTGGCAAAAAAATTTGCCACATGGCAAAAAGGCTACTAAAAGCAGCCAATCTGGTTATTTAAGATCAATTATCCTTAAATAGAGAAATAATGATGAGGATGTTGTTAGGATAATTAGAACCATTCCACAAAAATTAAAAGAACAAATTTATAGGACTGTCACTAGACTTGCTATGTTACATGGTTTAGAATGTTTGGCAACAATGAAACAACATATGCATAAAATGAATGTTGTTGAAATGAGAATGTTGAGATGGATGTGTTAGAGGACCGTAAAAGACAATATGAAGAATGATTGTATTCGAAGTTGTTTGGGTGTGGTTCAGTTAGGAGATAAGATAAAGAAAAGTCAGTTATAATGGTTTGGGCATATAAAATGAAGCCCCAGGAAAGCAGCTACTAGACTATATAAAGATAAATCATTTAAGGTTATAGCGGGTGGCACGTGCAGTATTGTACATTGATACACCTCTGAAAAGTGTGAAATGTTTTATTACCACGTGTTGTTTATTTATTTATTTTTATAATTGAAAGAGGTATAACCGTTCTATTGCCACATCATTTTCTTTTTGTAATCAAAAGAGGTGAGAATGTTTATTTTGAAAACTTAAATGTTGTTGTACACACAAATTTTGTTAATTGAAAAATCAATGAACAAGATATGCTGAACAAAATCAACTTTATTGATTGAAAA
>JAUPMG010000003.1:14697376-14717321 GCA_031762675.1 Pachysandra terminalis
TATTAATTATTAAATATAAAATTAATTAGTGATTATTTAAGTCAAAGTAATTAAAATTTTTTAATTAATTTAATTGAATTAGTGTTGAATTTACTAAAAAAAAAAAGAATTATTGTTGAATTGTTTTTTTTTTCATGCTTTTAACAAGCCGAGCTTTTACGAGCCGAGCCTGAGCCTTAAAAGAATAACAAGCCTGAGCCCAAAATTTTTTACCGAGCTTGAGTCGAGCCCGAGCCTTGTCCAGATTTTACGAGCCTGGGCCGAGCTCGACAAAACTCGACAAGGCTCGTTTACACCCCTATTGGCACTCTAGTAATAAGTGGGATGGAATGGGGCGGGTTTTGGGTTCATACAACCCGTAACCCGCTCCTATAATAGTCCACTCTTACAAATTGGTGGTAAGGCCCGGCCTGGTTTTTGAGTGGGCTCAGACTTTATATCGACACGCGAGATCGACACCGGTCAGCTCGGCACCACTTGGAGATAGGTGTCAACTTCATATAAGGTTCACACAGCCCTAATTCATAGAAGATCTTCTTCCTCCGTCTTTGAATTATATTTCAGGATGAAATTGGTCATTACTTGTGAATTTCAATTCCTCTCGTACAAGAAAAGAAAGAATACAAGTTATACAAACAACTCAAAAACAGAGAAAGTACAGTTGTCATGAAAGTCCAATATTTTGAATCAAGTTTGCGTGGTTGTCCATCAAAGATGTGGTCCACCTACTTAAAAATGTCCAAGATATAATATGATTGGAATTGATGGAGGCTTTTCCAAAAAAATAATAAAAACAGTAATAGCATTCATTTCAACTTGCTAGACGGAATCTGCTGTGGGGTAATCCCCAGTGGGGTTGCTGGGGTAGAGACACTCCATTGGGTGAAAATACCATTTCACCCTTACGGGCCCCACCATAAGGGGTGAAATGATATTTTCACCCCATTGGGCTGTCTCTATCCTACAGGAAATTACTCCACAGCAAATCCGCTCCTGCAACTTGCATGATGATTGGTTTATGTTATGACCGTTTTCAAAATCATTTAAGGTCCTTTCTGCGGTAATAATCAATAAAAATCAAACACATAAATCTGAGATATATCTCATACATTGTGGATATCAATTAATTTATTTTTTCTTTTTTTTTTTT
Organism: Pachysandra terminalis; assembly: GCA_031762675.1. Classification (NCBI taxonomy): domain Eukaryota; kingdom Viridiplantae; phylum Streptophyta; class Magnoliopsida; order Buxales; family Buxaceae; genus Pachysandra; species Pachysandra terminalis. Next base: position 14,698,527 of record JAUPMG010000003.1, read on the forward strand.
TTAATCAAATGAGTTTGCCTAATTATATGTAAAATATGGTGTCGCTTTATCAATAATGCAAGTGCTCCATTATATGCAAATGGTCCCCCTGCCTTGCTAAGCTTAAATCAATCTTGATTCTATGTAAGTAAATCTGCCAAAAAGATACTATCTATATATATCATTGCTCAAGTTGCTTTCATTTGGGTTCCCTTTGAAGCAAGGATATCCCCACAAAAGCTTAAGTAAGAAAGGGAATTAATGGGGGCCCACCATCTAATGGGCCTAGCTTTATAAGCATATATTTCCAACTCATAAAAAGCAAGGGCTTTATCCAAGTGAACCCCCAAACCCTAGTGTGTCCCAAAGTCTCAACTTGTGCAAACTTTTCGCTTCAACTTTTCTTTTTTTTCATGCAAGGAGCTTTGATCTTGAATTGGCCTGATTTGATCGAGAGCATTTCATCTGATCTACTAGCCTGGACGATTTGCTGCACCTCGTATCAAAATGCTTGTACCCTGCACTGAAATGCAACGCATGTACAAGCATTCTAACACGGGTGCAGCAAATCTTCCAGAGGAAATGCTCTCGACTCAAGCTTGAGCCTTTTAAGTTGTGAAAATAACCTCAGTTAAGAAAGGAAAGGATAGCTAACTTTCAAACAAACTTTTTGTGTTTGGTTCATTCATAAATGTGTGTCAATTGGAAAATATTTTTTCAAAAGAATTTCATATTCTTTTAAAATCTCTTAAAAAAATTCTCTTAAAATGAAGAGGTAACAGAAAGGACAAATGAAGGCTATAAACCAAACTTCTCTTGTATTACGCGCGTGCATTTGGCTACCAAGAACATGAAAGAAAAGGTGAGATGGCTCATCTCATTGTGAGAAAATGAAGGATGAAAAACTCAATTTTTTATTTTTCTTGTAAAAGTAGTACAAACTTACGTCGTGAGAAAAGCTTTTTTTTTTTTCATCTTCTTCGTACATTGTCTTTCTTAAATGTTTGAATTTACAAAGTTTGACATAGCATAAATAAGGACAGAGTTAAAAATTATATTCAGGATTGTTAAGGATTTCTTCCTAACCAAATAGACTATTAAATATTTTTCATTAATAATCATATAGGTTTTGTACAAGAGTATTTTATATGAAATGAAAATGGTGGAATATCAGCTGGAGCTTGCCCCTACACATTCTAATTAATATTTCACCATTTTCACTTCAGATGAAACGCCCCTGTTTTCTACGGGCCGGGATCCTCTGTGAGCGAAATCCCTGTGAGCACCCTCTGGTGTAGAGACAGCACCCAAGGGGCGAAAATACCATTTCGCCCCCCGGGTGCTATTTTGGTGGGCTCCACCCCCGGGTGTTATCTCTACATGTCACGAACTAAACCAAAAATCCCAAATTTTGAAATTTTAGGCATAACTCTCACCCCATATCTCTATGGGAGTGGCAAAACAGTAATCACAACATAAACGAAAGCAATTAAGAGTTCTACTAAGGTATAAGTAGCTGGAATATAGAATCTAATCTATTACAAGATTAATACGAAGGGAGTCTAATATACTACGATTCTACCATTAGATCAGTTCATCTATACCCAATCCCAGGTTCTCTCTTTGTGACCGAGCTCCAAGACCTGAAAAATATAAATCAACATACATAAACTAGAAAGCTCGGATGAGTAATCCTTTAATGCGAGGTATTTACTCATACCCAACATTATGAGAAAACAATAATATATAACTGATGTAATAATGATAGCATCTGTGCATAGTGAAGATAAGGAAAGTAACATAATCAATCAATGTATTGTTCTCTCCCAACCTCACTTGGCTCTGAATGAAAGGTAGGTGTTACGATGTATGCATGCCTAATTCTATATGATGATTAGGTCTAGTTTGTAATACACTAGGCACTCAAAATGATATCAACATAGAATATGCAAGTGCTCAGTGCAATGTGAAGGGGTGGTGCATGGTTTGCAAATATTATATGTTCTCATGTGATCGACCACTTCTTGGGCAAGATCTCATCATGATCCATCCCCCCATACAGGGCCATTCCCAAGGATATGGTATTCTATGTGTGCAACATAGTTTTAAAGGTTTTCAACCTAGGAGGCACAATCCCACAACTTATTTTCTATCATGGGTATAATTCCAAGGCCTTCGTTGGCGTAAGACTTCCTCAGGGATACATACATATTTACATCTTACAGATGGGTAAATCTCGTCACAAGTCTACGAGGTATACCAACACAAAAGCTCTCTCCTAGCTTGGGCGGAAATAACATCATACCATGAGTTTGTGAGGCATACCAACACGAGGGCTCTCTCTTAACTCAGGCAGAAATATTATAGTCCTCTCGTAGGACAACAAGGTAAATAAACCAAGTCATATCATATGACAGCCTAAACCCAAGGGTATTACATGGGGTATTAGACTGGGCCAATATGACGGGATTAGTCTATATGCAACTCATTGTATTCAAATCATTTAATCAATGCACAATACACAATGCTTCACTAGCATATATTCAACTTAACAATCATATGGGTACAATCCCATGATCACACACTACAAGTGTAAAAGTGCACAACAGTGCAAACTAAACTTAAAAGATCATCTAATGTGAGAACCATGATATGTTCGGTGTAGACAAGAAATAAACATCAGACAAACGTTAAGGGCACAGTAATCCATAACACCACACTCAGAGCACATATATACATAATTATTTAACATGAAATTATATGATGAGATTAGGCAAGCATGATATGAATATCTAACATGGAATAATACACATATAAAGTAGGTCTGAAGAAGGGGATTATTAAGTAATATTAATACATACACATACTAAGGCATATCATCACCCACTCAATATAACAGTTATCAAATCATAAGGGAATACAATATAATTCGGGAATAGCATGATGAGTGCACCAATTATAAGGCAATACACTTGTCTCATATCAATAAGATGAAAAACCCATAATTAATACCAAACACCCACATACATGGTCAATCATCACATGGCGACTCATGAAGTCAAAGTATGTGCCTATACTTGCATAAATAGGGAAAGGAACCAATGAATGAGTTTGGGACTGTTTACATGAGTTTCCTAAGAAACTCACACTGCCAGGCTAATTCAAGATAGGGTAGACCTTAGGTATGATAGGTCACATTGGTTGGGCAAGTCCACTAACTCCAAAAGTGTATTAGAACACTAGGGTAAGGGTATCACAAATGTCCAAGGTCAAAACCCAAACAGAGGGTAAGTATAGGGTCTCGGCTAGGTACCAGGCAGGGTGCTAGGCGAACCGAGTGGGGTTCGACAAGGTCGTCGGTGCGCCAAAATGGGTTCGGCGACCCAACTAGAACACAAAACAAGGTCTCTGAGTTTCGGCGAGCGTACTTGGCGAACTGAGGAGATCGCCGAAAGGTTCGGTGGACCGAGAAGGTCACCAAAACTCGAGTTAGATCCAACAGTGTACCAAAAGGGTCTCGGCGGGGTCTTCGGCGAACTGAAGACGTCGCCGGAGGGTCTCGGTGGGGTAGTTTGGCGAACCGAGGAGATCGCCAAAAGTTGGGTTCAGGCGATTCCGAGGGGTTTCTGGGAGGAATTTATCCGAAGTTCACGAATCATCTAATGGGACTACGAATTGGGTTTCTAGGTCAAGGGAATCCGTTAACACCAGGGATTACTGACTTCTCCCTAAATCCAAACCCTAGAAACCTAAATCCAACGGGTCGGATCGTGTGAAACGTCCACAAGGGTTGGGTTCTCAATAATATGGGATTTGATCCCTAAATCATTAGATCAAGCAACCAAACTCATGGGGGAAGGGAGAACACAATCACACGTATTTTTCCCCCATGCTCACAATGTCAAAATAAAAGTATATACATGAACATCGAAAGAATACTCAACTTGGGGTTTGCCGAGTCGCATCCGAAGCTGCTCCACCAAGCCAGGTCGCGCCCAAGGTCAATCTGTTTGCATTCGGGACTTTGGGGTCTTCCTCCTTCTTCTTCTCCAAAAGCTCCAAGGGAAAAGAGAGTTGAGAGAGAGAGAAATGAGAGAGAAAATGAGGTTTTAAAGGTTAAGGGTTCTATTTATAGGCTGAGGGCAAATTTGTAATATTAAAACAGTCACAAGGGCAAACCCGAGTTTCTAACTCTATAAATTTTGATTAACCTCCTAATTAACTTATGATTGTGTGATTATGTTTAGGGGCTCAAATGAATCTTCTAAGCTATTTAAACTAATTATTATCTTACTATTTGATTTTATTTCTTATTTATCTGCTAAGTCCAATTATCTGATCCGTATTACATCATAAGTCTTATCTAGTTGACCTAATCAATTTTAAGTGACTTAAAGATTTCTAAAATATGTTTTAAGATTAAAATCTTATGAGTTTTAATCTTTATTAATAAAATTAAATTACTAATTTATCAAATTATTATTTTACCCTTACGATTTTCAAGTTATAATTTTAGATTTTATTTCAAGCTGTTATACTTATACCACATGGTGCTCATAGGGAATTCGCTCTCCCAAGATCCCCTCAAACATCAAAAAAAGTTACTTTTCACTTTTTATTTTTCGGTTGAAGAAGTTACTTTTCAATTCCCTTTCTATTAAGTTCATGCATATTACTATCTTGCAATAATGATGCTCAAAGAAAATGAAAGTGTTTTTTTCTTTTCTTTTTGTCTTCGGCTGATCAACCAGGCACAGACTTGCCTCGGATTCTCATTTCCTGCACCGTTATAGCAGAAGTGTAGAACGACGACGTGGATGGTAGTATTTAATGCGTACTACGGCAGTTCAGACATGGAATTCTGGTTGCTCCATAATCCAAACATAGAATACCTGGGAGAGAGAGAGAGACTTCAATGCGTCGAACAAAAAGTGGGCCCGAACACATGTACAACCACCACGTGTCACGATTTAGTTCAGATTGTACCACCTAAGCCACCACCACTTACCCAATTACTGATTTGGGCACCCCAATATTTGTTATAATCCGGCGCTATCCGGGCTTTCCGGTTTCAACCTTTAGCAGAAAGGTCAAAGGTACCGGAAAAAATGTTCCAGATTATCATATAAATCCACCGGAGGCGCCCGAATCTCTCCCTTTTAAAGGGACAAAACATAAAAGAAACTCCCTAGAATGTTTAAGTGGCAAACAGAAGATGTCGATCCGATCAGACTTAAAGCCTTTTTGCTATTTAACTCAAACTAGTGAGCAACAAAAAAAAAAAAAACTCAAACTAGTGAGAGAGAGAGAGAGAGAGATAAGAAGAGTCAAATCTTGAGAAAAGAACACGACCCCAGTTCGCCGGCGACGATGATAGCGTACCTGGATCGATTCGTGGCCGGAAAGGACGCCGGATCGAGACCGGACGACTACGAAGACGACACGAGCCTGTGTAGAGGGTTGGAGCTACAAGGGAGTATCGATTACGGGTGTGTTGTTAGTGAAGAAGCTGTAAAGGATTTCGGGGGTTTGTATGAAGCAAGACCGTTAGCGGTAATCAGACCGGCGGGAACTGAAGACGTGACTAGAGTGGTCAGAGCAGCTGCAAGGTCAGCCAATCTGACGGTCGCCCCGAGAGGTAATGGTCACTCGATCAACGGTCAAGCGATGGCGGAGAGAGGGTTGGTGATTGATATGAGAACGATGAATTATCATCAGATCGAGGTGGTGAGTTTAAACAGAGCAGGTTCTACTTGTGCTTATGTTGACGTCGCCGGAGGGGTATTATGGGAAGATGTGCTCAAACGTTGCGTGCTGGGGTTTGGCTTAGCACCCAGATCGTGGACGGATTATCTCGGGCTAACAGTCGGTGGGACCTTGTCCAACGCCGGTATAAGCGGGCAAGCTTTCCGTTACGGTCCTCAGACGTCGAACGTGATGGAGTTAGAGGTCGTAACGGGTAGAGCCGATACGCTTGTTTGCTCGGAAACCCAGAACCCAGAACTGTTCTTTAGTGTTCTTGGTGGTCTGGGTCAGTTCGGAATCATCACCAGAGCTAGGGTTCTGTTGCAGCCGGCACCGGACATGGTTGGTAATTTGGTATTTCTCCCTCCGGCCTTGACGAACGTTACGTTTTTTTTTTTTACAAGTCTTAATTGTTCTGAATCGAACAGGTGAGATGGATACGGTTAGTTTATGCTGAGTTTCACGAGTTCGCAAGTGACGCCGAGTTTCTGGTGACTCAGTCGGTAGGCGATTTGTTCGATTACGTGGAAGGGTTCGTTTTCGTGAACAGCGATGACAAGGTTAACGGGTGGCCATCGGTGGCGTTGTGTTCAAGCCAGGGGTTCGACCCTAATTGTCTCCCTCGAACCGATGGACCCGTTCTCTATTGTCTCGAAGTGGCTTTACACTACCGAAATGCCGCCACCGCCACCGCCGACAACTTCACAACCGTAGATGAGGTAATTCCATGATCCCTTTGCGTTAAGCATCAATCATGACGAGCTTGAACCCAATGTGCTTCGTCCAAATTGTGGGTCCCACCCCCAGTATAAGGCAGTAGAGGATTTGGTAGACGTGGACGTTTTACAACCAACGAGGACGGCAGTGGATCTCTAACTGAGTATACGGTCCATAGATCTCCTTTTGGATCTTTTGACCTAAAAAGATGAGAATGCCCAAATAGTTGAGTTTGCATTACGAAAACGCCACCCAGCATCTAAACTAAACACTATTTTCCCGAATTGCATGGAAAATCATCGTTTTCTGCGACGTAAGCGGGTAAGACTACCATGTTACGCCATTTCCATATCCCGAGGCTGATTGAGAATTTGCTGACGTGGTGGACCAATTAAGATGTCAGTATTTTTTTAAAAGACGTAAATACCCCTTCCATTTTTTTTTTACAATACGACCTTTTTTGTTGTGTAGATGGTGGACCACATGCTTGGACGGTTGAGATTTTGCAGGGATCTGAAGTTCGAGATGGACCTGAGCTACATGGAATTCCTATTGCGTGTGAAGCAGGCAGAGCAAGCAGCAAAGATCAACGGTATCTGGGACACGCCTCATCCTTGGTTAAACCTGTTAGTGTCCAAGCGTGATATTATAGATTTCGACCGTTTGATCTTCAAGAAGATCCTCAAGGACGGGATTGGTGGGCCCATGCTGGTCTATCCTTTACTTAGGAGCAAGTAAGTAATAGATCCAACGGCTCTCTCTCTTTCAAAAGATCGAATGGTTCGCATTGTGGATCTCTACTGCATGCATACACGTAGTGCACATTGGGACCCACTGTCTTAATTTGTTCTGGACGTAATCCTTCCAGGCTTCTTACGTACTTTGACCATTTTTGCAATATTTCCTTAGATTAGGTGGTTAGGATTGTTCAGTGGCCTTACTGGCATTGTACATTCTGTAACGCGAAACATCCGATAGTTTCTTTCTTTAGGTGTTGTCGTAAGTATAGTCAGACGTTAGGTGTCGTATTACCAATCGTAGAAGAAGGAATTCTTGGCGGCAAATATGTGGTGGGACCCACTTGATGTAATCTCTGCCGTCACTCTTAACTTATCCACGTCACTCAGGGAGGGTAATCTCGTCATTTTAAGAAGCCGCTTTTGTAAAGAATGAGATTCATTCAGGTAACGCAGCTATCTTGGGGCATATTTGCTATTTCAGAAGAGACAAAGGGTATTTATTTTATTCGCCAGTCGTATTTTGTCCGGTTTGCAGCTAAAGCTTAAGAGTGGGAACCAACTAATGCCCAATGAGGATTTTAAACTCTAAATTTACCGAACTTACATTATTATATGAAACGGAAAAAGTGGACCCCACTAATTTGTTTTGTTTCAGGTGGGATAATCGGACGTCGGTAGTGTTACCGGACGGGGAGATCTTCTACCTGATTGCGTTGCTACGGTTCAACCCTACATATTCGAAGGGGTCACCGGTTGATGATCTGATAGCACAGAATCAGCAAATTGTGCGGTGTTGTAACGATCATGGTTTTGATTTTAAGCTCTATCTACCTCATTACCGAACAGAGGAACAGTGGAAACGGCACTTTGGAAAGCAATGGCCGAGATTTGTCCAGAGAAAAACCCGTTTCGATCCGATGGCAATCCTTGCACCTGGTCAGAGAATTTTCTCAAGGTCCCGTACACCAAGGGATTATTGATCAAACGGTCAAGATCAGTCAATGTGAAGGAGATAAAACGAGTGATGGATGGAAAGTTGGAAGTATTTTGTAATCTCTCATGTGCAGTGATAGAGGAAGATTTTTGTTTTATTTTTTTGTTACGTGTTCAATTGAAGACTGATTTTGAAGGTGTCACTTGGTTAAGTAGTAAGGGTCTGGTGAGGTTGTCCGTAGGTAGGTCTTGGGATCAATTCTGGCCTTCACCGTGTGTGAGTTAGTTAATCCTTCTAATCAAGCCTTCGGGAAATCTAAAAACAAAAATTGAAGACTGATTTGATGAAAAGATTAAGAAATCGGTCCCTCACCCAAAATGGTTTGATAGATAATTATGAACCGTCTGATTATCAGACTTTAGTGAAGCGATGATTGACTCCAATTGGTCAAAATCTTTTCAAACTAAAGTCGCTTCAAGCTTTAGCTTTTTAGTTAAGAACGGCTTAAACGAGAAGATAGACGGTAAGACATGAAAAAGGAGGAAGAACCAGAAAGCATCAGATTCGCTTTCATGGAAAATCTTATCTGCTTTTACTTTTTCTCCCCAAGGTTTGGTCATTTGGAGTTCCGTATGTTCATGGGAAATCAAATCTACTTGGGTTCTCTCAATAGCTAGTTGTTTGCTCTCTCTCTTTTCCAACTTAAAAGTGAAGTGGGGAGAGAGGGTATTTATGGGTCCCACAAATATTATTACCTTTTTTATTTGAACAATTATAGGATCGTCGCGATTCTCGTGAGAAAAACCAAAAAGCAAAGATTTGGTGTGTGATTGGAATTGAGAAAAGTTCGATTAAGAATCCAACCCCATGCAAAGCAGCTCACGTTCTAACCTTTCGCCAATACCATGCAAACACGCCAAACTAGGCGAACAGCACGAATAAGGCCTTGTGTAGAGAGAGAATCTCGAAGCAGATATTGGTGTTTACGCACGGCAGAAGAAGGTACAGGTAGTTAGGGATGTACAAATGGGCTGAGCCGCATGTACCAGCCCAGTACAGCGTAAATCTGCTCGTGCCCAAGCATAGCACGATAGGCGTCGGGCTTAGGTTCATGGCCCACGGCACAGCATTGCCTGAGCACTATTAATTTTCGGACAAAATAAAGGTCAAAGCACAGGCCCAGCCCAACACAATAATAATCATGTCCCATGCTATGCTGGGTGAGGGCCTGAAATCAGGTACAGCCCAATAAAAATGTCCGGTCATGCCGTGCCAATCACTGCACGAAGGGCCCAGTTGTACAACCCTACATTTACATGTAATTATGGCTGCACAAGAAGACTCATGTTTTGTCTTTGGATTATATTTCCCCTCCCAAAAAAATAATAATATTTTTTTTTTTTGAAGATCATATGGAGATAATGCACCCACCTATATAAAAATAAATAATAATAAAAAAAAAAGTCCCACAAAATAAGACCAAGATATCAAGTTCAGTACAGTAAACACTTCAGGACCTACACACTTTCTACTAGCTCCTCATCTCTGCCCCCTTCTTCCTGCTCTCTGCTTTTATCTCCTAGTATTCAAGAGCAAAATACCTTTGCTTAGGCCATCTTTGAGGGCTTAAAATCTTTCTAGGCATTTGCACATTTCTGTAGTAAATGAATAGGATCTTTTGCACTATCATACAATCCCAGCCAAAAAGGGTAAGGTTTATACAGACCAAAATAACTATCCAGATTAAATCGAAGAAAAAGATTTGGAGAGAAAGGGGGAGGGAATCACAATAATAATACTAATTGCCTGCATGCACAACAAATAAACAATAGATCAATGAGTTAGGTCATTATAGGTCTGTGGTCTGTATATTTCTACACTGACCTTTAACATGAACAAGATTCTTAACCTCTGTACTTCTCACTCACCAGTTGAGAACAAGGCCATTTGGCTCTAATTCTTATTATATGAGTAGACCACAACTCTGGACATGAGATTAATCGAAGCAGCTCAAGCAATCTCAGAAATTTTATATCTTCTAGTTTCTTATTGCAGTCGCCATCAGTTGAGACATGACAGAAGCATACTGAACCGCTGTATGTTGTGAAGTATAATGGTCTGCAAGACCATACTCTGCAAAGTTGGGTTCAGTATTCATAAAGTGACCTGGTAATGATCTTTTAGCCACAGTTTCTTGTAATATATCCACAAACTCTTCCATAATTTGTCTGGCTTTATCTAGCGATGAGATTGGAAGATAATCCACCTGGCAAAAAGCATCAAGCAATTTCATGTGTTCTATGCATGAAGTTTAACTGTATTTAGCTTCTACTATTGATGCATGATATATGATAAGAAGGCAAACTCCAATGAACTTATTTAACAACATCCAGGTGAAAACAATGGTTTTAATCATTCGCAAAGGAAAGAGACTATTCCAGAATAATAACAATCAACAATGGCTATGTTAATACCATATCATTTATGGGAAAAAAATCAACGAGAAGTCGCCCTCAATGTGCTGCTAAGGTGACCCTAGTCAAACCCATTACTGAGCCTCATAGCATATACTGAACCTAGGCATAGCCTACAGGGCAGGACCCAGTAATCGCACTCCACTATCACTCAAAAAAACTCCTAGGTTGCGTAGATACCCCTGACGGCCAATCCTGACCACGAAAAGGTATCTCACATACACATCCGAGTCCTGTCATCAAGTTACCCAGAGTCTCAAACTTTCCCAAGAAGTCTATTGTCGGAGCCAGAGCAAGGAACTTTATAAAGCAAAACATGTGGAGGATAAATTTAATCCCTAGACACTATCAGAGTTAAATTGTTTCATCAATAATAAACAAAGAAAAAATAGATATTTAGAGGAATCCTACTTCAATACTTGGAAGAAAGGTATTAAATTGTTCAAAAACTAAACTCTATGTTACTCATTAACCAAATGCACTCACTTGGTTGAGAATGTGAGATAACATTGACCTGGTGCTGCCCTGCTTTGAACAAGGGTAGTGATGGTGCGACATACTGAATCCTCTAATTGAAGTGTAAATATCATATAACATAATTTAAATACCACTATTAACTATTTAATAACACAGTTAACTATCTAACATAGTTTTGTAGAGGATTTGAAGGTCCATTCCAACTTATGGATGAACAGAAACATGAATGAACTTGATCAATAAATTAGGGGTGGCAACGGGCTGAACTTGCACCCTATCATAACAGATTTTTTGTGTGCCCAAGCCCAGCCTGGCCCAATTTTAGACTCCTTGAGCCCTGCCTGACCGTAAAAATTCAAATTTTCGGATTTATAACTATAAAAATATACTTTTAATTTTTAAATTATATCTTAAAATATTTGTATACAAGAATTTTTTTTTCAGGTGTCAAATATATTACATAAATAAAATTATGAAAAGCAAAAATTCATATCTTATAAATGTGAACTCACACATTTAAAAGTTAAAAAAGCTACAAATATATTATTATAGCGTCAGGTCGTGCTTCCACTTGCCTTGCCCAAGCCCGGCCCTAAACTCGACCGGGCCGGGCTTGATAAGTATAAAGCCATGGGCATATATTTTATAAATGTGAACTCACACATTTAAAAGTTAAAAAATCTACAAATATATTATTATAGTGTCAGGTTGTGCTTCCACTTGTCTTGCCCAAGCCGGGCCCTAAACTTGACCAGGCGGGCTTGAAGAGTATAAAGCCATGGGAATATATCTATTGTCCAAGCCCACCTAAACACCGGGTCGGGCAGTCATTGCCACTCTTACTCCAAATAAGAGGCATCTCCACAACACTAGATATTGACCAATGGCACAAAAAGGACACATTGTATGCCAGAGAGAAGGAAATAAAACCCTCACTGAACTAATGGATGATAATTAAAAAAAGAAATCTGATAAATAAAAAGCATTTGAGGTATTGAGAAAACACACTTGGAAGCCATAGGATGCCATTTTGAACAAGATAGAAGATTAATATTTTGTTTCAAGATTGCTGTCCAACAAAATGCTTTCGCTGCTGGAAGCAAGCTGCACTATATTACAAGGTCAACAAATAAATAAACTTTCCTTAATAAGGAGCCAAAAGTAGGAGCGTACATGGGCCGTGCCAGCACGAGGAACAGTTCATAGGCCACGTCGTATTGGGCCTAGGTTTCGCGGCCCACGGTACAAGCACGGCACATTTTGACCCAATAAAACGTGAGTCTGTCCAAGCACGAGAAGAGCATGGCACAACACGGCCCAACAGCGCATGGGCCGGGGGGTGTGCCAGGTTTGGGGTCCCTAAATTTAGGCACGGCATGGCATGGCATGGCAAATTGTAAACCCCTACCTAAAAAGCATCTTGGTCATACTCTCTTCTCTAACCTATCATTAACGAAAAAAGGCCCCCAAAAATCACTGAACTTAGCAATTAACAGAAAAATACTTAAGAATCTCAGCCTCTAATTACCAATACTCAACTACCTAGTGTTGGAGCTTTCAACTTTTTGGAATTTAAATGTTAAGCTTTGGTTAACATCACAAAAGAACTGAGAAGTACAACGGAAGCAAGTACTTAATTTCAAAAGAGCTGCGTAAAAATAATTGATTATCCCTAAACAGCAGTAATGTATTATAATGCAAGTATCTCTTCAAAGGACTAACAAAACGATGTACTGGTCATTAGAGCAGAATTTGAACCCTTAGATCTAATATGTAGGGGGATACTTGGGTGCTCTCACCCGTCTAAATACTGAGCGGCTTTGGATGTGTTGACAGGTTGGGTCAGATTTTGCCACCCTAATATCTAGTTGCCCACAAGTATTTGGCTTTTGGCATAAAAGTATACTATTTCCTGCCTATTTAAGCATTATTGAAAGTCCATTTCCCCATAAGGCACGGATTAGAAAATATGAGGCCTTTCCCTGCCCATGAATTTGTGAGGGAGAGATAAGGAAATCAAGAGAGACTAGCACCACAGTACAGTGCACATAAGGTAAATTTATCCAATTTAATGATTAGGATATAAATCAGAAAACAGCAATCAATTAGAGATTTGGTTAGTTTGCAGATTAGAAGTAGGTTAAGTCAATTGTTTTCGTACTGGCCCAATTTGATTAGGATTTGATTTATAAAATATTTTTCTTGTAATCACTATACCAACCTTGTGTATGGTCTCTACAATTGAGCGAAGTCTTACATAAAATGATTCCTCTTTAGTGTCGGATCAGATGAATACACATAATTTATGTACAGACCAACAAGAAGATTGATAAAGAATTTTTCTTTTACAATTAAATTTATGATGACTAAAGTATTTCTTTCTCCAAAATAATGCATCTATAAACATCAAATACTTTCAAATATAAGCTCAAACTATTCAAGACAAGGAAAGATATCAGAAACTTGGATAGTCTCCATGGGGAAAGGAAGCTTACAAAATTTCATGAAAACAAAAGGTAGAAGATTCTATGTAGTTACAATAATTTCCATACAGGTTAGTGAATAAACACCATTCAATGCATGCAAGACACATTCAGTCCCTACAAGTTGAGTAGTGTGAGTACAGTACCTCCATAACAATTCCCCTCAAATTTTCAGAAAGTGCAGGAACAACTTTTCCAATTCTAAGTTGGAAGTCACCAAGTTGATACTGAAACCCCTGTTTAAAAATAAATATCTTAAAACGTTTGTAACTTGACATAAAGAAAGTAAAACAAGGCAAACAATGCTAAACGTAAACCTGGATGTATGGGAGAACAATAACGACGACAATGACAACAACAACAACAACAACAACAAAAACAAAACGTTGGATCAATGAATAATTCAGACAATTTTGATATGATAAGTTTAACAGTAATCACTAAAAAATACTGCGGGCTTCATCAACGTACTTGTAAGCAACTTTGTCTCATAAAGCAACTCAGACAGTTGAAGATTTTGCGTATTTTATTTTGACTACAAGTTACTACAGATAAAATAATAGCTTATACTCACAATGTTCTTTCAGAACAAATTCCAAGTTATTGGGTTCACACCAGTTCAAACACATTGCATCAACTACCTAGAATGGAAAGATAAAAAATGCAAGCGGATATTCAAGGCATAGAAAGCGGTTTTGTTGTGCCGTTTCCCTTATTAAGTTCAAGGGCATGTACTATAACTGGATGTTTTCTTGTTTGAGCTTTAAAGATTCAGTAAAAGTGATTTGGAATGATAAATTCTGTTTTAAAAATGCTGAAAATTGAAAGCAGGTACACAAGATATGCACTAAAAATGAAACATTTTTTACAATCTTACAAGAAAAATAAAAATGTTTAAAATTACTCCAAGAGAATAGCCTTTTCCCACAATTTAATACAGCAATTACACTAATGAAAAGCAAAATCAAAATTCATTTCACATTATTGACTTAAGTGATACTAGCGTGTGGCACGTGCAGTACTGCACGTTGATAAATGTATAGAACATGTTAACCATTTTATTTTATTTTTTACAACATCATTCCTTTTATAACTGAAATGAAGTGGGAACAGTTATTTTAACCATCGCTTCCTAGAATAAATCAAAAGACAATATTATCCCTACTTATATTACTTTAATATACTAAAGGTTTAGTTTTGGGAAATTTAAAAAAAAATTGGCACGCTTTACAATACACCTTTCCCTTAATAGTGTAGATTGTGATAATGGTCACCCTATCATTACCAAATAATGTGTAAATTTGCCCATAGTCTATTCAATCAATATATTGTACTTGTTATCTTGCAAAAACAAACTAAGCTGCTTTCCCTGGCTTCGCATAACCAAAATCAAACTCATCTCAATCGTGGCATTGCCATGTGGATTTTCACAGCGAATACTAATTTAATTTTACTTTCTTTCTCTCATTACAAATTAAGGGGGAGATTGAACCTCAAAATTGAGGGATACTCGAGGCCTGTAAGACTGCAATTTCTCCATTATCATCTGAATCGTAGAATCGGTTTCGAGAACTATCCGCTGACCACGAACTATAAAGTAGTACTTGTTTGGCTGCTCCTGAAGTGAAATCCCCAGAAAATCACGAGGATATTCAGCATGCGCTGCCTGGTCTAACGGATAATTTTCAACATCAGTTTTTCCCCCCCAAAAAAATAACTAAAAATGGCTATAACCAAATTATTTCAGAGAGAGATGAAGTGAGAGTGATAACCTCTTAACACTGGTCTGTAGTGAGTGAGAGTAGCTTTCCACCTTCCTTCCTTGGTGCCATTGATGCTCTCAACACACTGAGATACCTCTGTAAGAATCTGACTGTTAACAGTCGTTCCTGCATTGGGTTGCCAGTGAAGAACCCTAAAACAAAAAACGAAATCAAACGAGGAAACCAAAATCAGTTCGGTTCTGAAAAAGAAAACAACCAATCAAGTATCAACTGTGAACCCCACCAACATACCGTGAGAAACAGGAACCCGATTTCAAGAAGCTAGGGTTTCGTTATGACTTACCATTTGATCGGCATCGTCTCGGTAAGACAAGAAGCAACAGAAATAGAGAACGAAAAAACTAAGGGCGGAGAAGAATAACCGGATATGAACTTGGGCCTCTTTCAAATGGCCTTAAGCTTAACTATGCATGAACGCCTGCTTTAGCCGAATAGGTTAACAGGCTCAACTATCCCACTTTATACACTGAGTTTTAGGCTTTTAGCCCGCCAAACATTTGCCACATGGCAAAAAGCTACTAAAAGCAATTACTTTTGTTATTTAATAGCAATTATTTATAAAGAGATAAATATTGCTGATGATGTGGCTTAGTAGAATTATAACTAGATGGCATCGGTGGAGAAGTACATGTAGAGTGTTATATCAACCACGGGTTCACTCAAGTTAAAAGAAAAAATTTATAAGACAACCATTAGGCCTGCTATAATGCATGGTTTAGAATATTGGGCAACAGTGAAGTAACATATGCATAGATTAATGTTGTTGAGATGAGAATATTGAGATGGATGTGTGGGAGAATTAGGAAATACAATATGAAGAATGAACATATTCGAGGTTGTTTGAGTGTGGTTCAGCTAAGAGATAAGTTGTAGTAAGCATGTTGAAAATCTGTTAAAACACATTGCATCAACTACCTAGAATGGAAAGATCAAAATGCAAGCAAATAATCAAGGCATAGAAAGCGGGTTTGTTGTGCCATTTTCCTTGGGGTGTGTTTGGTTGGTCAGAAAGTAGTGTGGGAAAGGAAAATGTTAGTTATTTTATTGGCATTCATGGCAACGATATTCGAGAGATATTCAAATTCAAAATTCAAGTTATTCTCAGAGATATATCAGGATATTGCTGGAGATTACCTATAACTGGTCAATCGTTTAAAAAGAGAGACTTCTAATTAAACTTGGACTCAAACTCAACTTAATTAGATTTGGTTTGGACTTTCTAAATTCCATGAGATTTTGATTGACTGAGGAGATTACGATTTGATGAGAAGATTTGATTTTGTGGAAGGATCTCAGAAGATTAGATCAGTTAAAAAAACGAGTAAGGAGATTCTGTTTTTGAAATCAGAATCAGATCTCACGTTTAGTTGTTGTTGCAACAAATGTTACAACATTCCAAACCTTATCCTCATCCGAGATTTGAACCAGATCTTCTTGGTGCTCTATATAAACTTCTGAACAAATGCGAGTTCTGCAACTTCTCAGTAGTTCAAGCTTATTACTTTTGAGTTATTCAAGTTTACAGTTCTTCAGGGGAAGAACTTTGAGTCTTCAGAAGAAGACAGTTTGCAGAATTGAAGGGAGTTCAACTATGCAGACATTGAAGACAAGTGGTGCTCGCTGAACAAGTCTAAGAAGTTGATTAAACACGACAGCGACAGAAATTAAGAGAGAATCTTCGTTTTGTGTAAGTCCGATTAATGTTTGTAATCTTGATAACTTAATGGATTGTTCAATGTCTGGGCATGGCCCCAAGGAGTAGGTTTTTACCGAACCTCGTAAAAATTGCTTGTGTCATTATCTTATTATGCTTTAGATAATTTAATTAATCTAATAATTAATTGAAATTGGATTAATTGTTAAAATCGGATCTAACAATTGGTATCAGAGCGGATCACTAACAAATTTGATGAGATTTTGGAAGAAGATCTGTATTTGCAGGCAATGGATTTTATGAGAGAAGGAGGATTTGTTTCACGCCCTCCACTGTTGGATGGAACGAACTACTCGTAATGGAAAGCAAGAATGAAAGCATTAATTAAGGCTATTGATGAAATAGCATGGCGTGCAATACTGACTGACTGGACTCATCCTACCACCACTGATATTGAGAAAAACGTTATTCCCAAATTTGAGGAGACTTGGTCTGCTGATAAAGACCAATCGGCTAACCACAACTCAAAAGCCTTGAATGCCATCTTCAATAGTGTTGATGCTAATCAATTCAAGCTTATCTCTATGTGTGAATCAGCCAAAGATGTATGGAATATCTTGCAGACTGCTCATGAAGGAACCACGACCGTAAAGCTCTCAAAGCTCCAGATGTTGGCTACCAGGTTCGAAGATTTAAGGATGCATAAGAATGAAAAAATTTATGATTTTAATTCTAAGTTGTGTGACATAGCTAATGAAGCCTTTGCCCTTGGAGAAAAATATTCGGAAGCAAAACTTGTGAGAAAAACTCTAAGGTCACTGTCAGAAAGGTTTTTATACAAAGTCACGGCTATTGAAGAGGCCCGAGATGTGAGCAATATGAGATTGGATGAATTAATGGGCTCGTTGCAAACCTTCAAGATGAATTTGAAACAAAATAAAAAAGAGAAAAGCATTGTTCTTCAAGCTGAAGTTCATAGTCCCATTGAAGAATACGAGTCTGATGACAAAGAAGATATGTTTGAATCTCTTGATTTACTAACCAATAATTTCAATAAAATTCTGAAGAAAATGAACAGGAGAAATGCAGCCTCTAATTCTAAAAAATTCAACAACTTTCAGAAGAGTAAGATTGCTGCCAACCCTTTTGATGCTAAGAAAAAGGGCAAGAGAATTCAATGTCGGGAGTGTGAAGGTTTTGGGCACATTCAATCTGAATGCGCCAATACACTCAAGAAAATATATAAATCCTTGAACATCACCTGGAGTGATGAAGAGTCAGATGGCAGTCAAGAAGATGATGAAGAGCGCGTGAACAACCATGTTGCATTCATCACAAGCCAAGAGGTAAGACGGGGTTTTGTCAGTGTTGTTGAAAAATATGTTGCAACAAAGATAGCAACAAATCTGGCAGACGATGAAGAACCAAATCGGTCAACACTGATTCTGAATCTGAGAACACCAGTGATGATGAAGACCTGAGCACTGATGCTGTAGTGACCCTAACCCAGATTTAATAGTTAATTAATAATTAAGTGATGTATTGTAATTGAATTGTGGAATAGGGATAAAAATATAATTAATAAGGTTGATCGATTGGAAAAGTGGATCGATCGGGAAAGTGGATCGATCGGGAAAGTCGATCGATCGAGAAACACGATCGAGCGACTAATGCGATCGAGCGAAAAATTTTAATCGAACGGAATGGACTTAATCTAATGGGTTAATATTAGAGATCCTAATTAGATTTGGATTGAGATAAATAATTAATATTAGTTAGAATTAGATTAGAATATTTCTAATTGGGTG
>JAUPMG010000003.1:14734782-14745845 GCA_031762675.1 Pachysandra terminalis
TAAGTTCCTCCCAAAACTCCAACCTACGCCTTCTACAATTAGGGCCGTACACCCCAGTGAGAATCCACACAAACTGACCCACCAAATCGATAAATTTAATCGATAACGAAAAGCTATCAACACAAAACACTTCCCTTAACACTCTCCCCATGTCCCACATGACCAAAATACTCCCGGAAGCTCCCACTGCAGGGAGCATTTCCCACTTCACCTCTCTATCTTTCCATATCCTCTTGACCAAAGTGGCACTAACTCTTTCCTTTTTGGTTTCTTGAATGGTGACAATATCTAGTTTTATCCTATCACAGAGCTCCCTAACCGCTTGCCTCTTATGGGCCCTTGCTAGCCCTCGTATATTCCAACTCACTATATTCATCAACCACTAGTATTTTTGCACACCCTCACTCTCCTCCTATAAAATTTTAGACAGGATGATGTGTTTCTAGTTCTCAAGGAACATCCTAGCGGTTGGCCAGTTCTGTTTCTCCTAAACTTCCTCACAGCCTCTACCAATGCAATAGGGTTGCCCTCCCTATCCGACACTGATAACCTAAAAAGACTTGCCATGTCCTCTACTCCCACCCAATCGTCAACCGAATCTGACTCCGACTCAGCACCATCACTATCACTCCACTCCTCTGAAAAAGCAGAAACAGAAACAGGACTCCCCTCCACAGTTAAAATGCTATTCGTAACTCTCTCAATATTGTCAATGGTTAATGGAGAAACAGTAGATACATAGGCCATAGCAAATCGCATTTCACAGTAACTTTTGGCATTCAATACCATAGCTTGTCCAATTCCAACTGTAGATGATTGAAGCTCCGAATCTGTAAATGCGGAACTGTAGACAAGAAAGGGATCAGAAAGAAACAAATCGCACAAAGAATGGAAGAAATTTACCGGAATTCCATGGGGGATGAAGTTGCAGAATTTTGAAATAAGAAACATTGGACCAGTTCCAGTGATTGCTTCATCAAAGATGGACTGAAAGGGGATCAGAATCCCATTGCGCCCAGTCACCCTACTCAAATCCGCTGCCATTCCGACACCTGCTTCGAGGAACGACGGCACCCCAACTGTAGCTCTCTACTCGTCACATCGTCTGCCCTCTTACACAGTACAGACCTCAGCGATTCTACGTCCCCTTCATCTTCATGAACTTCTGTAGCTGAACCTTCTTGGTTACGAGAAGCTTTCACCACTAAGTCCTTTAGCTCTACCATGTCCTTCTGCAACTTCGACAATCTCCTTTCAAGCTCCTCCACAGGTAGATACCAGTCTTGAAGACGACCAAGAAGATCAGGCTTTAAAATGTTACCTATGGAGCCCGCCACACCTAGGCCCAGATTATCCGAGCCCGAGATAAGGATTGGCCGTCCCTTACAAGCCGTATGGGCCGAGCCCCCAGACTGGCCTGGTACGAGCCCGTAGTTGCTACAAAAACCAACAAACCCCTCTGCTCCAGATTCAAGCCCACCTTTCGACCTCGACCCAGACTCGTGCTCAGGTAATAAAACGTCTGCAGACTGGCTCACATTAGTTGGGCCCGAGACATGACCCTCCAAGCCCTTCGAAGCCACTTGGACCGAGCCCACCAACGGATCTGGTCCGAACGCGCCTAAGTTCTCTCTGGGTTGTCCACCAAGACCTAAAGACCCAGAGCCCATCCCAGGTACCACCCTCGGCCCAAGCCTGTACACTGTACGCTGCACAGACAGCCTTATCCAACTCGAGCTGACCCACTGTCGTGTCAACCTTGTCCATCAGCAACTCCCGCCGCCGACAAGACTCCTGCTCCGACTGTTGTGTCTCAGAACCGATCTGTTCTTCAGAAGAAATGTCAATAGTTTTATTATACACATTGACCTCGGGACTGTGCACCTCGGTATTGACAATTTCATTTTGAAATAAAGAGCCCGGCCCTACCTTCTCACCCGACCCGACCTTATGACCCATAACCCTGTCTTCCTTACCCGGATCCCCTGTTAGTGCTATCTCCGATCTAACCAAAACGTTGCTTAATCTGATCTCCTCGTGCAAATCTAAGGGTACGATTTCAATGAATGTCTCATATATCTTTCCCCCGAAAGATAAATGTATCGATCTCGGAATCCTTCGACCACACCATTCCACGACTTGCAGCAACACAGCACCCGCTAATTCACCAAAATCAAACGGGATTCCTGCACCACACAACCCTCCACAAATGCTTCCTATTTCTTCAAGTAAATTTGGAGCCTAGCAAAATGGCAGCAATCCAAAAACCGCAATCCATACACCTTTCTCACAGAAGGGTCCGGCTGATCCAGCAAAACCTGGAACCCATTTTTGAAGATGTAACGACTCCAATCCCGGCAACCAAGTTTTGTCAACCACCGTATTAGCAAGCTCCTCAGACGTTGCAAAAATTACTGCCTCTGTAGATGACAGTGGGACTATATTGAAGTTTCCTTCCTTCTCACAAATTTCTTTAAATTTCATATTTACCCCCAGCTAGTTGATCTTCTCAGCTGAGAAGGCAAGAAGTGGAAACCTCCACCCTTGAGCTATATTTTCACACCCCTGCGAACCTTCGATAATGGGTGTGCTTCCACAACCCACCACTCTCCCAGTCACCGAGTTCGCTGCAATGAAATCTTCGACCACTGAAGCTTTCAACCTTGAAACCTCTGGAATTCCCTTCTCGATATTTGCTTCCTTTGTATCCTTAAGATGTTTCGATGTAATCGTTTCCTCCACCCTCTCCGAGGTTCTCTGCTAAATCATCCTCTAGACACCACTCCTCCCCCAATGTTCTCCCACCGGCTAATCTGAAGTAGTCCCACCCCTTGAGAGATTTAGCTTTAGGTATAAACAACGTTTTGTTCTTCCCAACTGTCCTGACCAAGATTTTTAGAAATTGGCCCCCAGAATTCCGATCAAGGTCTGCTATTCCCACCCATCGAGCCTTCCGAAGCGACCCTAGCCTTGCACTCCGGTCATCGGCCGACACAGCGGCCTCTAACATTTGCCTAAGCCAGATAACCTCATCCCCGTCAAACAAAACAGAGCAGCTTTTTCCCCTACTTCTTTCGGTGATGCGAAGTGCTTGAACAACTCCATTCGAGAAACCTTCAATTTCAAAGCTCTTCCTCTGAATTTGGATAATCTCACGGACAGCAACTGGTTTCCTCCATCTGCTACTACCTCTCTTATTCACCTGGATGGCGATTGCAACTGAATCTGGACTGGCGACTGCAACTGAATCGGCGATTGCAAATGGAGTGGTTAATGGCGGGGTGTCATTCAGGGATATTCTTCTTCAAATCCTGGCATTTATATGCTTGTTGTGCCTAAGAAAAAATTTCCTGGTTTGAGGAATAATTCAATGACATCTTCCTTCAAATCATCACTACAAATAATGACAATTAAGTCTTTTTCTTGTCTTGGGGAAGCTATGTTAGCACTTACCATTCTGACGGACAACTGCATTTGTTGCTAAAACACAAGTTATAACTTTGTATATACAATGGACAATTGTTGGCTCTTCTCATTGTTTGACAGTCAAATATTAGGTGCATATAACAATGAACCTTTGTTTTCGTATTATAGGTTGAACTATACTTTATGTATGATCTAGATTTGATTCAAGTGACATTTTGGGCCAGAATCCTGGCATTCATATGCTTGATGTGCCTAAGAAAATTTTTTCCTAGGACCTTTCCTACTTTGTTTTAAGTTGTATTGTTTTTTGCATAACTCTAGTTCTATTAAATTGAAAATGCATGTTGATGCATCTATTTGAGTCGGGTCAACACTCCATGTGGATGTGATGCTCGTTGTTGTATACATTTGATCATGTATTGTATGTTGCATTTTTAGTTGTTTCAATGTTGTTTTTGACATTTAGATGTATTTTGACTTTTATGTAGATGGCAGTTAACATTTCAATATAGTAGTTCATATTTACAGGCTAACAGCACGTTTGTTACTTAGATCCTTAAATGTTCGTTCAACACTATTCGTAGTTGTTTATTGTTATAATTTGAGTTATTTTTGTGTTTATGTATGTTTTAGTGATCCCTGAAGTTTTATTAAAAAAGTTAAAGTTTTTCCTAATTTTCCCCAAGTTCTCTCCATCTAGCGAAATATCCCACTACAACGATTCCCGATATTTTGGCGAAATTTCCCTGGGGTCCTTGTGGCAAAATTTCCAGTGAAAGTGACATTTAAAACAATGGACATTCCCTATATCACTGTTTTGTAACATTATCACGTCACACCTTTGTCTTGGCTATGTTGCAATAAATTTTTTTGTTCTCTATTGTCGCTGCTTATGGCAATGAGTTTTTTCGTATGGATGGGTCATCACCTGTGTCACTATGCCTACGGAAATAAAACTAAAGTTTACCGACGGTTGGGTGTCTGTTTGGCAGCCTGTTTTGATCTTTGATCCGTTATCTTTCTAATAGAGAAACACTGTTGGTAGGGGAGTTTGTTCTTGCTTGATTTTATTTCTCCGATGACATGAGTGATCTAATTTTAAATGGCCATATATTTGATTAATACTTACCATTTTGATTGAAGGTCAATGACCTTTCTTTTTTCATTTATCGACTAAATTGATCTTTCTTTTTCGTTTATTGTCAGTATTTAGTCATTTTGAACGTGATCATTTTGTCTTCTGCTCTGCTTTAGGATTTATACTTTTATTTAGTTTTTACATGGAACCTAATTCTATTTTTCTCCATACGGAAATATGGTCTACTTGATTGATAAATATTTACTCACCATATAATGCAAAGGACTATTATTTTTTATGGTAATTATCTTCAGTTTTTATTTTCTTCTTGGAATTGTATTTTAGTTGATCCAATCATTTGCAGGCTTTTCTAGAGCTGGGTGAACTGTTAATCTCTTCGGATGCTGGAGCTGCCCTAGATGCATACAAAACTGTACTTTTCTCTTTCCTTTTTTTTTTTTTTTTGCGTATATAGGACTTGTATTCATCAAAAAGAGAAAAAGTTGTACTTTTCTCTCCATGGTTATTCTCAGTATTGTTAATATTCTTTTATAGGAAGGGAAAATCTGAATTTATCTTGTTATTGATGGGAAATTAAGATCTGAATTCATCTTTTTATATTGTGGGGTTTTACTGAGTGTGCAGCTGTACATTGACAGTTGATGTTTGTGCTGTTAGTTTGTTGCGCTGTATCTGTGATTTTAAATTCCTCAAATTCAGCAAAATCTCCAAAGAAATTTCCTGATCGAAGCACACCAAACTCCCTTACATCGATATTACCTTTAGCTTGAAAATTTCCTGTATTAGTTTTTTTCCCCGACTTCCAGGAAAATTGTCAAAGAATTGATATTTCCCTGAACTTTTTACATTCTGAAGGTGCAAAATATCCGCCAAAATCGAAGTTTAAAACCGTGTTTATATTATATGAACAGTCATGGTTGTTGAACCAGGGTTCTTTTGCTCTTTTGGGTATGCGTATGGGGGTCTTGTGTTTGTTGTTTAAAATTTATTTAGAAGGTGAGTTTCAGTCCTTCAAAACTAGGAAATGGTTCGGGAAACATTTCAAAACGTATGGAAGCTGTGCAAAAAATTATAGAAGCTTTGGAAAGAACACTTGTAAACTGAAACAAGACTTAGATATAAAATTGAGCTAAAATTGATGAATATAGAATCTATTGCTAAAAATGATGAATATAGAATATATTGCATCCACCCCCACACAGCATATGAACTGCGAAGTCAGCCATAAATTGATCATAATCAGGCAAACTAAATGTAGAGTATTAAAAATAAAAATGATCTTTAACTTTCATATCATTGTTTTTGTTGTTTTTAGACACAAATAATTAGAGATATTCAAAATTTAAGAATCATGATCAATCTAAGGATTGGTAGATCAGGGAAAGTTACATTGAAATTTAATCAGAAGGACAAAAATATATATCGTTTTTTTTAAGGAATAAAAGGAAAAGTAATCTTGTCGGGTAGGATTGAATGTTTCAGGAGAATGGTATTTGAAAGAGGTGGATTTGAGTTTTTGAGGCCCGGTCTTGCACTTGCACTTTTACTGTATGTTCCAAATATTTTCAGATTCTCCTTTGGAAGTTCGGGAGTTTTGACTGTATTGATCAAAACATATAAGGTTTCCAAGTTTTGATCTGTAGTTCAATACTATGTATAAAATAATTCCATTTGGGTTTTGTTTTGGGGGAATGTCTTGATTATTTTGGTGCCTGTGAATCGTGCCGTACAGTGATATGATTTAAAGTTTAATAATCAATTGAATTTCAACTTGTCCTTTCATTTTTACTTATTTTATTTAATCTTTTTTCTTTTTCACTTCGTGACAATTTAGCTATTCCTAGTGTTGTTCATTAATGGATTTGATCTATTGCTAGAGATAGGAATTATATTTGCTCTTTATCTTTACTTCATTGCTATTTAGATATAGTTTCATTACCTACCTTTTGGTGTGCCTAGATTTTTTTTCCCAGTTTTGTTCATTAATGGTTTTGATCTATTATTAGAGATAGGAATTATATTTGTTCTTTATCTTTTGCACTTCATCTTTTATCTATGCTCCTATGTTTTCTGCTTTTGTTTCGTTGGATAATTTAGAATTGATTTGGTGTGACAGGCTCGTGGTCTTCTGAAAAAGGGAGGTGAAGGAGTACCCATAGAACTGCTCAACAATGTCGGAGTTCTTCATTTTGAACGGGGAGAATTTGAGGTTTGTAAAGAAAGCAAAGTGTCTCGCCAACTCCTTTATTTATCCCTTACCGGTGTAAAAATTATGTGCATATTGTTACTTGGAACCAACATATTTTTTTTTGTCCAATTATCTATATTTCCCCAGCTTACTGAACAAACTTTCAAGGAGGCTTTAGGTGATGGCATTTGGCTTGCTGTCATGGATGGTAAGATACGGTGTTCTAATATTGATTCTAGTGCATCCACTCGTCAATACAAGGACATGCTGTTGTTTCAACAACTTGAGGAAGACCGTGTCTACGTGGAACTACCTTGGGAAAAAGTCACTACAATATTTAATTATGCCAGATTATTTGAGCAGTTGCATGATACTGAAAAAGCTAGTCTTTTGTACCAATTGATATTGTTTAAGGTTTCTCTCTCTCTCTCTCTCTCTCTCTCTCTCTCTCTCTCCCTTAATGTATATTTGTTAGTTAATTTTCAACTTTTATGTTGTATTTGTTTAATATTACTTGTGACGATAAAGTGATTTAATTTTCACTGCCAAAGGCACATTTTCCTGTTATATAACAGAATGGTGTGATGCAAAGAACGTAGGAAAACTCTGTTTTCCATTATTTTTATGTAATTTGTAGATTGTTTAATTAGAAAAAAATCGTTTGTTTTGTTTTTTTTTTTTTTTTCTGGGTGGGTAGGCTGAACTCAACTAATTACCTCATTGATTGCAGTGCCATATATATATATATATATGTTTTGATCAATAAATAAAACTATTCATTAATGTAGCCATAAGACCAAAATTTACATGGGAGTATACAATCTACAGGTTGCCAACCCAAAACAAAAAGTGTTTATATGTCTAACTCTATGTATCCCATTTCATACTCCATTTACAATCAAATTCTGTATATTTGATCCTCCCAAACTCAGTATAGTTAGATGTCCAAAAAAACAGTAATGATAATGTTAACGAGCCGAACCACAGTTATAACAATGTCATAGTTACTTGTAAGCATTGTTGTCTGCCTATATTTTACTTTTTCTTTATTTTCCTCTATTTTTTCCAAGGGATTTTAAGCTCTTTTTCACTTGACTCAAATTTATATCGGCCCCAAAGCTGCTTTTAGAAATGAGTATTAACTATTAAGCAAATATACATTGATATAATACAGGACATGTATGATAGAGTGCTAGCTAGTATGGGAACAGTTGACAGTGGAATCAATGAATATTTAGTAATAATATGCTTATGTCATGGTTAGCTATAAACCCTTTTTCTTTCACGTAAGTTACATAGTAATTGATGACTTTTATCCAACATGAGGTGCCTTGGTATATATTATTTGTAGTTGATGTGGTTTTGGTGGACCAAATTAGAAGGGAGTATAAGCGACTAGAATTGTTGAGGGGTACCTTGGAATCAGAAGGTTTCTAAACAAATCAAGATCGAGTGTATGAAATGTAATTGTTGTACAAATGGCAATGGGTGAAACATGGTTTTAAACTTCGATTTCAAGGGAGATTTCACACCTTTAGAGTAAGGAAATTTTGAGGGAAATTTCACTATTTTGTGATATTTCCCATAAAAAATATAAAAAAATTTCACGGTAAGGGAAATATTGATTATAAGGAAAAATTCAGTGCCCTTCGAAAAGGGTAATTTTGCTAAATTTGTGGACAATTTAAAACCATGCGGTGAAGTACTGGTAAAAATAGAGAACTATGATATTTTCAAAGTTACTTTTATTATCTGGATTAAATTATCAATAACAAAGGGGGATATTGAGAAGAATGTTGCACATAGAAGTTTAGTTGGATGACTTGATTTGAGAGGTGCTTCAAGAATGTGATGAGATTGAGTATATCTGTACTACTATATAAAGCAAAGACCATCTTTGTGTAGACAATTCGTGAAGCCTGACCTGTTTTTCGTTTATCCAAAGTTCCCTTCTCACTTACACAGATTTCTTACATATAGAACCACTCTCTCTTCATTGGTTATTTCAACCTAATAAAACAGTCCTAATAGTGTGCACTTATGTTAATAAGTCTCTTAGGGACTTAATTTTTTTTTTTTGTAAAATATTTTCAAAAGCTAATATTTTCCAATCTATATATCAGATGCTATAAAGAGGGGGATATTGAGAGGGTTGTTGCAAATAGAATTAGAGCTGGATGGTTTTAGTCAAGAGGCGCTTCTAGTGCTATGTGACTGGTGCATCCACTCTAGCTAAAAGGCAAATATTATTAGACAACTTTCCGGCATGCTAAGCTGTATGGAGCACAATGTTGGGCAACAAAGAAGCAAAATATTCATATGATGACTGTCATTGAGACGAGGATTTTCCAATGTATGTGTGTAACGACTAGGAAAGATAAGGTTATGAAGGAATATATTTGAGAGGGTTTAGGAATAACCCTAATAGGAGATAAAATAATAATTAGGTTGACATGATTTGGCATGTAAGACGAAGATCTAGGGAGGCGGTTGGGAGAAGGAGCTAGAGGGTGCAAGTTGAGGAATCTAAACAGCTAGATGAAGATTGAAAGGATCCCGAAGGAGTGGTTAGAAGTCTGAGTATATGTTTTTTGATTGATTTGGATGACAGAACAAGATTCTTGTTTTTAGGTCCCAACAGGTTGAGATAAGGCATTTTGTCGATGTTGATCTTCTATATCATATATAAAAAGGCCTTCTCTTCCAGCTAGTAGTTGATTACCAAGAGATCTAAAGTTACATGTTAGTTTATCCAACCTTTTTCATCTTTTGTCATTGAATTATCATACTCTTCCTAATAGAAATCAGCAGAGGACATAATAATTCTAATCAAAATGCATAAGGGAGATGCAATGCTTTCTTTTTCTAAATGCTAATCCTAAAGTTGTTTAATGGCACAGTTCAGTGGTTACTGGTTACCATGATTCCTTTTTTTTTTTTTATAAATAACGATATCATGATATAAATGGAGAAAAAACAGTGTACAAGAAATAGAGAACACAGGATACTCGAGAAAGGCAGCAAGAAAAAAGAAGAACAAGAAAAAAGGAAAAAACAAAAGCCAATCGCAACCCCTCAAGAGAAACAAACTAGCCCCCAAACATCTATTCAGTCGGAGGACCCGAGAGCAGTCCATCCCTCTCAACTCCCCTCCTAGCTAGATCATCAGCCAGCTCGTTCGCCCTTCTCGGAATAAGAGAGAAGGATATACTCCACCCATCACACAAAGAACGAGCAAACTGAATCAAGTGCGCATACCTCCAGGGGCACCTCCCAGAGCTCACCATCCATGAGATCACAGATTTGGAATCCCCCTCCACCTCTAGGGATTCAAAACCGTGTGCCCTCGCCTCTCTCAGACCGGTAATAAGAGCCTGAAGCTCAGCACACATCGAATTCCCCTCACCAATCGGTCCAGAGAAAGCCTGGATAATGTGACCGGAGTGATCATGGAACAAACCACCCACACCGGAAGGGCCGGGGTTGCCAATAGATGACCATCAAAGTTAAGCTTAAGGCAACCAACGCCGGGGGAGTGCCACAGCCATGATCTGTGCTTTCCGGGGAGAGGATTGACAAACCGTGAGCCAATCTCTCGTGATATCAGAGATGGAGATCCCGCTGAACTCAGATAACACCACCATCCAAGAGGCGACCGAAAAAATGATAGAATCAATGGTACTCTGATAAGGAACAGATCTGTCCTCAAAAATCCTCCTGTTCCTCTCCAACCACACGAACCACACAACAGCCAAAAAGAGGGACTGAAATAACATTGGTTACCATGATTCTTGAGAGCAATATATATATATATATATATATATATATTGCTCTAAATGGTTATTTTTCTAGAAAAATGCAGAAGGCTATAATGTTATGTCATTTATTGTTTTATCCGATTATCATGTAAATAGAAAGGTGATTTATCACAGAGTTGGGTCTTGGCTCTTTATTTTCCTCATCATAAGAAACAACAGGAGCATCATCACATCAGTTCATGGGAAATGGAAATGATATATAATAGCAAATGTAGTAATTGTATCAGTAACTAAGCAATTGTCTAATATCCCTGTGCTCTCATACAGTATCCAGACTATATAGATGCTTATTTGAGGCTTGCTGCCATAGCAAAAGCTCGAAATAATATTCAGCTAAGCATGGAGCTGGTATTATTTCCTTCATGATATTTCTCTGTCATTTCATTTTGTTTTATCTTTAATAATTGTAACTGTGATATGCTCTTTTGTCATAGATTGGTGACGCTCTTAAGGTAGATGACAAGTGTCCAAATGCACTATCTATGCTTGGCAACTTGGAGCTTAAGAGTGATGACTGGGTTAAGGCAAAAGA
>JAUPMG010000003.1:14752221-14766506 GCA_031762675.1 Pachysandra terminalis
GATCGGCGAGTCGGACCGGACGATCCAAACTGGATTGTCCGGTCCATGCTTTAAAAAAAAAAAAAAGATTCCGCTCGGCCCTAAAACCCAAAACTCAAGCTTTCCAGAGAGAGAAAGAGGAGAGATTCTTGATTTGTTTCTGTAGGGTTCCAAAGCAAAAAGGCCAATTTGGGGAAGAAATAAGAGAAATTATAAACTGACCAAAATAAATAGTTTTTCTAATTTTTTTAAGGCTTTTATTTTTTGGATCGTCACAGATCATCCGATCCATGGTTGGATCGGACTGGAACGATACCCGATCCGAAATCAAGTTTAAACACTATGCTCGTACCTTACACTTCGTATTCTTTTCTCTGATTCTGAATTACCCCTCCAAAGACATGCATATCCTGGATCAAAACAAGCTGTAGTTCTGGTGGCAGGAAAAATTTCCAGGATTTTTAACGTGAGGCTATTTCCTTAATATGATCTCGCCAATCGTTTGTCAAATATGTTTTTTTTTTATTGGTAGAAATTTGCTTGTTGTCTAGAATATTGTTTTAGATGTTGATGTATTATGAAACATTGATGACAATTTCAAGTGCATTAACCTAAATTGCATAACTTCCCTCGTAGCTATGCTGCAGACCATGTTGACTTGAATTTATGTCAAATTATGCTTCATTGAGAAGTTTCTTTAATATTATAGGTGCGTTCAACAGTTGCAGAGTTAAAGAATGCTGTTCGTGTATTTAGTCAGTTGTCTGCAGCGTCCAGTCACCACATTCATGGGTTTGACGAGAAGAAAATTGAAACCCATGTTGGTTATTGTAAGCACTTACTTGATGCTGCAAAGGTTCACTGTGAGGCAGCTGAGCTCGAAGAGCAGCAAAACCGACAGAGACTAGAATTTGCTCGCCATGTTAGTTTGGCTGAGGAAGCCCGTCGTAAAGCTGAAGAACAGAGGAAGTTTCAGGTACGCTGTTGTACAAGCATGTCATGCATTTTATGTTTGTGAACTTATGATTATTTATTGTGGATAAATGATAAATCAAAGGCGCTCACATAGGCGCCTAGGCAGCCATGTAGACAACTAGACGTTTTTTTAAGAGCCCAGACGATAATATTGTAGGGGAGTTAGAACTAGGCATCCACTTGAGTTTGCAAGCTGCCGCCTAAGAGACTAGATGACTGCCTAGGAGAGGTTTTTGGTTCGGGAAATCACTAGTTCTAAAAAAGTTTCAGTACTCATTAATATGTCTTGATGTTTCTTATATCTTACAAGTTATTGGAGATTATTAATGAAATTTACTAGTACTTCTCTTTTGTTTTCGGTGTGTTTGCCCATTTTGGGTGGCCTCTTTTATACATGTTTCCTATATTTCTTAATGAAATTTTGTTATTTATCAAAAAAATGTAAATATAAATTTTATAGTAACTTTACTTCTCTATCATTAATTTATTAATAATAATAAGCCTTCATGACTTATTTTAATACTAATTAAAATCATAAACTATAAAATTATATTAAGCATGACTCAATTAAAATTTGTAGATAACCAATTACTTATAACTAATAATATCTTTTTTTGTTACATTTTTATGTTAATAAATATAGTTGCTTATTACTAACTGATATTAAGTTATATTTGTAGACTAATTTGTGAGTTATTATTCAAAACTTATTATTGATAGTTTAATTATATTATTTATGTTTTATACTAATTAGAACTATATAATATACAATCATACTCAATTAAACGTTACCTATTACTAATATAATAATGTAATTTTGCATATTATTATTATTAATATAATTAATTATAGAGTTATATTATTTTATTACTTGCCTAATCTTTATTAACATATGAGGTATATTTATTAATTATTAATTAATTATTACTACTATCTTTATGACTTTATATTTTAAATTTATAATATAACTATATAAAGTTGTTGCCCAGGCGAGCACCTAATTGCCTAGGTGACAAGCAGTTCTAATGCCTAGCCTAGGCATTTTGGCGACTATGGATATATGTTCTATCACATTTCATAATGCACCTTTTGGATTTGAATTGGATAAACAGTTGGAAAGGAGAAAGCAAGAGGACGAGCTTAAGCAAGTGATGCAACAGGAGGAAAATTTTGAGCGTATCAAGGTAATACTTTTGACTGCTTCGTATTGAGCAATTTGTTTTTTTTTTTTTTTTTTTTTTTTTTTTTTTTTTTTTTTTTTTTTTTTTTTTTTTTGGTAGATGAATAGCAAAGATTGTATAGAATAGTGGGAGAAAATACAAGGATGGACTTCCCCGGCTAAGGAAGTACCACAAAACCCAAGAACAAGAAGAAAGAAGGAGAAAACCTACAACTAGTCCCCAGGATATAACAGTTCAAATCAACTGTATATCAATCAATCTCCCCATGCAACCAATCCTCAGACGGTAAATCCCTAAACACAGAGGTCCTAGCTACTCCTTTCCTAGTCAACCTATCAGCTAATTCATTTGCAGATCTATGGATGTGAGAGAACGAGATGTTCATCCCAACAGCCATCTCTTTGATCAAATGAATGAAATGAACTTTTCTCCAGGAACACTTTCAAGATCTAGAGAGCCATTAGATCACAATTGAAGAGTCCCCTTCAACAAGGACAATGTGATAGTCTGAGGCTTCTTGCCTCCCAAATTCCCAAAGCCACCGCATAAACCTCTGCAGACCGCATCCCCCTCCCCAATCGGGCCAGAAAAAGCATGAATGATGGTTGTGATCACCGTTGTGTATCACCAATATGGGAGATGTTTTAGAGCTTGATTAATTTTTCATTAAAATTATGTCTTTAGGTGTGTAGGGATTTCTTCGTTGTCAGCTCTTGTGAAAAATTCAGAAAATAGCCAAGTTGCGATCGAGTTATTTTTTACGAGGGGATGGATGGGGTTTAGTTACAACCGTTATCAAGGGGTTGGTGAAGCAGTTAGTAAAATACCAAATCAAAGATCTTTCCTAGATTAAGGGTTGCATTTTAATTTCCTGCTTTTACTGAATCGATTCAATTATTTAATAAAAAGTATTTTAGTTTCTCTTATCTAATGATTTTCAGTTGTATTAGTATCATTAAAAGATCGTTTAGGGAAAGTTATATTTCCTTGAATCCTTCAATGCTGGTGGTTAAGTTGCATAAAGAAAAATATGATACCCTTGTAGGATTTTACTTACACCTATTTGTTTAGAATTGACCTAAGACATTATTATGTAAAAAATTAATTGGTCCATTTTGGACTAATTATCATTTTGAAATTAAAGCATGCTTTCAAATTTTAAATTGTTGTCTGCAAGTTTGTGTTCATCTTCCTTCAATGTTGTCGATGAATTTATCTATTTACAGGAGCAATGGAAAATTAATACTCCTGCTCCTAGGCGGAAAGAGAGGTCCCAGATTGAAGATGAGGAAGGTGGGCAGAGTGAGAAGAAGCGGAGGAAAGGTGGGAAAAGGAGAAAGAAGGATAAGAGCTCAAAGTCTCGTTATGAGACGGAGGAAGCTGATGCATACACGATGGATGATCATGAGGAAATGGAAGATGAAGATGCAAACATGATGATTGATCAAGTGGATGTTGGTGCAGACAATCCTCAGGATCCTCTTGCAGCAGCTGGACTCGAAGATTCTGATGCTGAAGATGATGATGTAACTCCTCTCTTTCTCAACTATTTATTGCAATGTTATTTTATATATTTATTTACTTGGTTGAGATGTTATGTTTGTTCCTTGGTGAAGGTTGCACAATCCGCCATAAATCGGCGGAGACAGGCATGGTCGGAATCTGATGACGATGAACCGTCAGAGAGGCAGCCAAGGTCCAGCCCGAATAGAGAGAATTCAGCCGAGTCGCCCGAAAGTGATGGAGACGTCGGAGAGGAGAGTAACAAACCGATCAGAGATGATGTTGCCAATTCTGATGATGAGGATTGAAAATTGAGATTCTCTTGAAGACATTTTTTTCTGCTTTTTCGAGTCCTGGGGTTCAAGTTCACAACTGTAAATACCTGTAAGAGATATCTATTTAATAGTATGACACAGATATACTGAACTTGAATCCCTATGAACAAGGCAAGAAAAAACACACGGGTTTCCCTGCGTAGTCTTCAAGAGAATCAGAATATCAACCCAAAAGTTCATGTTCCGGATGGTTAGTATCCCCGGGAATGTAAATACTGGTTGGGTTGAACAAAATAACCATTTTTTATTAACATTATTTAATATATTATTATTATGCTAACAACAAAAAAAGAACGGAGTAGTACAAATGAATGGTCAGGAACTGCTATGGTAATTTCATTTTGGGAGATCTTTGGTGTAGCTTTCGGATTGTGTTGGATCGCCCGAAAGCTGCTATTGTCTATATAAAGTAAAACATATATTGTTATATATGAAAGATAAATTATATATTATATTTATACTCATTTCATATGCGGGATCGGGGATCCGATCGCTGGTCCAGATCCGGTACAAAATAGATTATCTAGTTTATCTTATAAACGAAAATAAAAAATTTGGATTGGCCGGACTGGTTTATTTTATAAACGAAAATAAAAAATATGGATGTGCCGGGGACCGGTTGTTGGGCAGGCGGTATGGTCATTGGTGGAATTGGTTTGGACTGTTTAATTTATAAATTAAAAAAAAAACAAAAAAAATATTGAACCGATCATCGGTTGTACACTTAAGTCACCAGAATGCCTAGCGGATGGTCCAGAGCATCTGTATATATACATACAAACTATACTTCATGTATAAGGACATTTTAGTTTTTATGTTTATGCTCAACCACATATATATATAAGAGAGGACATAATCCATAAAATATCTCAATTTAACTTTTCATTGATGATGCATGTTTTGTAATGGACAACATATTATAAAAGATCTTTGACAGATAATATAAATAAACTAATACAACCACCCTTTCAGAGAAGAGACAAGGGGGAACGATATTGAAAATGACTGATACGTTAATTAGAATGTATATTTTAGAGCAAGAAAACTTCATAGTTTGAGTGACTCAAAGTCTATAACATATATTGAGAAATACACATGTACATGACTGACTATTCCCTTTTTCTTTCAGTGCCTTTACTCACTGTTGTCTTCTACTTTTAAAATTTTCAGATTTTCAGAGACTAGATTCAGATTGCCTTTAATGGAGGATACGTTCTGCTATTTATAGAGAATTTATCCTCTTAAATTAGGACAAATGTCATTCAGTAAAGTGTCCATAGAGAAGCTTACAAATATCCCCATGCATTAAAACATATCCTAAATGGCACGTGTATTTCAACACGCCTAAGTTATTTTCAGAAAGTAGGGTGAGTCATTCAAACTTTAAAAACTTGCTTTGTGATAGGTTGCTTTAGATCTAGAAGAGCACGGATTGAATGACATGTGTTGCATGCATACAAATCTAAAAGCAATGTTTCCATTCTTGCCGCCATTTCAGATAAGACAAAATTCCCTTTAGATAAATTAGAATGCATATGTTATGATTAGCTGAGGTTTTATCACGTGATGTTCATTCTGAAGAATTTATCTCAATCATCTTTAAAGTAAATGAGTCACTTAAATATCATAAATACCTTTATGGACTTCGTATATCTCGAGGGAACTCCTTTTGGCAGCTGTCTATATTTCTTCAATGGAAGTCAAAATAACTCTATACTTACAAGGTGACCAGTAGATTCTTGAGTTACTTATATAGAGAACTCGAAGTTGAGTTTCTCTGCGGGGAACTCGTTTAATTTCATGACCAATAGTCCTTGTAAAGAAAAGCTTTATCTTGGAGTCCTTTAAGGTTTATAGCTCCAGCAACCAATCTGAGTGTCCTCAAC
Organism: Pachysandra terminalis; assembly: GCA_031762675.1. Taxonomy (NCBI): domain Eukaryota; kingdom Viridiplantae; phylum Streptophyta; class Magnoliopsida; order Buxales; family Buxaceae; genus Pachysandra; species Pachysandra terminalis. The sequence continues at coordinate 14,758,081 of JAUPMG010000003.1, forward strand.
CTGAATGAAATTAGAAGTAAATATGTTCCCTTGCAAACTCCTTTAAAGTAAAGTAGGAGAAAGTCTCTCAAAGTATGTAGGAAACCATCTTCAGGAATTACTTTTGGAGATGGTGTGAATTCGACTTTTGAAGCTTTTTCCACTAGGGACCTGCTTTAGAAGTCAAATTATTTTATCCAAAATATTATTCGAAGTCAATTCCTAATGATGAATAAGAGTGACTTTGAACTTTACTTTGTAGTTTGAATGCATTTAAGAGCGCATTCGAAGGTAATAATCCATATCTTTGTCTTTCGAAAGGGACAAAATCCTTTGTCCTTTTAAGGGTGACTAACATTTGATGATTTGACCATCTCGAAGTGGTTAGCCTTCGAATTCACCTTCTGGAGGTGGTTAGCCTTCGAGTTCATTTTAGTAGGAGGAGATATACCTCATTCGAGTTCACCATCTGGAGGTGGTTGGCCTTCGAATTCACCATTTGGAGGTGGTTGGCTTTTGAATTGAACTTCAGTAGGAGGAAGTATACCTCCTTCGCAGTTCTTTTAAAACAAAATATAATAAATGGTCTTTCAAAGTTTTATGGATCTGATCCAAGGGTGACTTCTGAGTTTGAAGGCATAAAAAGTGCCCTCGAAGATCTCTCTTCAAGGGAATTATCTTTGAAACATGAAAAAATGAAATACAATCACTCGAAGTCTCTTCTTGGGAATGAATAGATGTGACTTCGAGACTTTATTTAAAGTTTCATATGTTTAAGGGGTTCATTAGGGGTAGTATACCCCTATATCTGTCCTATGAGAGGGATAATGTCATTTAGAAGGAATGGAGAAATCCATAATCCTTTGATTATTTCGAGGACAATTATCCTGCTTCATAAGGAATGTAGATCCTTATCTCTTTGGTCATTTCGAGGGTAGTTAGCCTAGGTCTGTTGGGTTTTGGACACGTGGCATTCCCTCATAAGTTATTTTACAAAAAATGTTGCTTCTCTAACAAGCTTTCCTTTTTGGTGATAAGGACAGTCATATATCTCTTAGCCGTTTCAAATATCACATTTTTACTGAACAGTTTTATCAACGTGCAACTGCTATTGACAACTGGCACGTGAAAGACTGTTGTGTAGCAGGTAACTGCTTTATTGAATGATTCTGTGTATGGGACTCTACCCATTAAACGTATACGCGCGCATTATAGATGGTGCCATGTGTTTAGTGGGTTTAATTAGACCGCTTGATCACGAATAGCCCCTCGATCTCTATTTTCCTACGCTAGAGAGGAAAACATGAGATCGTACCTTGAGAATGACAAGCATTAAATACGCATCCTTCGAGGAGGTGCGTTTTAAATATGGGCTATCATGCGTTGCAGATGTGATGATTGTCTTTTGGGATAAAGTGAACCACCAAAAGAACCTTTTGAATTTCTGCAAAGAAACCGCCATTCTTCTATAAATAAGAAGTTCATTGAAGAAGAAAGCTTCCTCAACTTGAGTTTTTTGAGCCTTCTTTGAGTTTTCTGAGTTCTTGCTTTCTTCCTTTCTTCTTTCTTTTCAACAACCACTGTAATGGCTTCCAAGAAGGCTACCGCTGGGAAGAAAGTAAACCCAAGCTGGTGGTGTCTACTGACTCATTCTAGGAAGGGGTCAAGCATCACTAGCCTTCCGGCACCGTTCAAAGCGGAGAGGGTCTTCTTAGCCCCTATGGGGAAACTGAATGGATGGAGGTTGGTTTCCCTTGCCTGAGCACAACGCATGTCTTTTACTGTGAGAGAGGGGATTACCCTCTGTCTGAAATCAGATTCTGGTCCCATTTCAATATTTCTCCTGGTTGGCTAGAGTGGGTGGCTCACGTCATGGAGAATGATGACTACCGGAAGCTTCTGGATGTTGCTGGAGTGCTAGAGGCGATCCAGGTCTCTGTGAGATATTTCCACAGAGATTATAAAGCTCTGAAATAGTTTGTCCTCCAGTGGGATCCAGAGGACCATGTCTTTGTGACTGCCTTCGGGGAGATCACATTGACTTTGGAGGACGTCGCTATCCTCTGTTACCTACTAATAATGGGAGAGGAGAATCCGGGGGCTAAAGCCTTGAATGATGAAGAAAAGCTCGCAATGGACACGTTGAAGGCATGTATGAAGAAGTCCCTAAAGAAGTCTAGTTCAAGGGGAGAGGCGAGGACCATAGTTCAAAGTATACCTTTAGGGGCTGGGTAAGGTACTTCTAGAATGAAGAAGAGACCCTGAAGACAAGCAGCATTTCCATTAAGAGATGCTGGGGTGAAGGCTTGAACAGCTCAGTCCATTTGGAGGTCTTCATCGCTTTCTGGCTTGCGAGGTTCATCCTCGAGGGATACCTTGTGGACAAAGTGGTTGAAAGGGTATTCCCCTTGGTAGTGAAGATAGCAAGGGGAACTCGAGTGCCCCTTACTCCATTGGTCTTGGGATCACAGTATGAGCACCTCGACTTATTGTATGAGGACATGACCCGAAGTCGAGGGGAGAGGTTGGTGGAAACGTCTGTGGATGCTAACTTCCTGTTGTTGTTCCTATGTGAGAGGTACGACAGATACGCCCCCTCTCAACTTCTTGTTGTTGTTCCTATTGTTGTTGATCCCTCGAGCATTGATCTGGTTCGGGATGAAGCCGAAGCGGAATGTCAGACTGTCTGCAATGCTGGACATGGAGGCGGAATACAAGTTCTGTCCTTACCGCCAAGGAGGGATCAAACTATTGCAGCCTGATTGCACCATGCTGGAGGGAGAGTACCCTCGGAACACCAATAGCTGGCTTGCGCTGAAGCCGGAGAACAGAGCTTTCCTGGTGATTGTGCACCCTGGGTACCTCCTGAGCTTTGCGAAGGAGCATGGAAGCAGCTACCCAACATACAACCCCCATCGTGTGCTGCGACAATTCGGAATGGATCAAATCTCTCCTACTCATAACATTGCAACTATCAAAACTCCAGAGTTTGCAATGGAGTGAGTGGGACAGAGATTCTCCCGGACACACGAGTATATGGGGATGCCTATGAAATGGGACGCCATCCCCACCTCCATAGAGAGAAATGGCAAGGTCTCTCTATGGTGGGTAGACTACTGGACCAATGCTTTGAAGCATTTGGACGAGTTCTGCATTGGACAAGCTGTGAAGTCGAAGGCAGACTTTGGTAGAGCAAAGGAGTAGAGGCTAAAGAAGCCAGACAAGAACCATCAAGTCCAAACAGGGGATGGTCATCCCACCCTCTATGAGATCCCTGGTCACCTTCTAATCATAGATATTTATGAAGGGAGGAAGGAAGGAGGGGAAGAGTTTGTGGAGAATTCTGATAAGGTTCCTGCTGGCTGGCCCGAAGGAGAAGAAGAAGAAGTAAGAGGAGGAGAAGAGGAAGACAAAGATGAGGATGAGAATGTCCTTATACGGGAGCTCCTGGTGCACAGAAGAATTCGAAGTGCCAGAGTTCCAAGAATCCCTTCTCTTGGAAGGGTGCCCTTGGCTCCAGGGCCCATCCTCTTTGACCAAGTCCTCCCAGAGGGACCTCTCCTTGCAAGGGCAATGCCAAGCCCTCCAAAGGAGCAGCGCACAAGGGTGAAATCCATTGCTGCCCGCACTCTGAAGGTATGTATAATTTGCTTATGACCTTTATCCTTCTATCTTGATTTCTTCTATCATGTATCTGTTTCTGATTTTGTTTTGTTAATCCTTTGGAAGATGTCAGCTGGAGGGGGAAGGGGAGAGACTTGAAGTAAGTGATATTTTAGTCAAATCCCCTTCAAGGCAGAGTTCATGGGCGTCAACTGGGACCTCAAAGGAGGGAGCAGCACCTTGGACGCCCACCAGCAGCAGAGTCCCCCTTCCTTCGGAGAGGCCTTCTTTTGGTTCTCTTGGCAGGGTTCTTCCTCTCCTGGGAAGACTGGTTGGTCGAGTTCCTATCAGCAAGAGTCCACTTCCTCGAGAAGTTGCTGCAGCTGGCTCTTCAAGGCCTCCTCCTCCACTCTTCAAGGGCTCTTCCTCTGGTAAGTAACTCCCTTGTATAAGTTAACTGTTTAAATGCCTTCCTCCTACTGACTTTAGCATTTTTTTTTGTGCAGCCCTTGCAGTGAGAGAGGAAGGAAGAGTTGGGACTAAGGGACCTCAAATTACCCCTCCTACCTTGCCCCAAAGGAACCTCGGCAAGGCTCCCATAGGAGGGATACAACAGAGGGAGGCCCCTAGGGTGAGCAGGGACCCTCTTGCTCCCCAAACTACAACTTCTGGTAGTGCCACTACCATAAGAGAAGAGGAAGGAGGGACTTCAAAGGCTGCCACTGATGAAGTCTTGTCTATTCCTCCTTTGATCACCGTTTACTCCCTTTCTGATGTAAGTTTTCTTTTCCCTCAAATGTTGTTTTTTCTTGTAAAATGTTAGATAATTCTAACTCTTTTGTTTCTTGCAGGATGATGATGAGATAACCTCCCTTGTTCCTTCGAATATTAAAGAAGGGAGAGGGAGTGTTGAGGAAGCAACTCCTCCTGTACAGAAATAAGTCGAGGTTGTTGCCCAAAATAAAGAGGAAGAGGTCACTTCCGGACCTCCATCCGTTTCCATGGAGGCCACAACTATGCATACTGAAGTGGTCCCTCATGCACCTGTTGCACCAGTGCAAGAACCTATCATCCTTGCTGATGATCCCGTGAGGCCAAGTGCTGAAGGGATATCTGAAGTCACTCCTTCGGTGGAAGCAGAAGTTGGAACACCGTCTTCCCCTCCTGCAGCTCCTACTCATACTTAGGCACCTGTAGAAGTTTTGAAGTGACATCCTCTTCTGGTGTGAAGCGGAAGAGAGAATCCGTTGCCATACCAGCCATCCAGAAGATGAGGAGTTGTCCCTTGATCTAGTAAAAGATCCTGATGAAATGGAGATAAAATATTGGATGGATCTGTTGCCAAAGATAGCCCTGCCAAGTCAAAAGTTCAGAAGCTTTGAATATAGAGAGTTATGCAGTCTTCTAGAGATAATGAGCCACAGAAGTCTGCATAACACTACTACTGAAGACTTGGAGGACTGGGGGAAGACTGTGATCTGTCTAAAACAGATGGACTTCTAGTTGGAGTGGCTGGAGAATTGGCTGGAGCAGTTGAGGACCAAGATGGAGAAGTTCAGCATGGTAAAAGAACTTGAGACTACTGTCTTGGTGGAGACAAAGGAGGTAAATAGGTTCAAGGAGGTTTTTGAAGGCTTCAAAGTAGATGTGAAGGAAATGGAAGAAGAAATCATTCGTCTTGATCGCCTAATGAAAAACTCTACTGAGTTACTTGAAAAATTCAAGCAGGCTCAAGAGGACATAACTTGTGATTTATCCAAGGAACAAGTAAAACTCATGGAGGCACAAACTGCTCTTATGAGGGCAAGCATTCCAGTTCCAGGAGCTTCAAGGCTTAGACTGCTCGAAGAAGCCTTCGAAAGCATCACTGAGTCTCAACTCACTGGAGGACAGTAGTTTTATTTTCTTTTTCTTTTGTAATGTACTTCTGTTGTATAAGATAGAATTCTATTGTAAAGACAACTTCATTTATATACTCAATAAAAGTACTTTCTCAACCATTTCCCATTTACGAATTGACCATCTCGAGGTGGTGAGCCTAAATGTAAGCATGGGCATCAATGCTGCTGATGAACAGAGAAGGTGCAAGCATAAGCTATCAACACCGCTAGGAGATATTGAAGTAACCAGAAATAACCTTGCAATATATGACAATATATAGCAATCTATAGGTTGTTATCATGTGACTGTTTGGGCATTTATTGCAATAAATTGAAGAAGTCATTCGAATTTCACAAAATACTCTTCAAACCTTTGTTCACTTTCGAGATAACCCCTTTTGGTACATTAATCTGTACTCCTTCGAGGTAACTGCATACATCTCATAAGGTGACTAGTATATTATCGAATTACCCATATAGAGACCTTAGATTTAAGTTTCTCATCAGGCAATTCGTTTTCATGATCAATTATCCCTATAAGGAAAAGTCATCATAGAATCCCTAAAGGTTCTAGGTTAAATAACCAACTTGAGTGATCTTGAATTGAACTTAGTGAGATTAGAAATAGACATGTTTCCTTCGTAACAATCTCTTAAATAAATGCATAAATAAGTCCCATAAGGTTGTGCTAAGGATGTCATTCGAAGGTGACATATGAGAGTGTGTAAACATGCATTTGAAGGCCTTACCTCTGGGGATTTCCTTCGAGGTATAGTGTGAGATGTCGCCTGAGGGTGGTTAGCCCCATGTGTAATGATGAATTGACCATCTTATGGTGGTTAGTCGTGAAAAATAACAAATTGACCATCTTGTGGTGGTTAGCCGTGAAAAAAAAATGACGAATTGACCATCTTTGATCCATTCTTGCAATAAGGTATCAAGCTGAGCAGGATAACAGGTTACCTTGGGAGGTGGTGTTGCTATTGTTGTTGCTAGGCCCGCCTTTCTTCTTTGGAATGGGCTCTTATTCCTCCTCTGCAGTGGCAATAAGAGTGTGCTTCCTTTCTCCTTTCCTCTCAGGAGTAGGAATAGAAACATTCGTCTTCTTGGTAGACTCATAAAGCTTAGTGAAGCTTTTGAAGTCATGATTCTCCATGTGTATTCGCTATACGAGAAGCATACCATTGATGCAAATTCTAACAAATCTTTCCTCAGAAGCCGCTTCAGTGCAAGTGATCACAAGATCTCTGAAATGCTTAACATAGTCCACCAGATCTTCATTTGGCCTTCGTCTTTCATGGTTGAGGTCAATGATAGTGATCTTCTCCTTTGTGATGAACTTGAGCAACCACGTCTTCCCAAGTATGAACTGAGCCAGGTTCCAACCTGTTGTATCATGTGTATGCCCACTCAGAAAGTGACTTTGAAAACTCACGTAGACGGAGCTCCTTGTCACCAGCATAAGCCCCCAGAGCTTCAATGAAATGATTCACATGCTCCCTGACATTCCCACTTTGCCTTGAAAACTGAGGAAAGACGTGAGCTTCGTAGTCCTTGGGATATGGCTTGCTAAGGAGTGACTCCGGTTACGAAGGACAGAAATCATTCCCAATACAGCCTATGTCCTTTGGCCGGGATTTTTGAAGAAGAGCTTGCACATCAGCAATGGAAACAAAGTCAGTTTTGGGAGCAAATGAAGGCATGGATGTATATGAAGGAGGTTTACTGTAGGAGAAGTTTTTGGGATGAGATTTGGTGGAGGATTAGGACCAGGCTTGTCAGAAAGAGCAATCAACTGAGCCTGTAGGATCTGGATAGCCTCCTTGATAGACCTAGCTGTCATAATAGGGTCTTCAGGAGGAATAGGTTCCTGAGGAGGATTCTGTTCTGGAATTTCTTCCACAAAATGAGCAGTATTTAAAGTGGATGGATCCATGAATAAGAAATAAGGCAAATACAACAACAGACAAATATAATTTGAAAGGAACGACTACAAACACCCCAGTGAAGACACCAAATGGTGATGCGGGTTTTGTAATGGACAATATATTATAAAAGATCTTTGAAAGATAATATAAATAAACCAATACGACCACCCTTTCAAAGAAATAGGTACAGAGAATCTGTCTCGAGATAGCCTAAACCGTTGCGCAACCGTTCTATCAAGAGTGTTCCGTCTCAAATATGACATGTGAATAAGATAGAGAAGAGACAAGGGGGAAGGATATTGAAATAACTGATACATCAGTTAGAATGTATATCATAGAGCAAGAAAACCTCATAGTTTGAGTGACTCGAAGTCTATAACATATATTGAGAAATACACATGTACATGACTAATTATCCCCTTTCTTTCAGTGCCTTTACTCACTGTTGTCTTCTACCTTGTAAATTTTCAGATTTTCAAAGACTCTAGATTCAGATTGCCTTTAATGGAGGATACGTTCTGTTATTTATAGAGAATTTATCCTCTTAAATTAGGACAAATGTCATTCAGTAAAGTGTCCATAGAGAAGCTTACAAATATCCCCATGCATTAAAACATATCCTAAATGGCACGTGTATTTCAACACGCCTAAGTTATTTTCAGAAAGTAGGGTGAGTCATTCAAACTTTAAAAACTTGCTTTGTGATAGGTTACTTTAGATCTAGAAGAGCACGGATTGAATGACATGTGTTGCATGCATACAAATCTAAAAGCAACTTTTCCATTCTTGCCGCCATTTCAGATAAGACAAAATCCCCTTTAGATAAATTAGAATGCAGATATTATGATTAGCTGAGGTTTTATCACGTGATGTTCATTCTAAAGAATCTATCTCAATCATCTTTAAAGTAAAGGAGTCACTTAATTGTCATAAATATCTTTCTGGACTTCGTATATCTTGAGGGAACTCCTTTTGGCAGCTGTCTATATTTCTTCAATGGAAGTCAAAATAACTCTATACTTACAAGGTGACCAGT
>JAUPMG010000003.1:14806575-14825124 GCA_031762675.1 Pachysandra terminalis
AATCATCGGCAACCTAGGAAACAAAACTTGCATAAGAATGATTCTTTCAAAAGACCAAAGCAGAACAAGAATATTAGATTAAAGCACAAAGGACTATTTCTAGTTTTAAGAGTTTTAAAAGAAAGAATAAAATTGTTTCTAAGGGTCTCAAAAATAATTGACAATCTTGAGAAAAGAATTAGTAAAAAAATAATAACTGAAATACGTAAGATGGCAACAATCCATGATGACAAGTTATGACATAATAATAAAAATTCAAATCAGATGACGAGAAGATGAAAAAACCAGCAAGAAAAAGTAAATAGCATACTTGGGCACTCCCTAGAACTAGAAAATCAAGTGTTAACTTGGTCATCCCAGTGAATGCCTGAAAACACATTTTCGTATAATAACGGAAAGAATTTAAACTTTTCTTGCTCATAATAACAGAAACAGCCTTATTGAAGAAGTGAAAAAGAATACGCAAAAAAGTTACAACAGTTATTTTTTTTAGGAATTATATTCATATAGAAGAGAAGGAAAGAATGTACAAAGAGGCTCCAAAAAAGAAGCCCACACAAAAATATAATGCAGGAGAGAACAGACTACTCTATAAGAATATCCTCACTAGGGATTCCACAAAGAAACGGATTCTCGATACACACCAACCCTAGCAAATCTATTCGCTACCCCATTGACCGATCAGGGCACATGGGTGAACGGGACGTTCAACCTATCAAAACACCAGCTACACGAACTAAATAAAACCAGTGCCACGAGTGAGCACTCCTCTCCATCAACCACGAAATAAGAACCTGAGAGTCACCCTCCACCACTAAGTCTCGAAAGTCCAAGGACCTAGCCTCTCTCAGTCCAGTCACTAAAGCATAGATCTCAGCTTTGATTGTATTGCTTTCCCCTAAAGGCCCAGAAAATACGCGTACAATGTTGCTCGCCTGGTCTCTGAATACACCTCCTATCCCTGACATACCTGGATTACCAATAGATGATCCATCAAAATTCAGCTTAATTGCCCCTGCTTCAGGAAACCGCCAGCTTATTTGACAGATCTCTATATGTGTATGAAGCCAAACAATTGTGCTCCAGTCCCTGACTACCTCTAATACTGAGAATCAGAACAGTTATTTTCAAGTTACCAAATGCTCCAACAAATCTCTCTTCTCCACTAAGCATACGACTCCCTCTCTTCCATAAAACATAGCATATTTGCTAGTATTCTATTCACCATTAAATATACCATTAGCTGTTAGAAATCTCCTCTCTTTCCCTCTTCCATATAACACTCATGGCAGAACTACTTCACAGGGAAGGGGCAATGATTATCATGGCGAAGCTTGGTTGGGATGTACCCAATCAATAGATGGTATTTGGATAGAAAATGGCATCAATATCCCATCATTTGCATGCTGCCATAGCAATTAGGGACTTCTAGCATGCCTGCCTCCATGTGCCAACTTTTTCTCCTTTTTCTCCTTCCCAGCTCTCTTCAATGCCTTCAAAAAACCTGCTCGCCAAGTCAGTGCAGACCATGGCTGTGCATTTAATATCACGTCTTTTGGTTTTTTACGTGGCTTGTACCAGACTCCTTGCTGTATCTAAATACCTGCTTTATAACCTTCATGGAGCATTTTTCACCCTCTCCCTGGCAATGCTCTAAGCTTAGGAAAGGAAATTATAACACTGCTTTTAGAAATGGGAGTGAATCCAGGCGATTCTTTCTGCCACATGCTACCACTCCCAGCTCGACCATAACGAGGGAATCCTTCATCTTCCATTGTCATGTCCATGGAGATGCTTTCATTCTGTCTATCTGGCTAGGCACCTGGGGCAGTTGATTATGGCTACTTTTCTGCATTCCCCGAGATCTTGTAACAGTGTTGCTGATCATTTGGCCAGAGCGGGTGTGGGAAGGATGGATCTATTTGCTGGTCCCCCTCCCCTGGATTTGTTGGGCGATGGACCTCCTATACCTTAGTTGGGTCTCACTAGTTGCTTCCTGTTTTTTCCTTTTATTTCTGCACTGCTTTTTTTTCTTTTGCACCGTCGGTGCCCTTCTTGTGCACCACGGTCTTCTTGCTCCCTTTGTACTGTTTAGCTTTCCATTGATATATATATTATCCATCTCTCAGCTATTCATAAAAAAAAATGACCTCTACATTCAATAGGCTCCATGTACAGTTTCCTCTACCTTGACACTACATTGGTGCCCCCCCACTCCATTGTTTTTATTGATTTTACCGAAAAAGAAAAGAAAAAAACTTCTATGTTCACTATATTTATGTATACGCCTCCAAAAATCCCTCTACATTTTTTTTTATTTACTAAATACCTTCTGATTTTGTCTATTTACTCAGGCCTTTGTAATTTCAAATTATTTTAATTTTATTTCTGAACATTTTAACACTCTAAACTCCAAATCGTAATCAACATATGATTAATTCTTTAGTGGATTCTAACCCACCCCAGGTTGCTTAGTTGGTAAGGGCGAATAGGGGATTGTGTGGGTTAGGTGCACGGTCTCAAGTTCGATTCCCCAGCTGAGCAGGTTCGGATTTAAGTGGAAGGTTGCTGCGCAAGCCTCCTACTTGGGATTAGTCGGGCTAAGGCCCGAACACCCAAGTTATAAAAAAAAAAAAAAATCTTTAGTGGATTCTATTTTCAAATGTTTTGTAGAATCAATTATATTTTATACAATGCAATGACAAAATATAATATATTCTGTCAACATAGGTACTTTGTCCTTTCTTCCTTTTTTTTTCTTTTAATTAAAACTTTGTCAATTCTTACTTAAGGTATCTGGCCTTGTGTGGAATCTCCCCTTTCGCAAGGCCGTGTGTGATGCCGAGTTAGGCGAGTTCGCATCTCTCTTTGTGTTGGTTGGGGAGGTTTTTGTGTGCCTGAAGACTCCAGATTGGACGATTTGGTATTTAGATTCCATACGTGCTTTCTCGTGTCAATCTTGTTTTAACCATTTCAGGTTCAATCGTATTGGGCCTCCTATTCCTTTTCACGCCAGCTCGGTGTGGTACCCTCTCAATCCTCCCAGAGTTAAAGCTTTTGTTTGGACTGCATTGCTTTATCGGATCAACACTGCGGATATGCTCCAAAGGAGGAGGAGATACATGGCTCTTTCTCCACATATGTGCTTTTTATGTAGGGAGGAGGCAGAGTCGCTGGATCATCTTTTTATTCATTGTCGTTTGGCAGCGGAAATCTGGTGCTTCTTCCTTCACGCCATTGGGCAAGATTGGGTGATGCCGAGGAGTTTATGTGCTTGCCCAGTGGAGTTTTCCGGGTTTGATTGATAGGGGGCATATCATGTATCGATTGCTATTTCAAGTTGTTCTGTGGCACATTTGGAGGGAGCATAACTCAAGGATCTTTCAGGACAGTTTGGCTCCAATGTCGACTGTGATCGAGGGTATCATGACTTTTGTATCCTCTTGGGCATCTATTCCCCCTTATTTACTCTTGGAGAGGTGTCCTCCTAGGGCTGGGTGGGTGAAGCTGAATTTTGATGGTTGTTCCACTAGTGCCCAAGGTTCTTCTGGGATAGGCAGTGTTTTCAGAGATAGGGGAGGTTGTGTTCTATTTGCGTGCTCTGGCCCGACGGGTGATGGCGATTCAGTTCGGGTGGTGCTAGAGGCTCTAGTTGTTGGTTTGCGCATTGCTAGAGCTCAGGGTTATCTGGATCTAATAGTTGAGGGATCTTCCTCTTCCATTATTGCTTGGATGGAGAGGTCGGAGTTGTGTGATTGGAGGCTTTGTCACCCGGTTCGCTTTGCTTGCTCTTTGATCAGTGGGCAGAACATCTTGTTCCGGCTCGTGTCTCGGGAAGCTAATCAGGTTGCCGAGCTTTTGACCAGGAGGGGATCAGAGCGTGGCTCTTTGTTTGAGGGGTTTCCTTCCACTGTCATGTTACAGGCGTAGGTGTTGGGTTTGGGTCTTAGTTGGTTCTTGGGTCTTTTTTTGGGGCAGAGTTTTTGATGCTTTGGTTCTTCGTCATGCTCTTAGATCTTCTCATTTGGGCATGAAGTTTGTATTTCTTCCCATTCTATTTTATAAATATGATCTCATGAATTATCAAAAAAAAAAATGGATACTTGATAGCAACACACTTGTGTTGGTGTTGCACTTAACAAGGTTAAAGCACTATGATCATTTCATGAAATCGAGATTGGCCGAAACTGTGTTGGGGTTTCGCACTTGTTGTACGCTGATAAACCCCAAAAATTGTTACTGTATTTTTGAACTCTAGTTTGTCAGAAAACCAAAAGATAGTGGATACTTAAGCAAGAAAATAGGAAACATATTGATATGGTAAGGTTACCTGTAAACGGAACACAAAGGATAAGTGACTTTGCTTAAGGTGTTCCTGCAAAAATAAGAAGCATGCCAACTCTCATCAAAAGAACCTACACAGAACAGCGAATCTGATAAATCTTTACATAGGTAAATAAAGTAGAAGGAAGCATCATCCTGTAAACTAATACAGATAATTCTCACATCATACTAATGACACAAAAGAAAGAAAGAAAGAAAGAAAAAAAAAAGGTTTGGCCTTTTTTACCTGTCCAAGAAGTATTTCATTGAACTCACTCATTGAAGGAGTTCTCTCAACAGCATGAATCTGATAACAAATTTTACAGCATTTCAAAGATCATAAAAGGACTGTGTCCAGAAAAAAAATTATGAAAAAATACATAGACAAATTGATACAAAATCAACTAGGATAAATTACTGAAACTTGGTTAAAAAAAAAAAAAAAAGATTGACATTCACCGAAAAAAGGGACATATTACCCAAAAAAAATCATGTAGGTAAGAACATGAAGATTTCTGAAATCTTTCCCAGACGAGAAAGTGCAAAATAAAGCACTCCTCAGGTTAATCAAGTTTGAACATATATTACTCTCCTATAGGGGTTGAAAATGAGAGTCTACAATTAGAATGATGCTTACTAGCATCTGAAATGCTTGTTGAAAAATCTGATGCAACTAATTATGACAGGACCACCTTTCCAGCGTTAATTCAAATTCTTATGTTAGCTAACCTAGGAGCTTGTCCTTGAGATAGGAGCAGTGCTCCTTCACGTGAAAATAAAACCAATCTAGTTACAGATATCAATGTTTCCAAACTATAAAACAATTGTTCACCAAATAAAAGTACAAAATAATTTCTTTCAGATCATAGTAACACAACAAGTAAAGGAATTCTATCACTCATATATTATGATCCATAATATGATCTATAGCAAACAAAATGAACCACTGGACAATAATGAAATTATTAACAGGGCTGTCATCTAAGTTTCAGAATATACAAACTAATAACTAAAAATTAAGAGAAAACGGCGGCAAAAGACCCATCAAATTACACCTAACCTCCAGGCCTCCAGGAAAGCAGAATGAAAGAAGATCCTTATATTTGAGCGGTAACTGTCTTTCTGGAGGGTATACGAATAAAACCTGAAAGTACAAAAAAGGAAGATTATTTTCACAGTCCAAAATATTTTCGAACAAAAATTTGAAAACTTGCCAGTGGCCATCAGCACCTGAGGTTCAAGGTTAGGCTCTACTCGAGCTAGGTTTTGGCCACCCAGTGCGCTTCTCAATTTCCCTGAGCCCTCAGATTTTCTCGCAAATATTTGCTTTTGAAGTGCCTGAATATCAGTGCTAGGATGAAGCCCAACAACTACCATGCTCTCAAAAAGCCTGGATGGTTCTTTCATAGTCCGATGATTCTGAACAATTTAAAAACATGAAGTATCAGTTAATGCATACAACACAGACACACATGACATATTACTTTTATAAGCAAATGTAAAGGTGTTGTTGCTCATTCTTGTTGTGTGTGGGTGAGATGGGTGAGGGGAAAAGATGGATTAAAGCTTAGAGAAGAGAATTGTCAACATGCAATAGATTTATATTTAAACCAAATTTTAGCAACGAAAATTACACGGTATGCATATTTCATGATTTTCATCAAGCTCAAATTCATAACTGACTATGAAGGTAAAATTCAGATCAAACAAAAATCATAACTAATTATGGAAGTAAAATGCAAGTCCTCCACAAGCTAATAGGAGTGTTTGCAAATAGGGATGGCATGGCAACAGGTTGAGTTTTGTACAGGTTTTGACAGACCCTCACCAAACCCTCAGAAGAACAGACTACTCCAAACACACCCCAAACCCAGAGGCAGGGGTCGGGCGGGTTGTCCCTTTGTGATAATTATGTATTATAAATTTTTACATAAAAATGTACAATTCTAGTCGTAGTTGAATGGCAATGGAGTGGGTTCGGAAGGATTTTTGCAAACCCAAACCCAACCTTCTACTTTTGGCGTGCTGAATCCCCCTAAAGAATTGGCTTCATACATTTACCCATTTAATCAACGGCATTGCTACCTCTATTCAGAAATAAGATTTTCTTAAAAGCAAAGTCGACAGCATGAAGCATACCAGCAACTGCAATTGAAAGCTTGCCCATTGACGCTTTTGGCTAGTTAAAACTTCTGGATTATAAGTTACTCTTTTCACTTCAGGAGGAGGTGAGAAGCCTTTTAATACTTTGGTGACCTGTCGCTGTAGTTTCTTCAGCTGGCTGTTCTTGTCCTCATCTTTCGATGAAAATACAATAGATGGACGGGGTGAGCGAACAGCAGTGGCAGCGGCAGCTACAGCTTTGGCAACATCTTCAGTTGTCTGCATGAAAAATGAAGCATTCCATCCAGGGCTACCAGTATCTTCATTCTTAGCCATAGTTTATAAAGCTACTCAATATCCCTTCCTGCCAAAGAAAGTAAGTTATACGACTTAAGCAACAAATACGAGTTTGAAATACTTAGAATTGTTATAAGCGGTATTATTTTTCCCCACTGAAGCACTAAAATCCTACAAACACTCCAAACTCAAAACTGGTTTTGTAGAAAACTGAAAACTATAAGTAAGAGATTAAGTTAAGCCAGTGGTTGATCTTGCAGGCACACAATTCAAATTATCAGAAAATTCTAAAAAAGAAGGAAAACGAGGATCAAGAACCAGAGAAAATCCTTTCTAAAACCGAATTTAGCAAAAAGAAAATTTTGATTTCTGTGAAGAATCCTTCATAAAACAAAAGTTAGCAAAAAGAGAATTTTGATTTCTCAATCAACTCCAGACCACCGGAAGATTCCCTACCGCTTGATGGTTTCCATAGTTCATCAACCTCAGTTCACAATGAGAAGAAGAAAAACTACAGGACATTACCTAGTAAGGAAATACATGAATGTCCAATAACCTTAAAAGAAGTAAAAAATGAAACTTATGTACAATGAGTTTTAAGTAAATCTCCCATAAAAATAGAAGACTTCCACAGTACCTAAAGCAGCATTGCAACCGGTTTAATGAATAATATAGAATTAAGAAATGTCTATCACTATTATAAAGCAAAGATCAAGCATTTCTAAAAGATTCACAGCTCTTTTTATCATTCGAGAACCTAAATAAATGGAGATCCATAGTTTGGTATGCTTCTTGGTTACAACCACGTTCAACAATTGGTCATCATATTGCTTTCTAAATTTTCCACTTAGATGCCACACCAAAATTTTGCTCGATTACAAAGCTACCATAAATCCAGCTTTGAAAGCCAAAGACTACAAACTGAGCCACCCATCATAACCACTGGTCATCAATTCACACACACAACTTTCATTTTTATCAGCATTCATTCCGTTGCTTACCAAGGTCAGCAATAGGCCTGCCAACAAAAGCTGAAATACTTAAAATATATTATTTGCCAGCATCATATCCGTATTTCTGTACCATCCAAAACAAACTTCTTTTCCTTATTTCTTGATGAGGCAAAATATGTATCAAAATGCATATAAGAGGCAAGCCCCATGTAACACTTTTATCCAAAAAGAGTTACTGAAAGAACACCCATAAGCTAAGGCTATACAAAATATGTACCATCAAATAGCAGGGTATTCCAATCTGAAGAGAAAAGTATATAGGATAAGCATTCGATTCTTATAAAGGAGATGACTAGCAAGCTTTCCTTTTACCAATCGTATCTTCAAAAAATGCAGTTGCTCCTTTCCTCCCACATACAGCATCAAGTGACAAAAAAGGAATAGCTTCCACTCTACACGCAACAATATATACCACTTCAACCAGCTAAAAGAAAGATCTTGTCATGATCAGGAAATGACAATGATCTATAATACTTGATGCCATACTCCGCTAGCAAAGTTGAAATGACTATAAAATTTGTGTCAGCCAATCCAGGTCAAGTCAAACAAGTTCCATGTACCTTAGCTGATTGTGGGGTCATACAAGGTATTTCAACTTGTAATACACTCTTTGTGACTGGCCAAATCCACCTCCTACAGCTTTTTTAAACCATATAGCTTCATTTAGTATGTTTAACTTTGCCGAGGCAGCACTTGACTGTTGCAATAAAGACATGATAGTAACACCAGCAAAGGCTAATCCATCAAGCATCTGGACTACTTAGGATAAAACCAGAAAATCAAACAGAAACTTAATCCCAGCTCAATCATGCTAATATAGTATCTTTTCTAGAATAAGAAAATGACTGGATAAGTGGATATCAATCATATTTGTTATGAAATCACTACACCAAAAGCAGCATAAATTAATGCCAGACCTCTCACCATTTCCATGATTCTCTCTCTATTTACTTAATGCTGCCTCCTTTATCCATATCCGTTTCAGTGGGACTTCATAGAATTGCGTCTTACCCTCAATCTAAAAAGCACATTCACAGTTCATATGGCGCTTTCTACTCTCCATAATTTTAAGTAAGGGCCTTAATAAACCAGGTTACTATAAGATATTCCTTAAAACAACAATCCTAATGCAAAATCATAGTCATTGGGCTATTCAACACTAGACCAATCAGAGTTAACAATCTCAGCTGAGACGTATTCATCTCTGCCGTCTCATAATATTCTGTAGGGCATCACCGAGCACTGCAAATTAGCCATCTCATTTAAGTCTCAGTGCTAGCTGATTTGCACGCCACATCTGAGGCTTTATGCCATGGACCCTGTCTAAACCAGCTTATGCAAGCAGCAGGATATATGAGGGACCACAATCATGTCTTTCTCTCGTATCCTTTCACACAACCCCTTGAACACCCAAAACCAGGGAAGATAAGAAAAAATCACTGAGCCATCTAAAGGGCTACTTGATTATTTTGTCTAATAACGGTGGATAGAAAAAATAATGGCGTGCTAAATTTGATTATAGTGAAGAATAGCAAAGGGTTCACCCATCTAAACCATTTTAGAATTGTTGATTTGCATTTACTCAATTATTTACGAGCAAGGCCTCAGTAGAGAGCTAGGATCCCAGATAAACACTAATTTCAAATGGTAAAATTCCCCCAAAGACGATATATTTTCTCATTGCGAACATGTATGATCCTTCATCTTTGAAGTCCTACTTGAAAGGAACAAACTCATTTTAGGCAAGAGTCCTTATGAGCACCACAATATCTAATCACTTTTGGTGAATCAATATATCTGGATAACTTTTGTCGACCTATAGTTAACATTGACCAGCCTACTATGTTGCACAGGTACGGGTACATCTGTCAAAGTCCCACACGGGTACGAGGTGTCAAATTCAGCAAACCATAAACAATAGGATTCGAGGACACAGCTATATATTTAATTTTTTTAATTAATTTCCTCTTCTTCTTCTCATTGACACAGCATGGGCATGTCCATGGCGTGTAGGTGTCCGGATCCGTGTCCACACGTATGGACACGGGATTCAGCAGAATGAGGGAATTGTCCACTTAACATAGCCATCCTATATTGCTTCATTAAAGTTTAAACATGGAGTTACTTGAATTTGTAATGCTCTCTGGAGATTGTTACCTTCACTTTGTACACTTTAAAGAAGTTTAAACATGGAGTTACTTGAATTTGTAATGCTCTTTGGAGATTGTTACCTTAACTTTGCACACTTTAAAATACCACATTTCATCAGCATCACCTTGTCTCAAGACTCTCGAGTTGAAGTGCCACTTAGAAGGATGGATGCAAAAGCTTAATCTTGCCTGTTGTACCACATTTCAATTTACCTACAAAAGCTTTAATTTCTCCTTCCAATCAACTCTTAGCACTAGGTCCTAATAAATTTACACTGAACTCATGAGCAAAATAATAGCAATCCTCCTTCCAATGGTATCATCTCCGATACTTAAATTATTTAAGTGAAATTCATACTGTTCCCATTAAAAAAAAAAAAAAATTCTTACAAACATTCAATATACAAAATTAAATATAAGAATTGCATTCCCTTAAATTCTTTTCAATTTTTCTATCAGGCTTGCATCAGTAAAAGGAAAAATAAATGCAAATTTCATCTTCCTATAGAGAAACATTCTTCACAACTGTCTTAATTCCACAGTTTTAAATTTAAAAAAAAAATGTTTGATTCAAGCAGATGACTCCAAACAACAGAAGAAACAAAATTCAATAAAAGATCAGCTCATAGCAGGAGCAAAAGAAAAATCAGTATATTATAACAATCACATAGTGAAAAAGAAGTTCAATTTAAACGATTACTAACGAATTCATTTATCCCTTTCATCTTAAACATATTACGAAACTAAAAAGTAACATAAAATAAGAAAACAAAATCGAAGAAAAATCAGTTATTACTACAAACAAACCGATTGCAGAGAAGACACGAACTTCGTATAGAATTTAAAAGCACATACCTCTGAAGAACGGACAGAAACAGTGCGAAGTCTATTGAGAGAGCGAGGGAGGAAGAGAGCTTAGACGGCCATGGCGGGTGAAGCTTTTTTCCCTTGCTAAGGCTTCAGACCTGAAAAGGGGACGACAAAGAGGAAATTTATTTTCGGATATTTAAAAAAAAAAGGATGTTATAGTAGAAAACAGAAAGGCTGAAGATATTCTGATCTGTCTCACCAGTTTAAGTTACATGATAAGCGTTTTTTCACGTGTAAATAACGACGTAGACAATAACATTTTGTCTGGTCCACGAAGCTAGACCAGTGGCTGGAGCGCGCTTGTAATCTGTACTGTAATGCTTGTATCCTGTACTGTAATGCTTGTATCTCGTTACAATGCATAGAGTACAAGAATTACTGTTGCGTTCCAGCCAACCGTCTAACTTCGTGGACCAGACAAATGTTCTCAATGACAACATACAGCTCTTTAGTTGATGGTATTGCAAGTGTATTATGGGTGTAGAGATGATGGGATTTGCCAAATAAGCATCCACGTTTAAAATCATTGTCTCACCAGGTTCCTAATTCTGGTGTGTCTAACTACTAAGACTAGCCTCAAAATGAAAATGTTACTTTTAGTAAACAGTTCTCGTATACGTCGAATGATAAACGGCATGACGACGGACGTTTTGATAATGTCCAGATAAACGCTCATAGACAAATAGACAGAGAGAATCTGTGAATAGATTTTTGGGTAAATTCTACGAGGTTTGGTATAATATCCATATACCTCTTTTATTTTTCTCAAAAAGACAAATACATTCTTCTACTATCACCATACGGACATGGATCTCTCCTATACTAACGGCGCTAAAAAACTTAACAGAAATCATCAATTTTTATATGTCTTAGACTATTTTTATTCTTGTATTTAAACTTATCACACCACCACCACGATGGTAGTGGTGGTGGTTGTGGTATGATGATATGATCGGCTTAAATACACAAACAAAGTAGTCTAAAACATCTAAAAATTTATGATTTATGTTAAATTTTGTTAGTGCCGTTAGTGTATGGGAGATTCATGTCCAAATGGTGATGGTAGAGGTGATGTATTTATCTTTTTGAAAAGGGTAAATTGCACTTACACCCCTTCAGTTATCTGGCAGTGACTGGTAGACCTCCTATGTTTTTTGAAATGGCAATGACACCCCCTGAGTTTTGACTTAATGGCAAAGACACCCCTTCCAGCCAAAATAATTGGTAATAAGATGATTTTACCCTTTAAACACACAAAATGACTTTTACCACCTCACCCCACCACCACCACCACCACCATCTCACTACCACCACCACCACTACTACCACCATCACCCCACCACCACCCCACAGCCACCACCATCCTATTACCACTACCACTACTACTACCACCACCACCACCACCACTACCACTACCACCATCACCACCACCATCATACCACCACCACCACCACTATCACCACCCCACCACCACCACCCCACAACCACCACCACCACCTAAATGTGCAAGGGATCGTCTTATTACCAATTATTTTGGCTAGAAGAGGTGTCTTTGCCATTAAGTCAAAACTCAGAAGGTGTCATTGCCATTTTAAAAAACATAGGGGGTCTATCTGTCACTGCCAAGAATAAGAGAGGTTTATGGGTATTGTACCGAATCTGTGGAATTTACCCTTTTTTTTTTTGGGTAGAAACCATCCGGGGAACTCCTTTTTCT
Organism: Pachysandra terminalis; assembly: GCA_031762675.1. Taxonomy (NCBI): domain Eukaryota; kingdom Viridiplantae; phylum Streptophyta; class Magnoliopsida; order Buxales; family Buxaceae; genus Pachysandra; species Pachysandra terminalis. Next base: position 14,819,049 of record JAUPMG010000003.1, read on the forward strand.
CGGTTTTTTAAAGTTTATTTTCTTCTGTTTGTAGTTACACAGTTGAAAACGGAATCCTTGTTTAGTGCTCATGGTGTGTAACGAGTCTAGATTTCTTTTGTAGGATCTATACTGGTACTGAATTTATGGCTCACGTGTACGGATAATCACACACTAAAGCTTATTTTACAATCTGATGATAATATATTATAGTGTTCTGGTAAACGGGGACCGCGTAAGGGTCAAAGTATGTAGGTGAGTAATATTCTTTCTGAAAGTGTGGAGAGGATAACGTACATCCGGTTTTATGATAGCATGTAATGAGATATTAAAGTCTGCATAGATTATTTATTATTGACAATATGCAAGTCAAATAAATGTGTGGCATACCAGTGCAGTCATTGAAAAGAAAATCGTATGCTGTTTATAAAAAATAAAAAAATAAAAAAAAAAAGAAAAGAAAATCGTATGCCACTCATTGTTGCGATTTTTTCGATGGTACCAATCACGTGATGCCATGTAGACATTGATGAAACTGAATGGTACCAATCACGTGATGCCATGTAGACATTGATGAAACTGAATGGTACCAATCACGTGATGCCGTGTAGACATTGACGAATTGATAACTGGTTATTCCGATGAAAGTGGAAGTTGGTTTAGGGTTGATTTGAATCTTAGGTTTTAGATTGATCAGTCACCGGTTTGGTTAATGCTCTTGTAAAAATCTTGGTAATACTATATCATATATGATTTGTTTCCATCAGATTGATCAATGAGAAGGATTATATTAACCACAATACTGCATTAGTTTGCATATTGGTGATTTGATCGGTCCTTATGTGCCGTCTGATCATAATAACTATCTGATGAGATATTTGATTAACAGGTGGGGTTGTTTAAGCTATAGTAGTAATATTGTCAAGTACAGGGCTTTCCATGCGAATGATTCCCTCTATAGAGAGAGGCACGATGAATGATGATAGCTAGTTCGGCTTCGGCGTTTTTGCTGGCCACTGTCGAAGCTTTTCTCCATGGTTTTCGGATTTTGCCGGTTTGACTAAATATGTAGTCAAGCATACTAATACATCTTATCTCAGGTTGACAATAAACAGGTTTTTAAGACTGACTCCAAGAAAGATGGGTGGTATGGTTGCAAAGCACTATCGATTGGGGCTGTAAACGAGCTCGTATATCTCTAACAATGATAAGGCTCGTTAAAAAAATTTAGGTTCCGAGCTTTGCCTAGCTCGGTTCAGGCTTGTAAAAAGTTCAGCTTATAAAAAGCTTGACTCGTTAAAAAACTTAGATTAGTACTGATGCATTAATATTATAGTTGATAATTATTATTATACGTAATATAATATATTAACATGTGTGATTAATATTAATATATAATATAATATATAAGAATATAAACCTATAATCTCATATGTAAACCGAGCCACGCCTGTCCAAGCTCAGTTCAAGCTCGTTAAGATAATGAGCTGTTTTTTTTTTGAGCTCAGGCTCAGCTCGCGAGCCTAATTATAGAGCTCAAACTCAGCTCGTTGACGACCCCACCGTCGATCATGAACTAGCTCCAATGAGGTGATATTTTTAACCTGTTAGGTTTTTAAGAATCTATATTCTTATACAATCTTTTTTTTTTTCAATGGAAATAAATCATTTAATTTTTGATATATTCCTACTATTTTTTTTCGGCAATACTAACCACATGATGCTCTAGGAGCATCAATGAAACTGATGATTAATCAATCTAAAACCTTAAGGTACAAATTAATCACAAGAAAGATGAGGTGAGTAATAGACATATTTGATGTTGTTCGGGTGTGGTTCAATTAGAAAATAAGATAACAAAAAAAAAGTAGGTTATGGTAGTTTAGGCATGTAAACCATGAATCTATGAAAGTAGTTGTGAAAAGATGTGTTCAAGATTCTATAAAAGAGAGGTGAACTTTAAAAAATTTGATGGAACTGATAAAAAATTATTTACATACTCTAATTTAGTTAAAGATATCATTTTTTGACAATTGAGATGTATGAATATGATTCTTATTGAAGTTATTCTTGACCCCAACTAATCAAGATAAGACATATGATGACGATGACATGAGATGTTCGAATTATGGACACAAGTAAAAACAAAAAAGGTGCAAAGCTTGCTTTAAATATATCACAATGAAGCCTTGTCCGCATTGATCGCATTCATTTCCGATCACTATAGTCTACTTCTTCTTCTTCTTCTTCTTCTTCTTCAATGTAGGTCCTCTTGATTTGAGCATCAATTAGTTGTCTCTTGAGAATTTATCATCTTGATGTTTCTCAATAAAACTCATCGTTTTGATGTAAGATCAAACACTGATGTATATCTCATTCTCACTCTTCTCATACGAGAAAGAGTATAATCCATAATAAAGGTTGCGTTTCGCTTGGCTTGTGCTTATGGATAAGCACTCATTGGATAAGTTGCTAAACGGGAGCACTTAACAATAATAATAAACTGCTTATTTAAAGAAAATAGCATTTGGTAATACATTTATTTAGTACTTATGAAAGTTGAGGGGTAGAATAGGTATTACAAAATATTATTAAAATTTAAAAATAATATTTATTTAAGTGGTTATGAAAGTTTAGGGGTAAAATAGGTATTTTAAAAATATTACTAAAGTTGTGAAATAACTTAATGTATAAGAGCTTGGAAGAAGCTGCTCTCACCGGCTTATTCTTATGGGTAGCATTCCTTTACTGTTTATGGGTAAGGACTTACCCATAAGCGCTACCAAATACATATTTAGTTTTAAAAAGTGCTTATATAAGCTGCAATAAATACTTCTAGAAGCTGGGCCAAAAGCAGCCAAACACTTGTTTTAAGCTTGGAATGAATTTCAAGACCCAAAAATTAAATGTTTTTATCTCTAAAATGAAAAGTCAAAAGATAAACATGTCAAAGGATTCAAATCATCTAAGGTCTAAAAGGTAAACACACAAGCCTGACGTGACTAACACACCAAAAGCATAAATTTAAAAAAAAACTTATTTTTTTCTTAAAAAACTTATTGGCTCGATGCTAACCATGCTGACTTTCATCCCGTTTGGAAGGGAACCAATGAGAATTTCTCATTTGTACTCGATCTTAAATGAGAAAGAGATTTACCTGTGTTTACCAAACACCAGTGTTAGGCTTGGAATGGATTTCAAGGCCCAAAATCAGCTAAAGCCCATTCATAGAATAAATAAAAGTAAAACAAGGCTCAAGATGGGGAACAATACATGTGAAATAGGGCACTAAGCTTTAAAGGACCATGCCAAACAGGCCACAGCCTTAATCTTCAATATAAGCTCTTACCTCAAGCAATGATCGTAGCCGTCCAAACACTACATGTTGATTGATCAAGCGTTCCGGTCAATTCTTCCGGGCTTCAGAACAAGATTTTTCCCATACAAGAGGACTCTTTACACGCTGGATACGATCCAACGTAATTGAGATACGCCACGTAATTGGTTATCACACGAAGCAAACTGTTAATTAGGTCTACTTGTCAGTACCCTAAAATTTTTATTTTCTTTTTTAATTTCTTACTGTCAGAAACTCCATTATACGTTTCGTGTGTCTGAGAGAGAGAGAGAGTTCTTTCTGGTCCGTGAGAGCTGCCCGAAATCCGTATCATCAGTACGAACTACGAAGTCTCGCGCCTCAGTCATCAACATTTTCGCCGATCTTCGAAGAAGAAGAAGAGGAAGAGAAGATCGATCAGATCTGTAATGTCTGTGAATTTCTGCAGGTATTATCGATTCAGGTAGAGGCTCGAAGCGAGTTCTTGATAAATATATTTTGGCAGTCGGGAGCTAGGAAAAAGAATCCCTTTTTAATTTATTTAGGTTCGATGGGTTTGATAAATTGGGTTGAAGGGTCGGGAGTTTGATTCTAGGGCTTTGGAAATACCTAACTTGGTTTATTATTTACTGCAGTTAGGGTTTTGGGGTGAAAAAGATGAGATCTTGACCTAGGGTTTGTGAAGGTTACGCATTTGGTATTTGGGTACGTTGTTGTTGTGGGTTTTGGTTTTGTTCTTTGCGGGATTGCATGAGGCTTTGGTGTTGTTTTGGCTTTGAGGAAGAAGAAGAGCAAAGTGCCAGAGGCATGAAGGAGGGGGCTTTGTCTGGTGAAATTGAAGGCGAGACTGAACAGTTACCGTTATTGCATATGGAAAATGAGGAATCTAGGACTTCGCAATCGGGGTTCGCTTTGGGAAGGTGTTCGAATTTGGATGGTTCAGGGAATGGGGAAAGAACAGGTGAAGAAGGACTGTATCCAATGATGGATAGTGCAATGAGTGATCGAGAAGAGGATAATAGATTTGGGGATGTGCCTGCAGCTTGGGATTTTGTGTTTGGAAGTTCTAGTCGTTTTGATCATTATGCATCCACCAGTGCTCATGGTGTTACTGAGCTTGATGAGTTAGGTTTGGATGCAGAACCTTTAGTGGGGTCGGAAAACGGAAACTGTGATCATGATTTTCAGTACAAACGGGCTAAAGTTCATTCCAATTCCCAGTGAGTTGTCAATTAATTTTCGTCTCTCACATTGTGCGATTGAATATTGCTGTCCTCATGCATTTGGTTGGTCGCTACTAGGGTTTTATAATGTTTTTGACTGGGATTTATGGGCTATTGATGTGCTGCTTATCGATTGAAGTAATGCCATCCCTTTTGAAACCCCCCCGGACTGCCCTTTTCAATTATCATCTTGAAACTGTTAACAGTCATCAGTTAGTTATCATAGGATTTTACAACATTTTGGTTTAATGATGATCATGGTCATATGTTTTGTGGCTGAGTTTTCAACTTCACCATATCCTTCAATGGTGTTTGTTACTACTTTTCTCCCATATTCATTTATTCAGTTTCTTATCCTTGAGCAGATTATCATCCTCAAGTTATCGAATACCATATATTATCTGTTGTGGAAAAATTCCCATCTACAATCTTTTATTCTGTTGTTTAATGTTTCTATTTTGTTACTAGCTCAGTTAGCATGTGATATACTTTTAAATGTTCAATCATGTCTAGTAAACAATAGAAGCATGCATAATACAAGAAACTGTGTATTTCATGTTAGTTACAGTTCCTTTTTCTTTTCCCTTTCCTTTTCTCTTGAAAGTTTAAAGTGAATGATTCTTTGTCTAATCCTTTGTTCAGTGTTTGAATGCATTTATAGTTTGATACAAGATTTGTGATTTAAAAATATTATTATAAGTGAGGGACATAGGAGTTTATAGGTTGGACCTGTGTTGCATGGACGATCCTGATTACCCCAAGTACCCATGTCAACATGACATGGGTATGGCTTTGATAAGGCACTGAGTTTGTAAATATAAAATGAATGGAAATTGTTTTCATGTGTTATTTGTTTACCATATTATGGTAATACCGAACTTAACTCTTAAGTTTTAAATGTTTAAAAACTGTTAATGTGGATAGCTAGTTCCACTTAGAATAAGTTTAGAATACATAGTATGCCAGGCTGGGTCATTGTGTCCTGATATATGGGGTTAGATGAGTTTGACAACTAAAGACACACCCTAACCCAACCCGACCCTATACCCGAGTACATGTATCATAGGGTTGGAGAACACCTTTTTTTTTTGGTTTTCCTTTTTGAATTCTTAATACTTAATGTGTGCTTTTGAGCTGACTGAGTATTTTGGTAAACCTTGGTATTTAAACCTTTGTTTGTTCAGTGTTGGGACTGTAATGAGGAGATTTATGAACTGTGTTTTACATTTTCATGCTGTCACTTTTAGACATACTCTTAATGGAGAGTCTTTGTTTACAGGAAATGCCACTTTGCAAATGCAGAGTCTTCTGTAGCTGATATGTCGAATTTCTTTGCTGATGGGGACCGCAGTATGTCTCAGAGATTTTCTGTTCCCTCTGAAAATGATACTATCCTTCGTCTTGGTTCAACAGCAAGCGATGGTAATGGAGATCCTTTTGACTCTAATGGTGGGAGAGATGATGATGATGGAGATAATTTTGGTTCTTCGAAAAATGAAGATTTAGAAATTAAGATGGATCTTACAGATGACTTATT
>JAUPMG010000003.1:14825224-14840713 GCA_031762675.1 Pachysandra terminalis
AAGAATCCTTAACAAACATTCAATATACAAACTTAAGTATATGAATTGCATTCCCTTAAATTATTTTCAATTTTTCTATCAGACTTGCATCAGTAAAATGAAAAAAAAAAAAAAATAATAATGCAAATTCCATCTTCCCATATATAAAGATTCTTCACAACTGTCTTAATTCCACAATTTCAAATTTAAAAAAAAAATGTTTGATTCAAGCAGGTGACTCCAAACAACAGAAGAAACATTAAGTCCATAAAAGATCAGCCCATAGCAGAAGCAAAAGAAAAATCAGAGTAGATTATAACAATCGCATAGTAAGAAATGAGTTCAATTCAAACGATTACTAACGAATTCATCTATCCCTTTCATCTTAAACATATTACGAAACTAAAAAGTAACATAAAATAAGAAGAAAAAAATGGAAGAAAAATCGGTTATTACTACAAAAAACCGATTGCAGAGAAGAAACGAAGTTCAGATGGAATTTTAAAGCCCATACCTCGGAAGAACGGACAGAAACAGTGCGAAGTCTATTGAGAAAGCGAGGGAGGGAGGGAGCTTAGATGGCCATGGCGGGTGAAGCTTTTTTCCCTTGCTAACGCTTCAGACCTGAAAAGGGAACGAAAAAGAGGAAATTTGTTTTCCGATGATTAAAAAAAAAAAAAAGGCCAAAAGAAAGGCTGAAGGTATTCTGGTCTGTCTCACCAGTTTAAGTTACCTGATAAGCGTTTTTATACCACGTGGAACGATGATTAATCAGTCTACCGCATCAACCTGACAGAATTCCCTAGACAGATCACGGAAGCCTCGAGTGCTTGTATAGTATATAGTATCTGTATAAAGACGCTCGTTAAAAATCGAAGAAATGGGATTTGCCAAATAGGCATCCACGTTTAAAATCAATGTTCACCAGGTTTTTAACTCTGGTGTGTCTAACTACTAAGACTAGCCTCAAAATGAAAAAATGTTAAATTCTTAATAGACAGCTCTCGTGTACGTCCAATGATAAACGGCATGACGACGTACGTTTTGATAATGTCCATATAAACGCTCATAAACAAATAGACGGACAGAGATGTGGTTAGGTTTTTTTGTAGAAACCATCCGGGGAACTCCTTTTTCTCTCCGTTTTTTTACTTTTATTTTCTTCTGTTTGGCGTTTTTTATTTTTTTATTTTTCTTTTTTATAAACTCTTCTGTTTGGCGTTACACCGTTGAAAACGGATTCTTTCTTTAATGCTCATGGTGCGTAAGGAGTCTAGATTTCTTAACGTAGGACCTACACTGGTAATAAATTGATGGCTCCACGTGTATGGATAATCACACACTAAGACTTATTCTATAATCTAATGATAATCTTATATTATGGTGTTCTGGTAAACGGGACCACCGGAGGGTCAAACTAAGTTGGTGGAGTAATATTTTTTATGGAAGTGTGTAGGATAACGTACATCCGGTTTTATAATAGCATGTAATGAGATATTAAAGCTCTGCATAAATTATTTATTATTGACAATATGCAAGTCAACCACATACCAGTTAAGTGGGAGAGGATCCTCTGTGGTGTAAACTCTGTGTGGGTCCCTGTGGTCTGAAATATGAACGAGGCAACCTGATGTACTTTTATGTGTGCCCTTGATGTTGTTTCACACCACAGGGAATCCTCAGAGGATCCACCTCTATGCAGTCATTGGAAAGAAAATCATTGTTGGGATCTTTTCAATGGTACCAACCACGTGATGCCATGTAGACATTGGCGGATCTGATAACTGGTTATTCCGATGAAGGTAGAAGCTAGTTTAGGGTTGATTTGAGTCTTAGATTTTAGATTGATCGATAACCGGTTTCGTTAATGCTTTCATCAAAAAATGGTAATAATATAGCATAGATGATATGCTTCCATCAGATTGATCAATGAGAAGGATTATATTAATCACAATAATGCATTAGTTGTCATATTGGTGATTTGATCGGTTCTTCTATGCCGTCTGATCATAATAACTATTTGATTTGATTAACTAGTGGGTTGTTTAAACTATAGTAGTAGTATTAAGTACGGGGCTTTTCGTAAGAATGATTCCCTCTATAGAGAGAGGCATGATTAATGATGATAGCTAGTTCGGCTTCGGCGTTTTTGCTGGCCACTGTCGAAGCTTTCCTCCAGGGTTTTCGGATTTTGCCGGTTTGACTAAATATGTAGGTAAGGATACTAATGCAGCTTATCTCAAACATGTTTTAAGATTGACCCGGAAAGGATAGGTTGTATGGTTGCAAAGCACCGTGGATCAACCACCGATGTGTGGCTCAGTTGGTAGCAAGTTAGGCTCTAATGGGCGTCTCTAGAGGTAAATTTGGAATTCGAATCCCACTAAAAGCACTCGTGGTCAAGGGTTTACCTTTAATGCTCCCGCCCCGAACGTGGATTGGTTCCACACCTATATGGGTGTGGGACACGACGTGGTTAAGCACCGTCGATCAAAAACTTCAGTTTATTAAGAATCTTTATTGTTATATAATCTTTTTTCTTTTTTCAATGGAAGCAAATCATTTGCGATATATTCTTACTCTTTTTTTTTTTCGACGGTACTAACCACATGACAATTTAGAAGCATCAATGAAATCGATAATTAATCAATCTAAAACCTAAAGATACAAATTAATCATAAAAAATAGAAGGTGAGGAATATACATATTGGATTTTGTTTGAGTGAAGTTCAATTAGGATATTAGATAAAAAAGAAAAAGAAAAGAGGTTAAGATGTTTTAAGCATGTAAACCAAGAACCTACGAAAGTAGTTGTAAAAAGGTGTGAGAGCTAAATCATTGAAGATTATAAGACAGAGAGAGGTAGACCTAAGGCTCTATTTGATTCACCGAGAAATTATTTTCAGAGGAAAATATGTTCTGGAAGAAAATTTTTTGAGGAAAATATTTCCTTTTTCTAAACTCCTATCGTTTGGATGCTATTTGAAAATTTTCCTAGAGTTTTATTTATTTTGATGAAAAATAGTTTTAAAAGGAATATTATAGATAAATGGCTGTGGTGGTGAATGAAACCCTTTTTTATATTTTTCGAAAAATAATTTCGCAAAAAATAACGGAAGTTGTTCTCTCCAATTTTCTAGATATCAATAAAATATTTTCTAGAATTTGAAATTTTCCTTTGAAACAAACACGAGGAAAATTTAAAGTTATTGATTTTTTTTTTCCTCCAATTTCCGATGAATCAAACACAGCCTAAAAGAATTTGGATGGAACCGATTAAAAAAAAATTACATACTCTAATTTAATTAAAGATATCATTTTTGTGAGAGTTGAGATATAAGAACACGATTTTTATTGAAGTTATTGTTGATCCCCGAATTAATTGGGATAAAACATATAATGATGATGACATGAGATGTTAGGATTATAGACGTAAGTAAAAGCAAAAAAGCACAAAGCTTGCTTTAAATATATAGCAATGAAGCAATGGCTGCATGCTGCATTGAATGCATTCATTTTCGATCACTATAATACATTTATTCTTCTTCATTTTTTAACACTACCTATCTCGTGTATAATATCCAAAGTGCTCATAATCTTGAAATTCATGCTCAAGACATTCCCCATTTTTATTGTGTCGATGTAAACGAATGTAAAAAAAGTACTATAAATATAGAACGAGCGAACACAGATGTTCTTACTCTTCTCAAGAAAGAGTTTTATGCATAATACATATTCACTTGTTTTAAGCTTGGAATGAATTTCAATACCCAAAATCAAATGTTTTCATTCTCAAAATGAAAAGTCAAACGCATAAACATGTGAAAGGATTTAAATCATCTAAGGTTTTAGACCTACACATAAGCTTGACATGACTGACGCACTACAAATATAAATTACAAAAAAAATATTTTTCTCTTAAAAGTTATGTGGATTTTTCTAATGTCAGACTTATGTGTATTTTGTTTATTGGCTGTAGTATTCCTTCTTGTAATCACAAGGACCTTACATAATTTGAATCCCATGTGAAATAGTCCCATGCTGACTTGCATCCTTTGTGGGGACGCAAATTCTTTGTGATGAAGCACGCCTGTGATGCAGGGTTTTAATTATCGGGATCTTGGATCGGACCGGTCCTGATCCGGATCGTCCGATCCAACTTTTGGATCGTTTTTTGGGATTTTTTTTTTGGATCGGACCGAATCGAATTGATCCAAAGCCAATTGAAAAAAATTTTGGATTGATTGGATCAGACCGGATCGGCCAATCCGTATCGATTGGATCGATATGATCCAAAGCCACTCAATACAATAAATTGGATTGTGGCTTGAGATCGGACCGGTTCCAACCAATCTCGATCCGATCTAGACTGATCCTTGTAACCATGTTGTAATGGATGTGTGATAAGAAAGAGACTCGAAGGCAAAATTATAATTTTGCTCTCAACTGAGATCTTTTATGAAGACAAAATTATAATTTTATCCTTGGGTCTGTTTTTCATCACACGCCCATCACAGGCGTGTTACATCACAGGGTATCCGCACTCCCCTTTTGGAAGGGAACCGACGAGCATTTCTCATTTGTACACGATCTTAAATGAGAATGAGTTTTACCCATGTTGACCAAGCGCCGGTTTTAGGCTTGAAATGGATTTGAAGGCCCAAATTCAGTTAAAACCAATTCCTAGAATGAATAAAAGTCAAACAAGGCCCAAGATAGGGAACAATGCATGTGAAATAGGGTACTAGGCTTTAACGGACCATGCCAAATAGGCCACAGCCTTAACCTTCAATATAAGCCCTTACCTCAAGCAATGATCGTAGCCGTCCAAACACTACAAGGGTTCCGGTCAATTCTTCCAGGCTTCATAACAAGATTTTTCCCATACAAGAGGACTCTATACACGCTGGATACGATCCAACGTAATTGAGACACGCCACGTACTTAGTTTTCACACGAAGCAAACTGTAATTTAGGTCTACTTGTCAGTACCCTAAAATTTTTCTTTTCTTTTTAATTTCTTACTGTCAGAAACTCCATTATACGTTTCGTGTGTACGAGAGAGAGAGAGGGAGAGAGAGAGAGAGCTGCCCGAAATCCGTATCATCATACGAAGTACGAAGTCTCTCGCCTCAGGTATCAACATTTTCGCCGATCTTTGAAGAAGAAGAAGAGGAAGAGAAGATCGATCAGATCTGTAACGTCTCTGTGAATTTCTCCAGGTATTATCGATTCAGGTAGAGGCTCGAAGCGAGTTCTTGATAAATATCTTTTGGCAGTCGAGAGCAAGGAAAAAGAGTCCTTCTTTAACTTATTTAGGTTTGGTGGGTTGAATAAATTGGTTTTGAAGGGGTCGAGAGTTTGATTCTAGGGCTTTGGAAATACTTAGATTGGTTTATTATTTATTGTAGTTAGGGTTTTGGGGTGTAAAAGATGTGATCTGGACCTAGAGTTTGTGAAGGTTACGCATTTGGTATTTGGTTACGTTGTTGTTGTGGGTTTTGGTTTTGTTCTTTGTGGGATTGCATGAGGCTTTGGTGTTGTTTTGGCTTCGAGGAAGAAGACGAACAAAGTGCCAGAGGCATGAAGGAGGGGGCTTTGTCTGGTGAAATTGAAGGCAAGACTGAACAGTTACCGTTATTGCATATGGAAAATGAGGAATCTAGGACTTCTCAATCAGGGTTCGCTTTGGGAAGGTGTTCAAATTTGGATGGTTCGACGAATGGGGAAAGAGCAGGTGAAGAAAGACTGTATCCAATGGTGGATATTGCAATGAGGGATCGAGAAGAGGATAATAACAGATTTGGGGATGTGCCTGCACCTTGGGATTTTGTGTTTGGAAGTTCTAGTCGTTTTGATCATTTTGCATCTACCAGTGGTCATGGTGTTGCTGAGATTGATGAGTTGGATTTGGATGAAGAACCTTTAGTCGGGTCGGAGAACAACGGAAACTGTGATCATGATTTTCAGTACAAACGGGCTAAAGTTCATTCCAATTCTCAGTGAGTTGTCAATTAATTTTCATCTCTCACATTGTGCAATTGAATATTGTTTTCCTCGTGCATTTGGTTGGTCGATACCAGGGTTTTATAATGTTTTGACTGGGAAAGTTAATGTATTTCTGGGCTATTGATGTGTTGCTTATTGATCGAAGTAATGCCGCCCCTTTTGAGAGCCCCTCGAACTGCCCTTTTCAATTATCATTGTGAAACTGTTAACAGCCATCAGTTAGTTATAATAGGATTTCACAACATGTTGGTTTAATGATGATCATGGTCATTTGTTTTGTGGCTGAGTTTTCAACTTCACCGTAGCCTTCAATGGTGTTTTTTACTCCCTTTCTCTCACTTTCATTTATTCAGTTTCTTATCCTTGAGCAGATTACCATCCGCAAGTTATTGAATAACTTATATTATCCGTTGGGAACATATTGTGGGGAAATTCCCTTTTACATTCTTATTCTGTTGTTTAGTGTTTCTATTCTGTTACTAGCTGAGTTAGCATGTGATATACTTTTAAATGTTTAATCATGTCTGGTAAACAATAGAGGCATGCATATTACAGGAAGCTGTGTATTCCATGTTAGTTACAGTTCTTTTTTCTTTTCCCCTTCCTTTCTCTTGAAATTTTAAAATGAATGGTTCTTTGTCTAATGCTTTGATCGGTGTTTGAATGCATTTATAGTTTGAAGGTACAAGATTTGTGATTTAAAAATATTATTATAAGCGAGGGACATGGGAGTTTATAGGTTGGACCTGTGTTACATGGATGATCCTGATTACCCCAAGTAACCATGTCAACACGACATGACATGGGTATGGCTATGGGACATGGCTTTGACAAATTACTGAGTTCCGTAAATATAAAATGAATGGACATTGTTTTCATGTGTTTTTTTTTTTACCATATTATGGTAATACCGAACTTAGCTTTCAAATTTTAATGTGTAAATACTGTTTATGTGGATAGGTAGTTCTACTTAGACTAAGTTTAGAATACATAGAATACCAGGCCGGGTCATTGTGTCCTGAGATATGGGGTTAGACGAGTTTGAAAACTAAAGACACACCCTGACCCGACCCTATACCCTATACCCGATGACATGTATCATAGGGTTGGAGAGCACCTTTTTTTGGGTTTCCTTTTTGATTTCTTAATACTTATTGTGTGCTTTTGAGGTGACTGAATATTTTGGTGAACCTTGGTATTTAAGCCTTCGCCCGGTGTTGGGACTGTAGTGAGGAGATTTATGAACTGTGTTTTACATTGTCATGCTGTCACTTTTAGACATACTCTTAATGGAGGGTCTTTGTTTACAGGAAATGCCACTTTGCAACTGCAGAGTCTTCTGTAGTCGATACGTTGAATTCCTTTGCTGATGGGGACCACAATATATCTCAGAGAATTTCTTTTCCCTCTGAAAATGATACGATCCTTCGTCTTGCTTCAACAGCAAGTGATGATAATGGACATCCTTTTGACTCTAATGGTGGGAGAGATGATGATGGAGATAATTTTGGTTCTTCGAAAAATGAAGATTTAGAAATTAAGATGGATCTTACAGATGACTTATTGCACATGGTATTCATAGCATCATTCTTTGTGTTTGTTTTGTCATCAGTTGTTCTAATTTGGAGTTATTGTCTCAGTTTTTTCCAATATGGTTTCAGGTTTTCTCTTTCTTGGACCACATTAATCTTTGTCGAGCTGCAGGAGTCTGCAGGCAGTGGCGAGCAGCTAGTACTCATGAAGATTTCTGGCGGTGTTTAAATTTTGAGAATCGGAATATATCTGCAGTGCAATGTGAGTTTTCAGTTTCTGTTATGATAAAGTACTGCACTTCAATTCATGTTCATTTGAACAAGAAGAATTGGAAGTGAAAAATGTTACATGTTGTGATTTGCAACATACTTCAGTTTCTCATGTTACATGCTAATTGGTTAATTGAATTTCTCTGAGATTAATTTTTGTTTTTGTCAAGCTGTTGTCTGTCTATATCTAAGTTATCAAGAAATTTCAATTAAGTGTCTCAAGCTTAGTGCCTTACATATGATTTCCTCTCAACAACAGCCTTCACTTCTCCCCTGGACGATCAATCTTTGCAAGTTGCTTATATATGAAATCTGAGTTGGCATTTTGAATGAAAGTTTAATTGCATGAAGACTTTCGTGGTGGCGACTTGCGTAATTCTAATAGTTGTCTTTGAAACTTGGTATATCACTTTAATAGTTCAATAGAAACTTCCTGTGCTAGATGTTACTTTATCTGGATTACGTAAGGTGAGGCATGAACCTTAGGTCTCTCTCTCTCTCTCAATAGTCTAGAAGCTTGATGCCTTGAACTCCTTCCAATTTCTTAACTTGAAGGTTGGCACCTCAACTCTTGATTTGGTATTTTGAAAAGCTCATTTTCTAGAAAATTTGCTCTTAAGATGCAAATCTGCTTATTAACAATGGGACACTACAAGTTATCAATGATCCAGATACTAAGGTCTAGAAGCGATCGGGTTTTTTGGAAGTCTTTAAAGTCATTTGCTAAGAGAGCCATGTTTCTTTTGACAATACCAAGACACAAAGCCATTTGAACTTTGGGTTGACAGCCTTCTTTTAGTTAACCAAATGATCTTTCTTAGTGTATCCTCTATCACTAAGGAAGCCACTTTAAATCTTTCAGATAGTTTTTAAACTTTTTCGGCAACCTTAAAAATGGACAAGAAGCTAGTAGGGAGGGGAGAGTTGACTTGGAAACAGAAGACCTAAATTGGTTGTAAACCATAAATCAAAAATAAATGGAAAATGAATTTGGGGATTTGGTTAAGAGTGGCAAATAAGTTTGAGTTTAAAGAGAAAACACAAATATATTGAAAAAAAGAGGTGAGACGAGAAATGTTGGAATGGGTTCTCCATGGAATGGAGTTTGGGATTTTAGGTTTTGATCCATGGGGGGAATTTGGGTGAAAAAGGGGATTGATCAAAAAGGTGATTTGGTCATAAGAGAGATTTGGGAATAGAAAGAAAAAAAAAAGAACTTATCAATAGTTGAATTGGTTGTTTTGGTGAGATAGAGTGCTTGGTCCCTACTGCATGTGATCTTGGTCCCCAGTCTTGGTTGTACCCACCTTCGTCAAAGCTTAGAAATCCTAGAGACCCCTTTCCCTATTGTGTTCAACCCTGGAACTGTTCCTTTTTTATTTATTTTTTTATTTTTTTCCTTTTTTAAATTATAATTGTTGAGACATGTTGAGCTGGGGCTTAGCTTTTAATATATTCTAATATATCATATGCTGGTGTATTGGCTCATATGACTTATCTGAGGTACGACAAAGTGCAAACGAGGTGCAAAGAGCATGACGAGTATGCCTCACTGCCAGCCACACCTTCCATTATAACACCTTAGGGTGTCTGGGTGTGCCTTATTTCAAGATGCACCTTTATATGTACCCTGCATTCACCTTTTAAAACACTTCTGGATACTTTACTGGGTGCCAAAATACTCATTAGTTCTACATCTTCACAGTTGCAGAGATGTGTCGCCGGTATCCAAATGCCACTGAAGTGAATATTTTAGGCGCTCCTGCAATTCATTTGCTTGTTATGAAAGCAGTATCATCCTTAAGGTAACTGGCTTTTCCTGTCTTAGTTTCTCTTGTCATACATATGTATGTATGTACTTACTCATGTTACCTTTCCTTGAATGTTGACATATCTGGTTACTTCAGGAATCTTGAGATATTAACTGTTGGGAAAGGGCAACTAGGAGACACTTTTTTTCATGCTCTAGCAGACTGTTCCATGTTGAGAAGTTTGACCGTTATTGATTCAACTCTTGGTAATGGTATTCAAGAGATTCCCGTGTACCATGATAGATTGTGCCATCTTCAAATTATAAAGTGTCGTGTCTTGCGCATTTCTGTCAGGTGAAACAATGCTAAGCAAAATTGTGTTAGCAGTATATATTAACTTTTGTGAAATTCATCTGAGAGTCGATACTTTGCAGGTGCCCTCAACTTGATACCTTGTCCCTGAAGCGCAGCAACATGGCACATGCTGTGCTTAATTGCTCTCAATTGCAAGACCTAGATATAGGCTCCTGTCACAAGCTGTCAGATGCCGGAATACGTTCAGCAGCAACATCATGTTCTTTATTGACATCTTTGGATATGTCTAACTGTTCATGTGTGAGTGATGAAACACTACGTGAAATAGCGCTCACTTGTGTTAATCTTCGTGTTCTTAATGCATCATACTGCCCAAACATCTCTCTTGAGGTGAGTACTTTAAGGTTTTGAGTATTCTTCAGTTCAATAATGTTTTTGCTTGATCTTTCTTTGACATAATTGTATGCATCTGCTGGAAGTCTGTAAGACTACCAATGTTGGCAGTTCTTAAGCTTGACAGTTGTGAGGGCATAACTTCTGCTTCTATGGCTGCAATATCTCATAGTTACATGCTAGAGGTTTGAACCTGATTTCCTGCCCTATTACTGATATTAATGTTGCCGAGTCATGTTAGGTTCAACCTTGCGCATTGATACAGATATGTATAATATTTTTGCTAAGTGCAGGTCTTGGAGCTTGATAATTGCAGCTTATTGACATCTGTCTCCTTGGATCTTCCACGCTTGCAAAGAATACGATTTGTGTTCTGTCGCAAGTACAGTCCACTCCCTTGCATTTCTTCTTCTAGGTAAATTTTGCATGCAAGACTAATGTTTTCTCGTCTTTGCAGATTTGTTGATTTAAATTTGTGTAGTCCCATGCTTTCTTCAATAACAGTTTCTAATTGTGCTGTACTCCATCGCATCAACATCACATCAAATTCACTTCAGGTCTATCACTTATAAAATTTATTGAATTTCTTATTTTCTCCTTTTGCTCGTTCTTTTATCATTTTTTTTCCTTGAAAAGTTGGGACTCTGAATGAGTGTTTTCTGGTCATGCAGAAATTAGTATTGCAAAAGCAAGAAAGTTTGACCACTCTGCAACTGCAGTGCCAGTGTTTGCAAGTAGTGGACCTTACTGATTGTGAATCGTTGACAAATTCCATTTGTAAAGTTTTTAGTGATGGCAGTGGTTGCCCGATGCTTAAATCATTAGTTCTGGACAACTGTGAGGTTTGTGAATTATAGCTCTTTTCATATTCCTTTTCTTGTTTAAATGTGAAGTTCTCTTATGCTTGTCATGTGCTTAAACAGGGGATATGTACTGGTTAAAATTGAGTGGCTGATGAATATTGATTGTTTCAATGATGATAACATGTGATTGAGATTTTTGGAATCTGTTTATTTTATTTAATATTACATCAAATGGTGGTGAATGGGTTTTATCTAGGGTTTGGGGCTTCTGTAGTTTGGCCTCAGGTATTTTTGTGTTTCCATATTTCTCCCATGTAACATTTTTTGGCTGATGTGTGTGTTTACTAATTACATTTCTATCCTCGTGCTGACTAAGTCTAATAAATTTATCGTGGCTGGTTGATTGGTAAGATGTCTAGGATTACTCTAATGTTGTTGGATGCGCTTGAATTCCGTCCAGACTTTTTTTCGGGGATTAGATGAGCTAGAACTAGGTGCCAACCCGCATTTTCAGGTGGTCTGCTTTGCGTCCAGGTGTCTTTCAGGGATTAGGCAATCTAGACTTAGGTGCTCGCCTTGCGGAGTTTGAGACCAAGGGTTCACATAGTTCCAACAAGGTTATTTCAAGGCTTTTGGATTCTCCAAGGGCGGTTTTATGTGTGAGCATGATTGATTATTACTAATAGTCTAATTATATGTATGATTATATTACAATTTACCAGCACATATACACAAACAATATTTACAGATATTTTATTACCAATAAATCTTTATATATAGTATTGTTAGAGCATAATTAATTACATAATTTGTTAATATAGTATGTATAGCAGCTTATTTTTAACATAATTGGTTAATAGTTATATTAGCTTACTGACACATCTATAGTAAAATATTGGTTATTAGTTATTACCTATAGCTTAATATGTTGTTTCTATTTAATCATTATGGTTATATTATTCTTCTCCCCGGTGAGTGCCTATTTAGGTGACAAGCAGGTGATGTGGAACAGTTCAGCAGGCCCAGTTCAATAAATTGTAGGTTTATGCCCATACTTGTTAGTTGGGTCATACCCATGGATTCTCTAGCAAACCCAATTATTTGGGTCATTTTTAGGTTGGGATTTAGTTATTTATTAGAGTTTGAGTAGGAAGGTAATTTAAAATTAGGATTATCTAGGAAATTAATGTGGAAATTTTATAATATTTCTTGTTTTAGAAATTAATGTGCATTTTGGTTGTTTTGGGACCATTCACGTATATGTATTACATTAAGGCTCTTTTTATGTGATTAGGGTTTAAGAATAAGTCTATATAAACGGTTTATTATTGGTGTAAAGATAGATGACAAAAATTGAATAGAATTTTGCACATTATATGTTTTGAGGTGTGACTCCTCGTATTTCTCTGGTATTTCTGTGGAACATTTCAGCTACATTCTTAACATGGTGCTTGCTGGGAAGGTTGTAGATGCTTCTTTAGCCTTTCTCTTCTATTCTTTGTTTATTAGTGGATAGTGTTTTTCATATTACTTGATGTGCTATTGTTGAAGTGAGGTGCAAGCAAAGTTTTTGAGAAATCATATTTGTAGTTTCGGACAAACTAATAAAAACCTGCTTCTAAGGGTGGGTCTATAAACATTGATACCTTCACACTAGGAGAGGTCCTCATTATGTTTTTCGGCTTCCATCATAAATCAATTATTTGTTTTGTGTTAATCCAATGTCTGAAAAGTCATAGATCTTTGTTGCTTTCTTTGTGTCGTCTGTAGCTTCAGCAAAATTAGTTAGTTGGACTAATAGTATTTTAAACAATTGCTGTATTCATTAGATTGAGAACCAAGAGTATTGAACATATGTGCAATCAGAACCTTCTTGCTAATTAGATGGGCTGGTACTAGTCAACTTCAAAACCCACCTATTTATTGACAATAACCATAACAATTGTAGTGGCTTCTTTTATTATTTGGGTCTGGCAATGCAAATACTTTTCTGCCATTCCAGCCTATTATAAAGAATATTTTCAATTGGTTAGTTGTCACAATTTTTTTAGAACTGTAACATATTGTTTCTTTTGATCTTCCTTTAGCGGCTTAACGCTTTTGGATCTTTCAACTGGCACGAACATGTATCTTCTCACCGGTGCCACTGTGTCCAAATCATCTGAACCGACTTCCCTTCAATTTGTATATGGATATATGTGTATATACCGGATTGATATTATCATGCACCAGTTGTTCTTCCTTTTGTTTTTTTTGTTTTTTTTTTAATGGTGTATTAGTTACTTGTGTTTTTTTCTAATGATTTGAAGAGTTTCTCCCTTTAAATTGAAGTGTGACATTCAATTTTTTTCAGAGTCTAACGGCAGTGGTACTCAGCAGTAGTTCTTTAATTAGTATTTCGCTTGGTGGTTGCCGTGCAATGACTTCTATTGAGCTCACATGTCCACGTCTGGAGCAAGTTTATTTGGATGGTTGTGATCATCTTGAGAGAGCATCATTTCGCCCTGTAAGTATAACTCCTGCTCTGGAAGATATTCCCTTGAGGTCTTACCTGTCTGCTTCTTTCTTTTAGAATGATCCAGTTGCTTGACGAGGTCCCATTTCTTACTGATCGAAACTACCATATTTGACTGTCATGTGGTGTTCATTATTGTAGACCCCAAAATCCACTGTGTTTCTGTACTTTAATGAAGTTATTGACTATATAATCCTTAAGCACCGTGCAGTGCCATGTTTAATATCTTACATTTCTTTTACTTGTTCGCACATGATTTTTTTTCCCTGAAAAACTATTTACCAGATGATGGTTGCTGTAGGTTGGTCTCCGTTCTCTTAATCTGGGAATATGCCCAAAATTGAATGTGCTCCACATTGAAGCACCACATATGACATTGTTAGAGTTGAAGGGATGTGGTGTCTTATCTGAAGCCTCCATCAATTGTCCTTGTTTAACATCTCTGGATGCGTCGTTTTGCAGGTGATATTCTTTCTCCTACATTTTTTTTTTCCGACTGGTACTTGTTTTGTTATTCAGGCTGATGATCGTACTATGTCCATTTGCAGCCAACTTAAAGATGATTGCTTGTCTGCAACTACTGCACTATGCCCTTTCATTGAGTCACTGATCTTAATGTCCTGTCCGTCTGTTGGTCCCGATGGTCTCTGCTCTTTGTGGTGCCTTCCATGCTTAACCTACCTGGATTTATCTTACACTTTCTTGATCAATCTGCAGCCTGTTTTTGAATCCTGTTTGCAGTTAAAGGTAAATCTGATAACCTTGAATTGTTGTACACCCTTCTGTCACGTGTAAAAAAATGTTTTAGTTATACCCTGTGTCCTATCTAAATACGTAACATTTATATGCATATCAGAACATGTAGAATCATGCTTTATTACTTCATTATATTTCAATCAAGGAGTAGCCATGTGGCAGGCCAGACTAATAAGGACATTCAGTTGTGGCGTGAATTATTTCAGGAAGTTGTCTAGCCTGAGTTATAGTATGCTTGGCTTCTTGTTAGATGGGTTCAACCTTGGGGGCATACATCTGTTAAAAGGGGTCCAACTGTTGTGTCATCGTACTCTAACCTCATCTTAAGGTGGCAAGTTTTGCAGCAAGGTCCTCTGCCATGTTAGATATGCCTAATTTTGCTACTTGTTTAAAATCATCTGTGTCTGCCATTTATAATGGGGATGGCACTGTGCAATACTTGGTTACAGGTTTGACATGGATGAGGGCGTGCCAGATGTTCAATCTTGAGCATATTCGAGTACATAGGTGTTCTGGATTGACAATATGGTCCAAAAGACAGAAAGGGCTGTCATTTTAATAGTGGAAAAACTCTAGGACATGATAGGTTGGATTTGTGGAACAGGATTTATGCCGCCGACCACATATCATTACGAATATGATAGATTACTTAGAAAATAGGAGAGACTTTATGGAAAGAAGATGGTATATGTTTATGACAATAGTGGGAGCAGCAAAGAAAAAAATAGCTGAAACTGCAGCTGCTCTCAATAGTCCTCACAAGATTTTCCCAGTTGCTTCTGGTGTATGAAATTTTTAGATCATGGAACTCATCAAGGACTAGGGAGTTGAGCATTTGTCTCCAAATAACACTATTCGGAATGAATGACCTATTAGTGTTGCTTCATTTCAGTATGCTTGCTTAACATAGACAGGTGTGTTTATTTGTCAGAAAAACATTAGCCAACAGAAAAGAGTGATAGTAAAGTTTTTAAATTCAATTTTCTCTCTCCTCTAGTACACATGTTATGTAGCATGGAAAATAATTTTGGCTTTATGTGATGGTCTGAAAAAAAATGTTTCTCCATGTGTTACCCCTTTTCCCCATGCAGGTGTTAAAGTTGCAGGCATGCAAGTATCTTACAGACTCATCTCTGGAGGCTCTCTATCAAAAAGGTGCTCTCCCA
>JAUPMG010000003.1:14840813-14860546 GCA_031762675.1 Pachysandra terminalis
TAAATTTTGAGAATCGGAATATATCTGCAGTGCAATGTGAGTTTTCAGTTTCTGTTATGATAAAGTACTGCACTTCACTTCATCTTCATTTGAATAAGAAGAATTGGAAGTGAAAGAAGTTACATGGTGTGTTTAGCAACATACTTCGGTTTCTCATGTTACATGCTAATTGGTAAATTGAATTTCTCTGAGATTAATTTTTGTTTTTGTCAAGCTGTTGTCTGTCTATTTCTAAGTTATCAAGAAGTTGCAAATTTGCAATTGAGTGTCTCAAGCTTAGTGCAGTGCCTTACATAAGATTTCCTCTCAACATTGGCCTTCACTTTTCCCCTGGATGATGAATCCTTGCAAGTTGCTTATCTATGAAATCTGAGTTGGCATTTTGAACGAAAAGTTAATTCCATGAAGACTTTCGTGGTGGTGACTTGTGTAATTCTAATAGTCGTCTTTGAAACTTGTTATATCACTTTAGCAGTTCAATAGAAACTCCCTGTGCTTGATGTTGCTTTATCTGGATTACATAAGGCGAGGATGAACCTTAGGTCTCTCTCTCTCTCTCTCAATAGTCTAGAAGCTTGATGCCTTGAACTACTTTCAATTTCTTAACTTGAGATTGGTACGTCAACTCTTGATTTGGTATTTTGGAAAGCTCATTTTCTAGAAAATTTGATCTTAAGATGCAAATCTGCATTTTAATAGTGGGACGCTACAAGTTATCAATGATCCAGCTACTAAGGTCTAGAGGATCAGGTTTTTTGAAAGTCTTTAAAGTCATTTGCTAAGAGAGCCGTGTTTCCTTTGACAATATCGAGACACAAGGCCCTCCGACCTCTGGGTTGCCAGCCTTCTTTTAGTTAACCAAATGATATTTCTTAGTGTACCCTCCATCACCAAGGAAGTCACTTTAAATCTATCAGATAGTTTTTGAACTTTGACGGGAATCTTAAAAATGGACAAGAAGAGCTAGTAGGGAGGGGAGAGTTGACTTGGAAAAAGAAGACCTAAATCGGTTGTAAACCATAAATAAAAAATAATGGGAAAATGAATTTGGGGACTTGGTTAAGAGTGGCAAATGAGTTTGAGTCTAAAGAGAAAGCACAAATATATTGAAAAACAGAGGCGAGGCAAGAGAAATGTTGGAGTGGGTTCTTCATGGAATGGACTTTGGGATTTTGATCCCTGGGGGGAATTTGGGTGAATAAATGGATTGAGCAAAAAGGTGATTTGGTCATAAGAGAGATTTGGGAATTGAAAGAAAAAAAGAAGGAACTTATCAATAGTAGAATTAGTTGTTTTGGTGAGATAATAGTGCTCTTGTTCCCTACTGGATGTGATCTTGGTCCCCAGTCTTGGCTGTACCCACCTTCGTCAAAGCTTAGAAATCCTAGAGACCCCTTTCTCTATTGTGTTCAACCCTTAAACTGTTCCTTTTTTTTTTTTTTTTTCCTTTTTTAAATTAGAATTGTTGAGACATGTTGAACTGGGGTCTTAGCTTTTATTATATTTTAAGATATCATATACTGGTTTCATGGCTCATATGACTTATCTGAGGTACAACAAAGTGCAAACGAGGTGCAAAGAGCATGACAAGTATGCCTCACTGCCAGCCGCACCTTCCATTATAACACCTTACGGTGTTTGTGTGTGCCTTATCTTAAGATGTACCTTTATATGTACCCCTCATTTACCTTTTAAAACACTGATCTGGATACTCAACTGGGTGCCAAAGTACTCATTAGTTCTGCATCTTCACAGTTGCAGAGATGTGTCGCCGGTATCCAAATGCCATTGAAGTGAATATCTTAGGTGCTCCTGCAATTCATTTGCTTGTTATGAAAGCAGTATCTTCCTTGAGGTAACTGGCTTTTCCTGTCTTAGTTTCTCTTCTCATGCATATGTATTTACGTACTTACTCGTGGTACCTTTCCTTGAATGTTGGTGATATATCTGGTTACTTCAGGAATCTTGAGATTTTAACTGTTGGGAAAGGGCAACTAGGCGACACTTTTTTCCATGCTCTAGCAGACTGTTCCATGTTGAGAAGTTTGACTGTTGTTGATTCACATCTTGGTAATGGTATTCAAGAGATTCCCGTGTACCATGATAGATTGTGTCGTCTTCAAATTATAAAGTGTCGTGTCTTGCGCATTTCTGTCAGGTAAAACAATGCTAAGCTTGAAAATTGTGTTAGCAGTATATATTAACTTTTGTGATGTTCATTCTGTGAGTCGATACTTTGCAGGTGCCCTCAACTTGAAACCTTGTCCCTGAAGCGCAGCAACATGGCACATGCTGTGCTTAATTGCTCTCAATTGCAAGACCTAGATATAGGTTCCTGTCACAAGCTGTCAGATGCCGGAATACGTTCTGCTGCAACATCATGTCCTTTATTGACATCTTTGGATATGTCTAACTGTTCATGTGTGAGTGATGAAACACTACGTGAAATAGCGCTCACTTGTGTTAATCTTCGTGTTCTTAATGCATCATACTGCCCAAACATCTCTCTTGAGGTGAGTACTTTAAGGTTTCTAGTATTCTTTGTTTCAATAATGTTTTTGCTTGATCTTGACATGATTGTATGCATCTGCTGGAAGTCTGTAAGACTACCAATGTTGACAGTTCTTAAGCTTGACAGTTGCGAGGGCATAACTTCTGCTTCTATGGCTGCAATATCTCATAGTTCCATGCTAGAGGTTTGATCCTGATTTCCTTCCCTATTACTGATATTAATGTTGCCTAGTAGTCATATTAGGTTCAACCTTGCGCATTGACACAAATATTTATAATATTTTTGCTAAGTGCAGGTCTTGGAGCTTGATAATTGCAGTTTATTGACATCAGTCTCCTTGGATCTTCCACGCTTGCAAAAAATACGATTTGTTTACTGCCGCAAGTACAGTCCGCTCCCTTGCATTTCTTCTTCTAGGTAAATTTTGCATGCACGACTAATGTTTTCTTGTCTTTGCAGATTTGTTGATTTACATTTGCGTAGTCCCATGCTTTCTTCGATAACAGTTTCTAATTGTGCTGTACTCCATCGCATCAACATCACATCAAATTCACTTCAGGTCTATCACTTGTAAATTTATTGAATTTATTTCTTGTTCCTTTTGCTCCTTGTTCTTCTTCATTTTGTTGGGATTCTGAAGGAGTGTTTTCTGGTCATGCAGAAATTAGTATTGCAAAAGCAAGAAAGTTTGACCACTCTGCAACTGCAGTGCCAGTGTTTGCAAGTAGTGGACCTTACTGATTGTGAATCTTTGACAAATTCCATTTGTGAAGTTTTTAGTGATGGAGGTGGTTGCCCTATGCTTAAATCATTAGTTCTGGACAACTGTGAGGTTTGTGAATTATAGCTCTTTGCATATTCCATTTCTTGTTTAAATGTGAAGTTCTCTTATGCTTGTCATGTGCTTAAACAAGGGATATGTACTGGTTAAAATTGAGTGGCTGATGAATATTGATGCAGCGATCTCAATGAGACATGGTTTTAATGATGATGATAACATATGATTGAGTTTTTTGGAATCTGTTTATTTTTTTTAACAGTACATCAAATAGTGGTGAATGGATTTTATCTAGGGTTTTGGGCTTCTGTAGTTTGGCCTCAGGCTTTTTTGTGTTTCCATATTTCTCCTATGTAACATTTTTTTGTTGATGTGTGTGTTTACCAATTACATTTCTATCCTCGTGCTGACTAAGTCTAATAAATTTATCGTGGCTGGTTGATCGGTAAGATGTCTAAGACTACTCTAATGTATTTGGATGCGCTTGAATTTCAACCGTACTTTTTTTCGGGGATTAGATGAGTTAGAACTAGGTGCCAGCCTGTGTTTTTAGGTGGTCTGCTTTGCGTTCAGTTGTCTTTCAGGGATTAGGCAGTCTAGACTTAGGTGCCTGCCTGGGGGGGGGTTTAACCTAAGGGATCATGTGGTTCCAACAAGGTAATTTCAAGGCTTTTGGATTCTCCAAGGACGGTTTTATGAGTGAGCATGGTTGATTATTACTAGTTTAATTATATGTATGATCGTATTACAATTTTCCAGAATGTATACACAAACAGTATTTACAGATATTTTATTACCAATAAATCTTTATATATAGTATTGTTAGTGCATAATTAATTACATAATTTATTAACATAGTATAATTATATATAGCAGCTTATTTTTAACATAATCGGTTAATAGTTATTTTAGCTTATTGACATATTTATAGTAAAATATTGGTTATTAGTTATTACCTATAGCTTAATATGTTGTTTCTATTTAATCATTATGGTGTTATATTATTCTTCTCCCTGGTGAGTGCCTACTTAGATAACAAGCAGGTTATGTGTAATAGGTCAGCAGAACTAGTTCAATAAATTGTATGTCATGTTAGTTGGGTCATACCCATGGTTTCTCTAGCAAACCCAATTATTTGGGTCCTTTTTAGGTTGGGATTTAGTTATTTATTAGAGTTTGAGTAGGAAGGTAATTTAAAATTAGGATTATCTAGGAAATTTGTGTGAAAATTTTAGTAGGATAATATTTCTTGTTTTAAAAATTATTTTGTGTATTTTGGTGTTTTAGGATTATTCACGTATATGTACTAGATTAAGGCTCTTTTTATGTGATTAGGGTTTAGGAATAAGTTTATATAAAGGGTTTATTATTGGTGTAAAGATAGATGACGAAAATTGAATAGAATTTTGCACATTATGTGTTTTATTATGTGCTTGAGGGAAGGTGAAATGGTGGGTTATCTATTCTTATCGTGCGAGCATGCCTATTCTATTTGGCAGTTCTTCATTGGATTGGCGGGTGTGGACTGGGTCTTTCCGAGATTGATGCGGGACCTACTTGATTAGTGGTGTTTCCCACCTCTTGGGAAACGGGGAAGGATCATGTACAGAGCTGTGTTCTTTGCCATTATCTGGGGTATTTTGGGGGAGCGTAACCGGAAGATTTTTGAGGATAGAAGCATGAGTGTTGGGTTCTTGATTGACCATATTCTGAGTTTGGTTGCTTCTTGGTTGTGTATTTTGCCCGAGTTTAGAGAAATCACCTCCTTTGATATTATGCGCGTTGGGGGTCTGTGATATCCATGTAGTTGTTTGTGATTTTTCTTCTTTCTTCTTCTTTCGTTTCTCGTGAGGAGTCCCTTCTTTTAACAGGGGGATTTCCTTACTTTGTATGTTTTCTCTCTTTCCCCCATTTATACAATTTTCGTTATCGATAAAAAAAAATGTGTTTTGAGGTGTGACTCATTGTATTTCTCTGGTATTTCTGTGGAACATTTCTGCTACATTCTTAACATGGTGCTTGCTGGAATGGGTTTTGATACTTCTTTAACTCTTCTCTTCTATTCTTTGTTTATTAGTGGATAGTGTATTTCATATCACTCGATGTGCTGTTGTTAAGGTGAGGTGCAAGCAAAATGTTTGAGAAGTCATATTTGTAGTTTTGGACAAACTAATAAAAACCTGCTTCTATGGGTCTATGACATTGATAGCTTCGCATTAGGAGAGGTCCTCATTATGTTTTTCGGCTTCCAGCATAAATCAACTAATTTGTTTTGTGTTGATCCGATGTCTGAAAAGTCATAGATCTTTGTTGCTTTCTTTGTGTCGTCTTTAGCTTCCGCAAAATTAGTTAGTTGGACTAATAGTATTTTAGACAATTGCTGTATTCATTAGATTGAGAACCAAGAGAAGTGAACATATATGCAATCAGAACCTTCTCGCTAATTAGATGGGCTGGTACTAGCCAACTTCAAAATCCACCTATTTATTGACAATAACCACAACAATTTTAGGGCCTTCTCTTAATTATTTGGGTCTGGCAATGCAAATACTTTTCTGTCTTTCCAACCTATTATAGAGAATATTTTCAATTGGTTAGTTGTCACGTTTTTTTTAAGAACTATTATATATTGTTTCTTTTGATCTTCCTTTAGCGGCTTGACGCTTTTGGATCCTTCAACTTGCACAAACGTATATCCTCTTACCGGTGCCACTCTGTTCAAATCATCTGAACAGAATCCATTTGTATATGGATATATGTATATACCTAATTGATATTATCATGTACCAGTTGTTCTTCCCCCCCTCTTTTTTAAATGGTGTCCTAGTTACTCATGTGTTGTTTTCTAAGGATTCGAAGAGTTTTTCCTTCTAAGTTGAAGTGCGGCATCCAATTTTTTTCAGAGTCTAACGGCAGTGGGACTCAGCAGTAGTTGTTTAATTAGTATTTCGCTTGTTTAATTGAAGTGCGGCATCCAATTTTTTTCAGAGTCTAACGGCAGTGGGGCTCAGCAGTAGTTGTTTAATTAGTATTTCGCTTGTTGGTTGCCGTGCAATGACTTCTATCAAACTCACATGTCCATGTCTGGAGCAAGTCTATTTGGATGGTTGTGATCATCTTGAGAGAGCATCATTTTACCCTGTAAGTATAACTCTTGCTCTGGAAGATATTCCCTTGGGGTCTTACCTGTCTGCTTTTTTCTTTTAGATCGATCCAGTTGCTTGGTGAGGTCCCATTTCTTACTGCTCGAAACTACCGTATTTGACTTTCATGTGGTGTTCATTATTGTAGGACCCACAATCCACCTTATTTCTGCACTTTAATGAAGCAATTGACTATATAATCGGTTACTTCCGTGCAGGCCATATCTAATATTTTACATTTCTTTTACTTGTTCGCACATGATTCTTTTACTTGAAAAACTATTTACTAGATAGTGGTTGCTATAGGTTGGTCTCCATTCTCTTAATCTGGGAATATGCCCAAAATTGAATGTGCTCCACATTGAAGCGCCACATATGACATTGCTGGAGTTGAAGGGATGTGGTGTCTTATCTGAAGCTTTCATCAATTGCCCTTGTTTAACATCTCTGGATGCATCATTTTGCAGGTGATATTCTTTCTCCTACAATTTTTTCCGACTGGTACTTGTTTTGTTATTCAGGCTGATGATCGTACTATGTCCATTTGCAGCCAACTTAAAGATGATTGCTTGTCTGCAACTACTGCACTATGCCCTCTCATTGAGTCGCTGATCTTAATGTCGTGTCCGTCTGTTGGTCCCGATGGTCTCTGCTCTTTGCGCTGCCTTCCATGCTTAACCTACCTGGATTTATCTTACACTTTCTTGATCAATCTGCAGCCTGTTTTTAAATCCTGTTTGCAGTTAAAGGTAAATTTGATAATCTTGAATGGTTGTACACCCTTCTGTCACATGTGTAAAGAAATTTTTTAGTTATACCCTGTGTCCTATCTAAACTCCTAACATTTATATGCATATCAGAACATGTAGAATCATGTTTATTACTTCGTTAAATTTCCATCAAGGAGTAGCCATGTGGCAGGCCAGACTAATAAGGAAAATCAGTTGTGGCGTGAATTATTTCAGGAGGTTGTCTAGCCTGAGTTGTAGTATGCTTGGTTTCTTGTTAGACAGGTTCAACCTTGGGAGCATACATGTGTTAAAAAGGGTCCACCTGTCGTCTCATTTTACTCTCCATAATTTTGCTCCTTAGTTAAATTCATCTTTGTCTGCCATTTATAATGGGGATGGCACTGTGCAATACACGGTTACAGGTTTGACATGGATGAGGGCATGTCGGTTGTTCAATCATGAGCACATATTCGAGTACATGGGCGTTCTGGGTTGACAATATGGTCCGAGGCAGAAAGGTCATCATTTTAATAGTGGAAAAAGTCTAGGACATGATAGGTTGGATTTTTGGAACAGGATTTATGCCGCCTACCACATATTGTTAGGATAGATTACTTCTTAGTAAATAGGAGAGACTTTATGGAAAGAAGATGGTATATGTTTATGACAATAGTGGGAGCGGCAAAGAAAAAAAATAGCTGAAACTGCAGCTGCTCTCAATAGACAGAAGATTTTCCCAGTTGCTTCTGGTGTGTGAAATTTTGAGATCATGGAACTCATCAAGAACTAGGAAGTTAAGCATTTGTTTCCAAATAATACTATTCAGAATGAATCACCTATTAGTGCTACTTCATTTCAGTATGATTGCTTAACACAGACAGGTGTGTTAATTTGTCAGAAAAAACATTAGCCAACAGAAGGAGTGATAGTGATGTTCTTACATTCAATTTTTTCTCTCCTCTCGTATACATGTTATGTAGCATCGAAAATAATTTTGGCTTTATGCGATGGTCTGAAAAAAATTATTTCTCCATTTGTTACCTTTTTTCTCCATATAGGTGTTAAAGTTGCAGGCATGCAAGTATCTTACAGACTCATCTCTGGAGGCTCTCTATCAAAAAGGTGCTCTCCCAAGCCTTCGTGAATTGGACTTGTCCTATGGAAGTCTCTGCCAGTCTGCTATAGAGGAGCTTCTTTCTTGCTGTACACATCTCACTCATGTGAGTTTGAATGGTTGTATTAATATGCATGACCTGAATTGGGGTTCTAGTGCAACACAGCTCTCTGGATCACCAAGCATTGAAGGCCCATCTAGTCTATCTGTTCTTGAGAATGTCTCTGAGTCAATCTACCAGCCTGACCGTTTACTGCAGAATCTCAACTGTGTCGGGTGCCCAAATATAAAGAAAGTAGTCATTCCTCCAACAGCCCGCTGCTTCCATTTGTCATCATTGAACCTTTCTTTATCTGCAAATTTGAAGGAAGTTGATGTTGCTTGTTTCAATCTAAGCTTTTTAAATTTGAGGTTGGAGCTTTTTTTGTTCTTTATTGACTTCGTTTTAGTTGTTATGTTCTTGCGTTATTTTGTGTACTGAGTTTTTTTCCCTTTGCTTTTATCTTGTTCAGCAATTGTTGCTCCTTGGAAATTTTGAAGCTCGGATGTCCAAGGTTGACTAGCCTCTTTCTTCAGGTATGCATTTTGCCTCATGTAGTTGCAGTTTGTAACTATTTGGAATCAGATTTTCATTCTTTAGTATTTCCCATCTTTTGTATCACAAGAGTATGGTATACTGTTATAAACCATGGTTTGATCTTTTGGATTGTACTGTAGCATTTATTCTTGATTAGGGATCTAGTGGTAATCATTAATTTTTGGGGCCTTCAAAGACTGTCCCGACGTATTGACAGTTGATTTGTTATCTAGAATACAGAGACTGCTGATCGTATGTCTCAATGTATATGTAATTTTCCTTTTATGGCCAAGGCAAGTTAATGGTTTATTTGGGAGATTGGCATTTCCATATTTGTTATTTAGTAAAGATCACCTTTTCTGCTTTACCTGTTCTTTTCCTTGTGTGTTGGTACATCTATGCCTCCAATCACCCCTTGTGCATTCTATAATGGTCTAATAATCTTTTTTGTTTGGTTGCTGCAACCACTGGTGGATGATTAGTCTTGCGGCATTGCTGAAGAAGCAGTAGAAGCTGCCATATCACACTGTAATATGCTGGAAACTCTTGATGTCCGCTATTGTCCGAAGGTGCGAATCTGTTATGAATTATAGACCAATTCCTTGCATCCTGTTGTTTCCCATTTCCTCACTGAATCTTATTTTCTTATTTACTAATAGATATGCCCTGTGACCATGGGGAGGTTACGCACGGCATGCCCCAGTTTGAAGCGTATCTTCAGCAGCCTGTCCTCCTTTCCCTCTTGATGGAGCTTTCGCCTACCTTTCTACCCTATGATTCAGGTATTTTGAGTTCTCTAACCAATGAGTGTTTGTTTTGATAGGCCACAGACAGACATCAGTTTGGTAACTTATCCATAGTGCTTATGTTATTGTACATACTCGATCTCGTTGGAGTATATGCTACAGTTTATCAGCCTTGATCAGATGTAAACTGTAGAATAAACCTTATCGATAATTAAAATTATTTACCACGTTTTTAAATGAATTCAAGGTTCAATTTGTCTATGTTTATATATACATTTTATTGTTTTGCACAATCTCTATCTACTACCATCTTTGATTTTTTTGAAGATTGCATGTTAAGGTTCTGTGTCTAATGTATGCTTTGCTGGGTTTCATCCACACAAACGGAACGATAATGCTTTTTTATCAACAAACAGAATGGCAATGTTCTTCATTTATGATTGCATCTCTCGCCGGAATAGGATGTTGGCAGTGATGAGTTGTTCCATTATGGTTTCCTAGTGGTGAATGCGGATGACAGTGATATATACATGATCCGTCCACTTTCTCCTGCCAAAACCGGGCTGGCAAAATGGCTACCAGTAGCTGCCAACTTTATCTTTTCTATTGCTGACTTGAGATATTCAATGTTTAGCTTCTTCAATACTATTAAAATTTTTGTATTCTCTTTAATGATATATAGAATTCTCTTGTTCATTAGGGGGTGATGGTGAGGTCAAGGTGTAACCCAGTTTCTTCAGAACCAGATCAATCAAATTAAGCGTCCATGTAGCTTTAAGATAGGGCAATCCCTACAGTCCACATAGATCTTTTTCCCCTTTTTTTTTTTTTTTTTTTTTAAATTTTCATGGTTGCCACTCAAAGTGGCACTAAGACCTATTGAAACACCTTTTAGCTGTCAAAATGTCTTCTTATGAGTCTTCTCTTTCTTCCCATGTGATCATGGACCACACAAACTGATATTTTTTCACTCTCTACCTTTGTATTTCATCTCAGTAAAATTTCTGCAAAGTTCATAAAAGAAACACACCTAACAAGAGACATCAATATGGAGTATAAAGCTTTGGAAGTTTTAAGTACTAACAGTAAATAAATATAGTTCTGATCGGACCAAATCCTTTCAGTTCCAAACAAAAAGAGGTTTCTTGTTTTTATCTGCAGGCAAAGTTCACATGCTCACATGCTTTACCATGCACGTCAATCCAATTCCGACCTTTATAAATGGAGCTGAATCCCATTTATCAGCCACAACCCAGAAATCCAATAACAATGGTGAAGATGCTGCTTCATATCTTCCTTTTCCTCTCTACTCTCCTCATCTCCTCATCCTATGCCTCCGTGCAGGACTTCTGCGTCGCGGACCTAATGGCCCCGGCAGGTCCTGCAGGGTATTCCTGCAAGAAACCTGCGATAGTCACAGTTGACGACTTTGTGTTTTCTGGGCTAAACAAGGCCGGTAACACCTCAAACATAATTAAAGCCGCCGTGACCCCGGCTTTTGACGCCCAGTTCCCTGGTTTGAACGGGCTAGGTATCTCTATTGCGCGGTTAGACCTTGCAATGGCCGGCGTCGTACCAATGCACACTCACCCGGGTGCATCAGAGGTTCTGTTGGTTGTGCAAGGATCGATCACTGCTGGATTCGTTTCTTCGGCCAATTCTGTTTACTTGAAAACACTTAAGAAGGGTGACATTATGGTTTTCCCTCAAGGCTTGTTGCATTTCCAGATTAATGCTGGTGGGTACCCAGCTATTGCATTTGTTAGCTTCAGTAGCCCCAATCCTGGCCTTCAGATCCTCGATTTTGCCTTGTTCGCGAACAATTTGCCTACTGATCTGGTGGTGAAGACCACATTCCTCGACGCTGCTGTGGTGAAGAAGCTCAAGGCTGTCCTTGGTGGTTCTGGCTAACCTTTTTGTCATTTGCCAATTTCTTGTTTTTCTTCTTCCATTCTTTGTGATTTCTTCATGTTCAAAACTTGCTTTTCTGTGATTTACGTTGTGTAAGCTTATGGGTTTTCCTTAATCAATGGCAACTTATGGAGTTTGTTCTATCTTCAACTTTGAAATCTAGAAATCTTGGTGGCATATTCTACAAGCTTCATTAGCGATGATAATCCAATTAGGTATTCATAAAAGTCGCTAAATTGATTCCCACAAAAGTAATTTGGAGCAACATGGAGTCGACTGCTTCAATGGAATCAATATTAAGTGAATGCTTCATTTAAAATTGCTTTTCAACTGTGTTTACCAAACGCTTAATGTGTATGGTTCAAGCACTAATAGCTTTTAGGCGCACTAATTACTTCCAGGACCAAAAAAGCAATGTCTAACATGAACGATTGATTTAAGGTGGTTTGAGATTGATCACCAAGGAAGAAGATGATCTTATCCAGTGCCTTGTATGGTCCAAATTCCTTGTTGCATCCACTTGAGCCAAGAATTGTCTTCTTCCTTCATGACATTAGCATTTGTCCCCACAGAATTTTAGCCTTCTGCATCTAACCATTGACGATATCTATAGGGGAATTACAGATTGAACTTGTGGACTTGGTGGTGTTGTACTCGTATGAAAAGAGATAGGGCAGTTTGTCTTCTTCCTTCATGACATTAGTTGTAACACAAGTTGGCTGTGTTTGGTATTGCTTTTTAAAAGCATTTTTTTTTTTTGTTTTTGAAAGCAAAATAAGTGTTTGATAACATATTTTAAAAAACAAAAAAAACAATTTTTTTGCTTCATTTAAAAAACAACATTTTGTTGCTTTTAAAAATTTACTTCTTTGCTTCTAGAAAAATAGAAGGAAAAATTGAAAAAAAAGAATCTTTTAAAAATTAATTATAAAAAAACCTTTTAAAAAGTCATATTTGAAATTTGAGAAAGTTTTACAAAAACAATTAAGTTAAAAACACTTTACACTATAGCAAGGTGTCTAATCCCCAAACTATATTTTTCCCAAACTACCCTATCTCTTTTCATACGAAAAGAAATCCATTCACTCCACCATCACCACTACCCCCTACCCCCAAAACTACGACCATCCCACCACCATTACAAATTATAGAGAAGTATTATTTAAAATAATATTATAATATAAAAAATAATTTATTAGCTTACTGCTACCAAACATATTTTTTTACTTTTCAACAGTACAACAAAGATTTATCAAGCAACTTTGCTTCATGAAAAAATCTTTTCAAAAGCAGAGAACTTGCTTCAAACAACAAAAAAGCATAAGCATTACCAAACACAGCTAGTCATTTAGTTTTTATTTTTATTTTTTTATTTTTGGTCTAATAAAGGTATTAATTGTTATGGCTAAAGTTTGAACGGTACTTGTTGCCATTATACCAAAGCTGAGGGGGTGTCAAGATAATTGATCTAAAATAAATATAAAAAATTATAAATATTATTTTCCAGAAAGAAAAGTATGAGAAGGATTGAGCAGCCTAGCTGGCAATGACATAGAACTTAGAAGTGAGAGCTAGCACCAGAGAGAGGGAGAGAGAAGAGAGAGAGAACCTGACCTATCAAATGACAGACTGGCAATTCTCCCTTGAAGCTTTTCCCACTAGCTATAAAAACCATGGGAATATTTCCTTCTCCAACATCTGGTTGGAGGAGAGAGAAAGAGAAAATCTCCGATCGAGCGAACCCTAATCGGGAGGGAGGAACTTGAGCTTCTCTGTTCAACGACATGAGCCTCTTCGGCCTTGGAAGCAGGTATCCGTCTTTCCATTTCTCAATTTTTTGATCTTCATATATTGACTCGTGAAATCTTCTTCTGATGAATTTTGTTTGTTTGGTAATTATTGATTATTTCTGTTTGTTAGATGGTGATGTGTGATTTTATTACATTCTCATAATCGAAAGGCTTCTTTTTATTGTCTCCCAATAATTGTTACTTGTCAGAGTGAATTGATGGGATATTTCGTAGTGGAGAACCAATTATTTTCCCAGTGTTTGTATGGTAGAGGATATTTCTTTTTCATTACTGAATGATTTGAGTGATAAATTGCCAAGATTTGAACTTGGTTGATCATTGCAGCAAATGTGTTTCAATTGTTATTTGAGCTGAGAAAAAAAAAAAAGAGAGAAAAAGAAAAAAACTGAAATGCTATTTGAGATGTATTGTAAATTTGTAATGCATGCACCTCTCAGCTGGTCATTATGGGATTTTATACCTTCTGAATTAGATTAAATCTTTTCAGGCTTAAAGGACAAGATCATGGAGTCCTGTATTGGGTCTATTGTACTTTGGGAATTCAACATTTATCTATCAGAAGAATTACTATCCCTTTTATATCTTTGCTCCATTTATACCTTTATGCTGAATAAGAGGTTTACTAGGAAACTTTGTGGTCTTTTGAGGGGTAGCCCTTTTTTTTTTTAATAACAACAGAGTCGCTTTCATTTAGTTTGTTTTCACTAATCTGCAGAATCTCATTGGTTTAGGAGGTTTCATGGGAATCAAGTACTAGATCATGCATAATGCCCTGTCACAACCACTAGCTAGTGATGCACTGAGAAGTTGTAGGTGTCTAGGTGATGCATAAACAGTTAAAGGGTGGGGTTCCATATCTTGTTGCATTTCACAATGGAAAGTTATCCTAACTAGAAATGAGATTATGACTGTATATGCTTTCTTGTTTGGAAAGTTATCCTAACCGGCAATGGGATTGTTGACAACCATGTACATGCTTAGACTTCATTTTCGAACCGATTGGGGTCAGACTTGAAAGGTAGAGATAGAAGGCTAAAGTTAGAGGTTCTTAAATTTTCTGGGATTCTATGCTGGACTTTGTGGTTAGGCGACAGATTATATGTTTTAATCTTTTGGGATGTTAGGAAGGATCCTGATCTTTAGAGGAATCTAAATTTGTAAGAAAGATTTTGCCTTATGCGTGAATATGGATAAGTTAGTCTTATAGCACGGACAACATCTTCGACTGGATTTGTAACTAGGGAATTGGGTTGCTTCTTAATGTTGTCAAAGCACCTAGGCCAGCTAGGCATAGGACTTGGCTGAGTTCCTGGGCATTTTTCCTGGTTGCTTTGGTAGGCCTGTCCGTGGATCTAATCATAATTTGAATCAAATATGAATCGTATTAAAAAATATCGGATTTGGTAGTAGGTTTATGACCTGATAATTTGATTAGTGACAATTGGATCCAATATGAGTCTTAATTGGATCGAATTTCGATGTACCCCTATGTAATCTGATTAATGATCCAATCTGATTTGAAATATAATATTTGAAAGATATATAAT
The DNA here is from genome assembly GCA_031762675.1 of Pachysandra terminalis. NCBI lineage: Eukaryota > Viridiplantae > Streptophyta > Magnoliopsida > Buxales > Buxaceae > Pachysandra > Pachysandra terminalis. The sequence goes on from JAUPMG010000003.1 coordinate 14,855,684, forward strand.
ATGATTATATATAACATATATAGTTACATGTACTTATAAATATCTGATCATGATCTGAATCTGATCCAAAAATGACAGATTTATGATCTAATGATCCAATTACCAATGATCGTTCTGACTTTTAATGGAACCTAACTTTGGTATCTGAATTTTCTTATCAGATCAAACTCGGGTATACCATGATCTGATCTGAATCTGACCCATTTACGGGCCGATGTCTAGGCGTTTTCTTGTGAACTTGGGGGACCTAATGTTTTGAGTGTCTTATATTATTATTATTATTATTTTTTTTTGATAACTTGGGTGTCCGGGCCTTAGGCCCGACTAATCCCAAGTAGGAGGCTTGCGCAGCAACCCACCCCACGACCTCCCACTTAAATCCGAACCTGCCCAGCTGGGGAATCGAACTTGAGACTGTGCGCCTAACCCACACAATCCCCTATTCGCCCTTACCAACTGAGCAACCCGGGGTGGGTATATTATTCTTATATTGTATGGAAAAAAATGATATGTGGAAGAAATATTGCTTATGGATTAGTCCTGATGATGTGTGTGTGTGTGTATGTATGTATGCATGCAGATATGTATACATACATATATACATACTACACAATCTCATCACAATTGGCATACAACTGCAAAATGACACAGATTGTTGCACTTTAAGCAACAAGAAATAATAACCCTGTTTCTTACAAGTAAACACCCAATCAGAATGGAACACACTGATAGAATATGGGTAGATGGATAATCGTGCCAATCCCTTTGATTAGCTTCACTAATCAAGAAAAATGACTGTAGCCATATGCATTGATGGTTGATCAATTAAGTTGTCTTTGATTGTTTGATGGCCAAAAAAAAAAGAGATCAAAACCCTACTTTAAGTTGTATTTAGTTGTCAATAAAGGCATTTCAGAATAATAGAAAGGGTGCTACTATTATTATTTCTTCTATCTTGTTGCTTTTGTACAGGAATCAGAAAACATTTCGACCTAAGAAGAGTGCTCCTTCAGGAAGTAAGGTTGGTCTTCCAATTTATCGTTTTCGTCATATATCTCTTTACCATGATGTACACCATTACTTGGTGGCTCATATATCATTTCCTAACAATCAGGGTGCACAGCTTAAAAGACACATTGATGCTACTTTGGGTAGTGGGAACTTGAGGGAAGCAGTACGACTACCACCTGGGGAGGATCTTAACGAGTGGTTTGCTGTAAACAGTATATATCTCAAACTTAGTAGTTTGTGGAACCAACTAGTATTTAATCTTGTAAATATATGGTCATAATATGTCTTTTCAATGTGCCTATAACAGCCTGGTTTACTTGACTCAAGTTAGTTTATTAGCTTTGGTGTTGTTGGTTTATATTTTATTGTCAGTGTTGCTAGAAATGGAAAATCCGTTCACTTGGAATAACCATGTTAGACACATCAAATTCTTGTTGCATGGGTTTTCTGAAAGGGCCATATCGGACGTGTGAATTCTTATGTACCACCACATTTCTAGAATTCCTTCTCCTGCATCTTTCCTCATAAGACATAGAACAAGGTACACTATATTTTAATTGTCTCCGAGTTCCCACATAAAATTCTCTAGAAAGCATAGAATTATATTCTGGCTTTGTTTAGGAATACATGATTTAAAGTAGAAATTTGATAATCAGTAGATTCAGTACAATGCGTTCTGTTGTACGAAATTCTTGTGTGATGAAATATGTCAGAATCTGACAATTGTACTATATCAATGCAAATAGAAGTCCTGATTCCTGAAACGAATATGGGACTAATGATGAATCTATTATATCACTATACTTCTTTTACAAAACAATATCACCATATTGTTGTAAGGACATATTAGTGGTCTAGGTTTTTTATTTTTAATTTTATTTTTATTTTGTGTGTGTGTGTGGTTTATGTTTGATCCATCCTATCCACTACTGACAATGTCAATTTATTCTTTTTTTGATCAAGTAAATGCTATTATTGTTTATGGATCTGTTAGAATTTAGAAATGGGATTTGCAACTTTTCTTGCTAATCATTTCCTTTGTTTTCTCTTTCCAGCGGTAGATTTCTTCAATCAAGTGAACATTCTTTATGGAACTCTTACAGAATTCTGTACAGCATCAAGCTGTCCAACAATGTCGGCAGGATCAAAGTATCTTTCTATTTGCCCCTGGAATAAATTCTCTTTCTGATTATATTTTTACTAAGCAGCTGCACCTTATCCTTAAAGATGTAGTAGATTTATTCCCTAATAAATATTCTTCTGAGATTCAATTTTTTTCTTAACTAAGTTGTTTGTCTTTCGAAATATACTTATAGCATGTTGCTGTAGCAAATTAGTTTTCAAGTGGATGTAAATCTGAAAATGTGACTATGCAGGTGGTCTCTGATATATACAAAGTTAAAAGTAATAGGCCAAACTGGATGTAAAACTTGGGCTTTGCTAAGAATCTTGAATCATCTTCCTCTCGAGTCATTTGGGTTAGGTTACTTGGATAGATGGGTTTTTATACCTTCAGACCATTACTTGGCCAAACTGGATGTATAACAACCCTAGTTACTAAAAACCTTGGAGCATCTTCTGCATCAAATCATTTGGGTCAGGTTACTTGGATGACTGGGTTTTTATGGCTTTAGACCATTCTACTGAGAAAGAGCAAGGTGTAGAACTAATACTGGAAATTCATAAATGTAATATAGTCAATGTAATTGAACCAAAGATGGTTGTAACATTGAAGACTAAAAACTTTCCAAAGAATTTACTAGTTGATAACCAAATCTGTATTAATTCACTTTGTTTTACACACATTTTGAATCTCCATGAGTTGATATCAGCTAACTATACTTGCCGACTATTACCATAATCTAGCCTCAAGTTACTCGAGTGACTTGTCCCTTTGTGGTGAAACTTGAGGGTTACTTGGATCAGTCTCTGAATAATTAACATTGACGAACATTGCAACCATGTTACTCTTATAGGTCTATTATATGTGCTCTATATGCTGCTAACAGTGGTTTTCAACTTTTTGGCCTTGTTGGTCCAGTCTTGGCAAGCCAACTTAATATTTTATCCCCTTTCTCATTTTCTTTCTTCTTCTCTCCCGAATAATCGATGTTGATCATAATTAGTCTTAGGGATATCTAGAATATGCACCATTACTTAAATTTTAGCTGTAAAGTTTGTTATGGCCAGATGCCCTATTCTTGACCACTGGAAAAAATGAAAGTATGTACAAAAGGTTTTCATTTATCACAAAATTGAATAAGAGAAACTAGTAAAGGAATATGAGATGTACTGTGTCGGCCTAGTTAGGTACATCATTATGATATAAACTACATATGTCTATATAACCAACTGGAAAAGCTTAGTGTGTATCTTCTTTTTTTTTTTCCTTCACTTTTTTTAGTACTTTTATCATTTTAAATGGAATTAATGTAGCATTTTTATTCCTGCATCAGCTGAACTGTTATTTGTATCATTTACTGTTGTCCTTTTCATTTTTCCTCTGAAGTGCTTGAGAACAAATTTTCCAGATCATTTGTGATTAGTTGTTTTGTATTCATAATGCAATTCCTCTAAGGGAAATGAAACTTCAACAGATATGAATATAGATGGGCTGATGGAGTTACAATAAAGAAACCCATTGAGGTTTCTGCACCAAAATATGTAGAATATTTGATGGATTGGATTGAAACCCAGTTGGACGATGAATCGCTATTTCCTCAAAAATTAGGTGCGTTAAACTTCTTGAGCTGAGCATGAAATCCGTTTTTGAAATAATTCAGTTCTAATTTATTTCTTGCTTTCCACAGGATCTCCATTTCCACCCAATTTTCGAGACGTTGTTAAGACAATTTTCAAACGATTATTCCGTGTGTATGCCCACATCTATCATTCACATTTTCAGAAGATTGTGAGCCTCAAGGAGGAAGCTCATCTCAATACTTGTTTTAAGCATTTTGTCCTATTTACTTGGGTAAGTTTTAGAGATTCCATTCAAGTTTTGGAAAATTTCATTCAAGAATATTACCGATTTATGGTTACCTAAAGATGGTTGATTTGCAGTTGGTTTATAATATGATAACATATTATAAGTCTTTAAATCAATCAACATCATCATATGCCGTATCCTAACTAGTTGAGGTCGGCAACAAAATCGTGTTCCTCCATTCCAATCTGTCAAAAATCATATCTTCAGTCGAATTACGAGTATGAAAATCATTTTTGATCGACTTCATCCAGGTTCTTTAGAGTCTTCTTCCTCTCCCACATAAAAGAGTGTTTAAACAAGGATTCTGTTGTGAGCTACTGAATTTGGACTTCTACGATGCAGAAACTAACTATTTGTCCAAGTTTTCTGTTGAAATTCCTATATATATGATGTTAAAAGGTCTCTAAATGAGTGTTATGTAATGCAGGAGTTCCAGTTGATTGAGAAGGGGGAGCTTGCGCCTCTCTATGATCTTATCGAGTCTATTCTTTTGTTTTGAGAAATTCTTAGAGATCGAAATCACAATCATGGAACTGGTTATTGTGAACAAATGGACACAGGCTGTTTGATACACCTAATCCATAGTTGTATTGATGTGATTTTTATTCTTTTATTTGATTGTTGTTTTGAGTACACAATTTTGGGAATTTCCTGTTTAGTCAATGAAGATAGCTCTTGAACCATTTCTTTTGCTCACTGACTCTCTGTTCGCAAACAGAGAACGTAAGCATGCGCACACACTCACACATCACCAATATCAGTTTATTGTGCATATCGAACATATCATATAATAAAGAAATAGCTCAGCTTCAATGAGTATGTATGTGTTGGTGGGGGGGGGGGGGGGGGGAATAATTTGAAAC
>JAUPMG010000003.1:14861998-14875312 GCA_031762675.1 Pachysandra terminalis
AGGAAAGAATTTAAAGTACACCTTTCAACAACTCATAGTATTGCTTCTAACTGCTTGAGTTCTGGGTCCAAGTTTTCTGGTCCTATGTCTTCTGAGATCTTATAAGCATCAGCAATTGTCTGTCCTTTATCTAGCACATCGGAAGGAACTGTCTGGAGGAGACTGAAGGATAGAACTTCAAATAAATATACTGAAACCCAACTTTTAAGGGGGAATAAGTGTAAGTAATCAGACAGAAACAACAATGTCATCTATCAATACCTGTCCAATGCACCTAAAGCAATACCAATGTTTGCCTTCATTGATTCAACAGACGCTCCAGGATCATTTCTTGACGCACGTAGAAGCAAAGAATCAAGTTCTTCCAAGGCTCTAGTGAAGAAAAGTCATTAGCATTAAGAAGTTACCCCAAAGTGAAGTGGTGCTATTGTGATTTCAGATTTATAAGATGGTGTTCATCTGTTTTAATGAATAGCACATCAGCTCTGTTTAGGAGGTGTTTCATATTGAATTTTAAGCTGTATTTCACCAAGGATGCAGAACGGCAGGTGATTCAGGAAAATTAAAAAAAAAAAGAAAAAGAAAAAGAAAAAAAAGAGAGGAGACATGATGAATCATGGGAAAAGAATTCATGTTCATGAGCCAGATTTATGTTATTAGGATTTTCACAGGCAGCTGAAACTTCAAGGTCAAACAACTTCTATATATTTGTGTCACTATATAAAATACAGCAGATCGGAGAGAGCAATCAAGTTTTTGAAGGCTAGAAACTGAATCAAGACCTGATGATTGTTAACATTCTTTCGACTTATTTTGGGCACAACCAGAATGCATTTGATAAGATTGATGACTATAATCTGTGCTGAGTGCAAGGTTTTAAATTTCTCCGGCATGCCGGCGAACTATCGCCATTTTCTAGTCTGGCAAAATATGAGGGCGATACTCCCCAATTTCGGCGATATTTTGGTAGGCCCTCCCTGGCAAAATCTCAGGCGAAATCGAAATTTAAAACCTTGGCTAAGTGATATATTAAGTGCAATTTTCCAAAGCGATGGAAACATTCAACCACTAGGCGCAGCAAACTTTTAAGACACCATAGCTTCGCCAAGAAACTGAGGTTTCATTACGAGTGTGATAGCATTACCTGAGGCATTGATCAACGCTATTAAAAGCAGCTTTACCCTTGCCATCATCTGATGCACATTGTGCTACCTATAATTCCCAAGAGAATTTTTCAAACCTAGAAGGAAATCAGGTACTTAAAGACTGCCATAAACAAATGAATATAAGTAAGGGATATTAAACTTTGATGCAGCCTCCACTGAAATGCTGAAAATGACGACAAAGGCAAGAACAGAGTAATAAGAACAGAAAGCCAATCAAATAACTAATTACAGAAGAATAGGCATGAATTCAACGGAAAAGGTAATCATAGTGTTCTAAACAATCAGTAATTAATCAACATCTTCTACTTACCAAACCTGGAAAAAGTTAAACCACATCTTGTGACTTCAAAAGCTGTAATTTTTACTGTCCTAGACTATAAAGTTATGGTGAGAAAGAAGACCAATTCAGTAGTTCCTATAATGAAGATTGTCACCTGATACTGATACCAGCATTATTGAATGTTTCAGACCAAATCCAAGTTACAATCAGATTCATGACTTGAAACAAAATTCAGGGATAAATTTACTAATTTAATTCAAATGCTATTTTGGAGAGTTACATAAACATCCTAAATGAGTGCAGGAACCCATTAGGGGATGTTTAATATATTCTCCTACTCTGTCAGTAATCTAAACTGCCAATTCTTCTTGCTGCAAGAATCCAAGTGATGTTATTGGAAGATTAGTGGCCAGTCAACCTTTCTGAGCATTCAAAGTCATAAATAAAAAGATAACCTAACATGTGTTTCTGCAATCAAAGAAAAGAATTTGATAATTCGTTGTCAAAAATCATCACCAATGAAAAGCATTGGTTATCCAGGCATGGTTGTAGGTACAAATACGGCTATCGAGTTGAATTTGGACTTGTTAAGCCCCCAAATACCACTTCATGGCAATATGTATATCTGAAGACTAATACATTTAAAATTTTCAATATTATTGTGAACTTTTATTTCTTCAAATGAAGTAATTCAACCCTTAAAACAAACTTCTTCACATATGCGTTTGAGTAATCTAAGTTCATATCCAAGATGGATCCCTCATTCCTACACCCTTGTCATGTTATGCTAGTATGATATCTGAGATGGCAACGGGGCAGGCTAAATGGATAACTGCCCTACCCCTATAGGGGTGGGTCTGGTAAGCTAGAAATCTGGTACAGATCGGTGTTGGGTTTGGCACAACTTGTCTTGTTGACATTCAAGCAGAGGTTGAATACATATTCTATAATTAATTATGTTAAAAGGTCATGTAATCTACTTAAAAAAATTGTAGTTTATTCACAATAGATATTAAAATAAAATCCACCCTGAAAGTATATGTTTTAGAAGGCCTAAACAAGGGTCTGATAATAACCCAAGTTGGAATTTCAAGCTAATCAATTGAGCTGATCATAGAATTTGGTTCAAAAGAAAATGGAGAAATAAATTAAAGAAGGGGAATGAAATCTACAGCCATGCCAACAATCACAAAGAGACGTAATTCTAAGTGGAGAATAGGGGGGGAAAAAAAACAAAAGTTTAGAAAGCCTCAACTTACTGCTCGAATATTTATACGCAGAGATGCTGCGGGACCAGAGCGTAACAGAGATCGGCAAGCCGAATATTGTGGTTGATCAGTTTCCAATGTTTTCTCTGCACGGAAAGAAAGATAGCTACGAATTTCAAGTGCCATAGTTTATATTTCCAAAAAAATAAACATATCTGCTATCTACATTTTTTACACAGCATGAGCTAAACATCATAAGAAAGTAAAAGTGAACATAAAATGAAATAGAAGAAGAAGCTAGAATAGAATCTTAATAAATGATAAATAAGAACATAAACCCTGAAGGGCGGTCTCCCCACATCAAATAGAGAAAATATCATATACATGATTGTGTTTGTTGATAAAATACAACTTTCCAACATCATGCTGCATAGTGTTTAAACTTGGTCCCGACTCGGGTATCGTCCCGGACCGATCCCGAGTTGGATCGGACCGAGGACGATCTTAAATCAATTAAAAAAAAATTTAAAAACCCAACTCGTCCGATCCGTCTAGGATCTGATGATCTGACTCACCGATCCTGAGTTGGATCGCCCGATCCGTATCGGGATCGGACCGAGTCAGTGTATTTAGAATAAAATAAGGATCGGTTCCGACTTGGGTATCGTCCCGGTCCGATCCAACTCGGGATTGGGTGATCCTTTACACTATGAGTAAAATAATGTTCAAGAATAGAGATTAGCTTCTTGGATGGTCGTGACACCGGAGTGCAAAGGCATCTCATTGTTTGAGATCTTTAGAGGATGGCCCACCATAGCCCTCTCATCACTATGGGACAGGAGACACAATAATGCTTAGATCCCTCCCAAAGTTGGATCCATCAAGTTGAACTTTAATGGGTCATCTATGTGTAACCCATGATAGTCATGCATGTTCATTCATACCTGTTTTCTTCACGTGTACACACACGCGCGCGCGCACACACACACACAGATATCTAGAGAGCTATAGAATCAATTATTCTGCATACTCCCCACCTTAACTTCCCAGAGAAGGAGCCAAGCAAGGAACTCCCACAGGGGCGAGGGCTTCCCTCCATCTTTATCTCACCTCCTGGGTACCGACTGGATCATTAATATCTTAAAGGAGAGGTTCACTCATTTGGAGATGAGTAGCTTGAAGGCCTCTTTTCTTAGGAGGGAATGCACGGGGGATTCGGGGGGGCCTAATTCTTTCTCTCTTTTCGGGAGGTAGGCAAGTTATACATACACACAAACATATATGTATAGTATATGTATATTTATTTAGATAAAAAAAAAAGAAGGAGAGATTAACAATTTGAGTCAAAAGCAGGAGGTAGCTGACTAACTTGTTCTTAAACAAGACATTTCCACTTCTACAAGGTGGAAAAAGCTTTCCCCTAACCCATTTAACACAAACGAAAGAAGCCATCTGAATAAATAGGAGATAACAATGAATGGCGTATAATTGAACCCGAAAGCCTTTTGAAACCAAACTTCCCATGCTTTCTTCTAACTTTATTTCATGAAATGAATCTAACTTCAGAAAAAATGGTAGCAAATTCCCAGATTTAACAATTTCACGGATAAATTGCGGAGAAGAACAAAAGAAGGGTAATACCTAGGTCCATAATCTGTGATAGTGTCAACAGTACTGCAGGTACGTAAGCCTCTAGTGGATCAAGCTTTTTCCTGGCAACCAAATTATAAAGACAACATGGACAAGTTATAAATTGTGAACCCAACCCAACTGGAATACTTCAAAAGATCAAACTAAACAAACTTCAATTGCAGTTCATTTAAACTTCCTAAACATTCACCCCAATTCGCCGATATAGAATATCGAATTCCGCACAAAAACAATTAATTATAAGCAAATTTTTTCTTTCCATTTCAATATCATAATCAGTAAAAGAATAATTAAAAAAAAATGGAGCCAGTATTCTACCTCTTCACGTATTTGTCGAAAATGCTTCCGGCAATCGCATCTGCGGAAACCACATGCTACCTATAAATTCCTTGAAAATCCCTTTCCAACAGAAATTTCAACAATTACATTCATAACTGTTTTAACTGTCATAATTTTAAGGTAATTCTTGATTTATATTTTTTTCCTCTTTTTTTCTATAATAAAAGGAAATTGGAATAAGAGTTGCAACAGACAATACCGAAATCAGGTAGCTTGGTGTATGCCTCCATGCGCAAGTTAGTATCATTCCAGAATAAAAGAACAAAAATAATAATAAAAAAGAAATTACATATAAAGGAGATTCAAAGAAAATAAAAGAGGCGCACGTTTAGGGATAGAGAGCCACTGGAAAAGAATCAGAGCGATGGAGACCGACCGCCTGCTCTCCCGCCTGATTTGGTGGAACGATGCGCATCTTACTTGGAACGTCTTTTTTCCTTTAGAAGCAAAATTTGGCACGAAAGAATGAGGAAAGGTTGCAGTGAAGTGGCCGGCACTAATGTGCGCTTGGATGGGAGCGGAAGCCATGACGATAGAGCATCGCCGCCGTTCTCTCTCGTCGGAGAGAGGGAAAGTCTTATCCGTTTCTTTTTCTCTCCCACGTTTCTTATACACCTGAAACGGAAGCCTTTACTCTTACCGGTCTACCCGTTTTATTCTGTTAAATCCGATCCGAACGGCGAAGTTCGGGGTACTTTTGTCATTTTACTTGATCTTTACTTTCCTACTTCAGCCGGGTTTGGGTTTGCTTGTTAAAGGGTAACCAATTCTTTCAATATTGATTCTTACGAAGCGGTTCTTCAGACGAAGGATAGTGGGTAAAATTGTAATTTTTCTCTGACATGAGTTGCTTTACGAGGGCAAAATGAGTGGCGCTCTGGTAATTCTGTTCAGGATTGTAGGCATTTCTGTGATTCGAACTAAGGTTCGTATTGAAGAAGCCAAGACTAATGGCGAGTGAGAACTGTCTTGAATCAGCTGAAGCTCCGAACCCGATCGCTTAGGAGCTCCGGCAATGGCGGTCGCTACCTGGTTTCTCGTTGCTTCTATTCTCATCGTGTCGGCTTCTGCTGATGTTTCAAGTAACTTTCTTTTCTTTTTCTCAATAAAGTCCGTTTACATTTATAGCTTGGTCTTCCAGAACAAGTGAAAAACAAAAATGTTTTACAGCTTTTGTTGATTATCTCCGATCTGGAAATAGGAAGATCTGATTATGAATTTTGTAAATCTGGTTTGCTTATATGCTTATATCTTGATTTTTTCGAAATGTAGCCACTAATTCTAATAACATTGATCAAAAGTTCTATATTGCTCCATTTTGGAATATTCCTGAGAGAATGTTGCTCTTGATGCTTGTATGTTTCAATTTTGTTTATTTTTTTTCGATCTGAATTAGCTAGTGTGGTTATTTTTTTATTAGCCTTTTCCGTTTTCTTCTCTGTTTGAATCTGTATTAAGTTTAGAATGCAATAGAAGTGATCTGTGTTTTTCTACTTCAGTTTGAAATTTAGAGCTCAATACGAACTTGCACTTACGAAAGTGATGTTAGATTCGTGGAACTTCAGAGGCATGAATTGACAAGTTAAAAAAATAAAAAAATATATGCATTAACACTTCAATTTTTGCTGAGGATCCAGAGAGGTCAAAATGTTAGTGAATTTAATTTGATATTTACTATTTTAACTCCTTGAGCTGCTTCAGAATTCTACTAGAGAACTCACCTTCCATAAATTCAAGTGTTTCCTATCTTTGAATCTCTTCCCCTTATAAATCTTAGTTTTTGTTTATTTTTCCCTTTATCTACACCCTACTTTATTATTTTATTTTTTCTATAGTTTTTTCAATTCCTTCCTTTACTTCAGTATTTGCACTCTGCATCTGAGGTCTCCTTTTTTTTTCTTCGTTCAATCTCCTTATTTCCCCTTTTGTTTTTTCTTCACTAAAGTTTCATGAGAAGACCCTGAATCAGAAAGAGAAGGTAAAGGCTTATATGGCCCAAATGTATCCTCAAGGTATATCAAGTGAACCGACATACCTTATTTTCTTCGTGGGTATTTACTGTTCTAGATTGAAAATGCATTCCAATTGAACCTAAGTCATGCTAAGATGGCTTAATTGGTCCTACATTTTGCCATGATGAAGAAATGGTTTTGGAACCTAACACTGTTCTTATTAAAATCGGATTAAATTACAGTCATATATTATTATAGCTGATAGATAATAGCAGCAATTGACATTCACTACACATGAATACAAGTTAAATCTTTTCTTTGTGATAGGTGTTCTGATTTCTTTGTCAGTGCTTAGACTATTTGAGGGGTTTCTGATTTTCTATGAATTGGATAGTACAATTTAATATCACTGATTGTCCCTGAATCATAAAGAATTTAGAGAAACTCACTTGGAATTATCTTTGAGTATTTTCTAGTTCCCGAACTCTGAACACTGGTTTGGACATTTTTTCTGGGTTTTGGTTAGCACAATCTGGTCTTGAGTAATAATGTGATTCGTGATTTCATGTTGCTCTTCCAATCAGTTTAGCACGGACATGACTTCATTTATATTGTATACATGCATACAGGAGTTAGTATTGAACTCAATTATAAATCTAAGTAGCTCAAAGGGATGTTGAGCACTTGTCTTCACTTGTTTGTATGGTTTTTGCAAGTATTGATGTCATGATATTAACATGTCGAAGATGGATAACATAAGTTTAGCTGCAATATTTTCTGGATACTGCTTTTGGAGAAATGCAGTATTATTATTTGAAAGTATGCTTCCTAAATGTTGATTTCCTGACAGAACAATTGACAATATGAAGACTGGAAACTTGAGTTTGATGAATTCCACATATATTGAGCTTTTCACTGTAAATTATGTACTATCTTATGTATATTCAGTCGCTTTGAACATGAAGTACTAGCATTTACACCTATTATAGAAATTTAAGGCTTCAAGCGTGTTAATGTATAAATGGATGTATAATGGACAAAAATGCTTATTCCTATAATGATTACAACAGTTAAAAGCTTACATATGAAAACTATCTTTATTAAGCGGCACTCGCCATTCATTGATGATAAGTATCTACTGCATAAAGTTAAATTCAAAAAATTGATTATAAATTAGATGTGATTGCCTGTCAAACAACATTTTTAGATCAAGGTTACTAAATTGTGACTTGAATCAGAAATATCGAAGGACAACAAAAATGCTTATTCCTATAATGATTACAACAGTTAAAGGTTACATATGAAAACTCTCTTTATTAAGCAGCACACACCATTCATTGATGATAAGGATCTACTGCATAAAAGTAAATTCAAAAAATTGATTACAAATTAGATGTGATAGCCTGTCAAACAACATATTTAGATCAAGGTTACTAAACTGTGACTTGAATCAGAAATATTGAAGGACAGCTTAGAATAGAATTGCAATTCTATATAGTAAATTGTAAAATTCATAGCAATTTTAGTAGAAGTGGCGCTTTGGATTTAGGTTTTAAGATTTCTCCTATAGCTATTAAAATAAGTGAACTATGTTTCTTCTACTTATGTTCTTTTTAGTGTATTATGTATTATATAAATTGGATTAGACAGAAAAGGGAATTTTAAGTAAAAAATTAAAAAAATTGACATTCTTTTATGTTGCATATGAATCATATGACTCATCTGTGAATCGTATGATTCGAAATAAAACCAATTTTTTCTTACGATTTGAATTGAATCATATGATTTTAACAACAATGTTCTATTGTATTATTACTAAACAACTTGCAAATATTAGAGTGATAGTCTTTTAGCTGAACATTCATTGGACCTCCTCAACTATGGTGGCATGCCTAGGATGTGGGTCTAAATAAGTGCAAACTTTAAGAGAATTGAAAATTTGAAATTGTTGTTTGTCAGTATTATTTGTTGACCTTTTGGATGCATGAATTGAAAAGTTAGGTTCTCTTTTGGGTAGCTTGTGTCTCAGCATATGAATTAGTGAACACGGATTCAACTTCACTGGCTTGAGGGCCATAAGTGTGCTGCCCTCTGGTGAACTTCTCTTGAAATTTATTTTTTAAATGACCTCGAAAGAAAGCTCGTTGACTAGTGGTTCTTTTTACTAAACACCTACCAATGGGGTGCCCCCCCCCCCCCCCCTCCCCTTTCTAGCATCCAATGTTCCAATCCATGGAAAAATTTCTTGGATCTTACTTTGCCTTTAATTTCTTTCATATTGCATGATAATCACGTGGGCATTTAGCTTTAACTTCTTACATAGAAAATTAGAAGTGAATATGCTGGAAGTCTACTTTTCTTTTTCCTGTATTAGCTATTCACTAATCTTTTTTTTTCCTATCACTGAATGGCCTTATATTTTTTTCCCCCCCTTCTCAACCGCAAAAATAAGTGAAAGAAATGCACTTATTGGCATCCATATTTTGCATCTTTTACATGCTCCATTCTTTCTTGATTTAATCTTATTGATATGATTGTGTATACTCTCTAATAAATTTGTCCTTTTCATGTGCGATTCAATTAAAAAAAAAGAAGAAAAAGTAACAGATAACCCTGCCGACAAGCTTGTGGCTGTGCTTAGCAGCAACAGGACTGCAAGCAAATCACCAGCCCTCACTGACAATCCTGGATTGGCCTGCATCGCTTTGCAGTACATAAAAGCATACCAAGGAAATTGCGATGAGGTGGAAGGAGACAATGCAAAGAAGCCGGCTGATGCTGAATTTGCTGAAACCTTTGCTCCCAACTGTGGTGTTCAAGTCTCAACTCTTGCTCCAATCACTGGTCGTCTACTAAGGTGCCAGTCCCGTTATCTACAAGCTCCAGAGGCATTCTCAAACCTTCTGATTAAGAACAGCAGGAGTTTAGAAATAGTACATAGTAAAAATCACACGGAAGTGGGAGCCGCTGTGAGTGGTTCCGATGGTGGATCCCCTTATTTCTGGTGTGTTTTGTTCAGCAATGGCAAACCCAACAGCACCTTCGTTTTGGAGGGTGGTGTGCCAAAACTAACACGACCTGGATGCTTTAGTGGTGCTGATGATGTTTGCAGTGGTGCTGGTGGGTCTCAGATCCATCTGTGGTCATATGCGGCTGGAGTTTTGATCACAGCAGCTTATGCCATTGGTTTTTGATCATGCCCCATTTGGAATTTGAATCGCTTTCGGCTGGTTGCAGGCTCATCTGGTTTATGAGCATACCCCATTTGGAATTTGAATCGCTTTCGGCTGGTTGCAGGCTCATCGCTTCCTTTTATTTCTTCATTTCTGTTACTCTTTTTGTGTGTTGAGTGTAAAAGTAAACTGTACCATTCATCTTCATTATGATTTATCTAAATTCGAATTGCTTTAGCCTGATAAGTGGCCACTTTGCTTCTTTTGTATTTGTTGTATTTATTGTTCTTTCTCCAGGTTGAACGTACTAGCACCGAGCGAATGAACTGTGCCATTCATCGTCATTGTCTTTTCCTCTTCTTTCTGTTTGTTTCCTCGTTAAAGTTTGCAGCTTCTTTGGTTCTGTTCTGCATCCACAGCCAGAGGAGTGGGAGAGAGTGCATTTGTAGGAAGCTACTCCAAATAGGCCCTAAAGGAGCTACACCTTAGCCTTTGTTGATTGTATTTGTGGTTCTAGATCAGATGGATAATAGCAGAGGATGTCTATTCACCAGTTGGACGGTTATGATCATCCAATCACAAGGGATGTGGAGAAAGATCTCCTATCACACGGTGGTTACAAGTTAAAACAGCTTTTGTACTAAAATTGTCTCTAATTGGTTGAAACGGTTGTGATTGATCAAAAAGTTGATAGTCCAGAAAGCAACATGTTAGATCTGGTTGTATAAATTAATAAAGAGTATTAGATTAACTAGTGTTATTTAATGAAAATCAAGACAATAACTCAGACAATTTTAACGAGGTTCGGTATACACCTATTCTTCGAGATCACGTCCAGATGATGAACAATCTACTAAAATAAAAGAGAATACATACACCAATTTGATCTTACACAAATTAAAGACTCCCTTTTAAATTCTGTTGCCATTGTGTAGAATCAACTCCATGGACTTGTTCAGTGAGCTCCCCTCGACTTAAGCATGCTTGATTGAACTCCTTTCAATCTGCAGCCGCCTTCTCCCGAAGACTTCAAAGTTCTTCTCCCGAAGAATTGTAATGCATGATTGAACGCCCTTCAATCTGCAGTCGCCTTCTCCCGAAGCATTGTAAAAACACTGATATGATCTTCTTGAATCACTTGGAGAGTTTACCTTCTTCATGTAGTTCAATGTGTATTTATACAGAAGGTAAACAAATCTTTTCAGATTCTCGGATGACAGACTGTTGCAACACTTTGTTACAATAGATCTTCAAAACGAGATTTGAAAACAGATCACAATCTTATTTAAATTCTCCTTCAAATCTTCTTGATCTCCATCACGAATCTTATCATAATATTCCCTTAAAGATAACCAACCCTTGCTATTAATTAGCAACAATATAACGACGAATATCTTGTCCGATTGATTACTTGTTTAATCTAAAAAATTGCCTTCAACTGAATTGCGGTTTAGATTTGCGTGATCTACTGTTTTCAGAGGCTTCTCTTCAAACCACCAGTTGTAGTATCTTACACAATCTACAACCTTCTATTTATTTGAGAGATCTTCTGAGATTAGAAGTTTCTCTCCAAAAGCCAGTTGTTCCATCTCACGCGTGACCCACGTGATGATGTATTATGTTTTTCAAAAATAGAATCTTCTTCCTTTGTTTTAGAAACTCTCCAAGTTTTTAAAGAAGCTTTCATATCTTCAATCAAAGGAGATTTTTCAACCCAAAACAACAACTTCACTATTACACCAGATTTCCTTGTATTTGGAAACTACAAAACTATTCTAATTAGGTTAGAAAACAATCCAACTTTATTAGAAAATTTTTCTTTACTTTGAACATGTGGCCAGCTGTAGAGCCTTAACAGAAAAATCCAGATTTCTCTTCAAAAATAATTAGAGACGAGATATTTGAATTTTCTGATTCGAAACCTTCTTGAATTAGAAACCTCTTGAATTAAAGACTTCTTGAATTAGAAATTTCTTGGATTAGAAGTCACAACTAAACTTAGAGGGTTCTCAGTATTACACGATGACCAGCTGTGGGATGTCTCCAGAATCTTCTAGAAACAACTTGAATTCTGAATTTGCATTACACGTAAATTTCATTGCCACGAATGCCAAAATATCTAACAATCTTCCCCTTTGGCATTTTTTGGTAAAATAACCAAGTTACCCATTCTTCAACATATTTAGAAATAAAATGACCTGCAAAAACATCACAAATTAGAAAGTCAGTAACCACAATATTCAAGGAAGAGAATGACTTTCAATATTAGCAAGAAGATTCAAAAATTAGCAAAAATATCAGAGATTATAAACAAATAGCTAACAGGAATTTAGAATTTAGAATTCACAAAATACTACTACCCCTTTTTGTCATAAAAAGTGTCAAAGGCAGGATTCGGCAGAAAGTGTTCTGGAACAACAGAATGTGTTGTTGCAACACCAGGTCCAACAGAAGGACTAGCTTCTTGAGCAGATTTCTCCTCCTGAATGTCATGCACATATCTCCCATTTTAAAAGACATTTTCTAGTTAATTCATCAATCACTTCATCCATGTCACCCATTATTCCAAGAATTTCAGAAATAAACTGTCATGCAAAACAATAAAAATAAGAAAGTCAGTAGGCAATAATTCAAAGAAGTAAGTGACTTTCAATGTTAGCTAAAAGATACAACATAGTAAAAATTATCCAAACAGTTAACAAGGTAACTGGAATGCAAAAGTCAGAGATCTCAGAGTTTCCACAAAAATAAAATATCAAAATAAAACAGAATAGAGTTTCAACTCCCCTTTTGTGGCAGAAAAAGTAGCCAAAGTACAGTATGACAATATTAGGAAGTTGGAGGAACCGAGGCAGAAGGATGATCAGAGGATCTGAACAGAGTGAGCAGCCTCTCCAATTGCTTTTCCTTGGCATGCAGTATCCGAGTCCGGTCAGCCAACCATTGAAGCTCCACCTTGACAACTTCGAAATCAGATTTCAAAAATTGTTTCAACTCATCTGATGAGAGTGTTCCAAGATCTGTTGGGACAGAAGATGGTGTTGCCGGCCATGGAGACTCCCCCTCAACTTCAGCCATGTGTCTGCCTCTAAATAGTTTCCTAAACACCCGAATAGGTTTCCTAGGATACTCAAGAATATCAGAAGGCTCCAAGAAGATTCTACAAAACAGACGGTTTAGGGTTCTTGAGAAGAAGATGAATATAAGAAGCTGTGAACTCCACGAATGAAAGAAAAAGTCCTCTTTTGGGTTTTAAGGTTGAATCTCTAATCAAAAGATTTTAACACTCAAGGACGTTGCAATTTCTTAAGTTATCAAAATTTCAAAAATCAATTACGAATAACTGACAGTTGAAGAGCCAAACTCCTGTAGCACATGTTACAAAGTGAGAACAAGACAGACAAAAATACCCATAGCTCATTTTTTTATTTTTTTTAAATAGTGGAAAAGAAATAAAATCACATCTTTTAGATCAGTAAAATTTTTCAACTTCACAAGGTTTAACTTTTAATACTTTAACTGAAAATTCTCAGATTTAGATGTAAA
>JAUPMG010000003.1:14875412-14886032 GCA_031762675.1 Pachysandra terminalis
TTTGGATTAGTTGTAAGGCTCGTATGAAGTCGTTGAATTATCAGTTATTGTATTTACTTCCGCGCACTCTGAAAGTTATTATTGAATAAAATGAGATTTATGTTCACCTTAGTTGTTATCTTGGGGTTATGATATGACAATTCGCGGTCTAGCAATAGATCCGAAGGTCTCACTTTGTGATTCGTGCCTTCCCACCTTGGGATCTGAGTCACCGAAATCCGGGACGTAACAAAATCACTTGGAGAGTTCACCTTCTTCATGTAGTTCAATGTGTATTTATAAAGAAGGTAAACAGATTTTTTCAGATTCTCGGATGACAGACTGTTGCAACACTTTGTTACAACAAATCTTAAAAACGAGATTTGAAAATAGATCACAATCTTATTCAAATTCTCCTTCAAATCTTCTTGATCTCCATCACGGATCTTCTCAGAATATGCCCTTAAAGATAACCAACCCTCGCTATTAATTAACAACAATATAATGACGAATATCTTGCCCGGTTGATTACTTGTTTAATCCAGAAAATTGCCTTCAACTGAATGACGATTTAGATTTGCGTGATTTACTATTTTCAGAGGCTTGTCTTCAAACCACTAGCTGTAGTATCTTATACAATCTACAACCTTCTATTTATTTGAGAGATCTTCTGAGATTAGAAGTTTTTCTCCAAAAGCCAGTTGTTCCATCTCACGCATGACCCATGTGATGATGTATTATGTTTTTCAAAAACAGAATCTTTATCCTTTGTTTTAGAAACTCCTCAAGCTTTTTAAAGAAGCTTTCATATCTTCAATCAAAGCAGATTCTTCAACCCAAAACAACAACTCCACTATCACACCAGATTTCCTTGTATTTGGAAACTACAAAACTAATCTAATTAGGTTAGAAAACAATCCAACTTTATTAAAAAGTTTTTCTTTACTTTGAACATGTGGCAACTGTAAAACCTTAACAGAAAAATCCAAATTTCTCTCTAAAAATAATTAGAGAAGAGATATTTGAATTTTCTAATTTGAAACCTTCTTGAATTAGAAACCTTTTGAATTAGAGACTTCTTGAATTAGAGATTTCTTGAATTAGAAATTTCTTAGATTATAAGTCACAACTAAGAGGGTTCTCAGTATTACACGATGACCAACTGTGGGATGTCGCCAGAATCTTCTAGAAACAACTTGAATTTTGAATTTGCATTACACGTAAATTTTATTGCCACGAATGACAAAATATCTAACACAACGTATGGAGTATGGAAACAGTTGCATCACAAGATTAGTTTCAATGCGCGGGAAATATAACCGTCCGCGTTGTTCAACTTGAGAAATTAGTCCAAGACGAAGTTCACGCGGAAACTATCTAAACGCTAAATCTTCTCCGGGAAACCCTAAGTGGCTGGATTCTCGACTCAAGAACCAGAAACTAATCCAAGACGAAGTGCCTGAATTGCTTCTATGTCGAAGATAGGAGATAAAGAGAGAGTCATGGAAGAAATTTTGAATCCAGAAAGGGATAGTAGTTCAGATTTTGATTCTGGAGGTCCCAAGACAAGAAAGAAACAGAGGATTAGTAAAGTTGATGGATCTTGGCCATCTTTGGACTTAACGGAGGATGATGGAGACGAAGAGTTTACGGATTCACAATCAATGGTAAGAATTGCCAAGAAAAGTCGTCAAGTAATGGATCTAGATTTTGATGAAAGAATCACGAATTCGATGAATTCACAGTTGGACTTGGAGTATGATCTTAACTCTCCATCTCTGGACTTGAAGAGAGAATATGATGGAGAAAATAATGAAATTGGAGAGGGCACTGATGTGTCAGAAATGGATATAGACTTTACAGATGATGGAAATTATATTGGTGATGGATTGAGGAGATACAGCAATGAATCGAAAGGGAAGGGAAAATTGGTTGAAGATAAATTAGATAAGGTTTTATTCAGTTCTGCATTGAAATGGGAGTTCAATTCTGATGAAGAAGAAGTAGCATTGTGTCTTCTCCAGCTGGATAAACTTATGGAAGAAGATAACAAAACACAGGCTGCAAAGGCAGTGTCACTAGCACAGAGAAAAGCATCAGTAAGAAGGGGAAATAGGATTGATTTTAAACATATGGCTCGTGAACGCGCTCCAGAACTTGCTCGGGGGGGCTATGAAATTAAATGTTCTAAACGCGAGGGGGAAGTTCCATCAATAGAAAATTTCCAGGAAATCGAAGATTGCCCTGGTCTGTTTTCTAATTTCTACTGCAATGAAGATAATTAATGAGTGATATAGGGATTGAATGGATGCCCTCAAACAACCAGGATCATAACCGGTCAACTCGCTTGGTCCCTTCTCTGCAAGATCTTTGTGTGAATATTCTTGTTAACAATGTCGGGGAAATCGCTTCACTTGAAGGTGTTCCATGTGCACTGAGGCACAAAATTACTCAGTTAGTATGTTCTTCTAGGAGTATGGACATAGATTTTGTGGAGCTCCTAGTCAATGGTTCACCTGATGAGATATGCATAATGGATTGCTCGTGGATAACAGATGAAGAGTTTAGTGAAACCTTTGAGGGGTGTGACACCAAAAGTTTGGTGGTACGCTATTCTTATTATTATCATTATGATTTTTTTTTTTTTTTTATCAAAGTAATGTCAATTAGAAAATAGTAACATTTTTCTTCATGCATCACATAGATTTCGAGCCTCTAGTCTCGATTCCATCTTTGAAATCTAAATAATAATCAGAAAAGAACCTCAAATTTCATGGTTTTTTTTTTTCTGCTTCGATTTGAACAAATTAGCAGCCCATCAGAGTTGGAGTTTTTCAAGATTTTGGCTATGAGTAAACCCGTTCACCATTAGCTTGGGCAATGGCTACAGTAATGTTATGGCAGTTAGATATTCTTCTGGAATATTATATCCTAATCAAATTTCTTGCCAAGTGTTCAAAACTATTCTTCATTAATGTTTTTAGATATCACAAAACTGAATTCAAGCCATGTTCTCTTTCTCCAAAAAAAAATATGGAGATCATCTCAAGAATTTGTTTGGGATTCTTATATCCTAGTATTTTGAATATTCTGGTTAAGCTTATTGTTTCTTGTTCTATTGAATCAGGTGCTAAAACTTGACTTATGTGGCCGCTGTATAGATGATAATATTTTACAATCTACCTTATGTCAGTCACCAAATAGTTTGCCTTCATTAGCTGCTATATCCTTGAGAGGTGCATTGCTTCTTTCAGAAATCGGGCTAAATGCACTTGCTGCTTCTGCTCCTATGCTAAGACCCATAAATTTGGGCCACTGCCTTCTTACATCGGTGGGAATCAATATTATAGCTGATTCGTTGGGATCAGTATTAAAAGAATTGGATATAGACGAGTGCCGAAACATAGATGCAATGCTTATCCTGCCTGCTTTGAAGAAGCTAGAACATTTGGAAGTGTTATCAGTAGCAGGCATTCAAACTGTTTGTGATGATTTTGTCAGTGAACTTATTTCTGTACATGGCCCAAATTTTAAGGAGCTCATTTTGGCTGATTGTGAGCAAGTCCTTTTAACTTATTCTCCCTGTACATTTTGGAGGATTATTCTGTATTGTTTTACATCTTTGTGTTGGATTTCAGTAATGTTTTACATTTAATTCAGGGGCTGCTTTTTTCCATTCTATTTCAAAGAATAGTTAGTCTCATTTGGCACTTTCTTTTCACTGCATGCAGAAAGCTGACTGATGCTTCTCTGAAAGTGATTGGAGAGATTTGTACTGGGTTAAGTGTCCTTGATCTCAGTAATTTGTGCAAACTGACGGATTCTACAATGAAATATCTTGTTAATGGTTGTGGATCAATTCGAAAGTTCAAACTTCGCCGCAATGCATTCAGGTGTTTCCATGATAACAGAAATTTAGTTACTTCTATTCAACTTCATATCTACATAACTTAAAGCAGTATCATGACAGTCTATTTTGTGCCAATAACATGAAGTTCAGCTATGCAGTACTTGTCCAGAAATACAATAGCTACCATAGAGCCCATCTTTTAGTCGGTAAACTAATCTATACAATGAATATAATTTCATGATTTTTACCAAATAGTAGACATAAGGATTGAAAAATTATGCACATATGGTGCACCACGCAGACAGATATATGTATAGACTGTATAGTATGGCACAGATTTGCAATTCTGTATTTGGGCATTTTGTTTCTTCTTTTTAATCCAGATAAAATTCTCAAGGCAGTGATTTCTGTTTCTGTATGTAGTAAATTTTCTTGAGGTTCTCATTTTCTTTATTCTTGTTTATTTATTTATTTTTTTTAAAATTTATTTTATATATATTTGTATTTCTTTCTTTCGACAAGTATGCTCCACACTTCCCTGAAGTCAATTGTTCAAATCCACTTGCCAGGCTTGGGGCAGACCCTAGGTTTGGGAGAAGCTGGAGCCATGTTATTTGTTCCTCAAGATATTTACTCATGAGTCTTGCTTGATCTGTCACAGGTTGACGCCAATACAGCCATATCACTAGCTAGATGTTCAAAGTTGCAGATTTTGGATCTATCTTGGTGTTGCAAATTGACAGAGGCAGCACTAGGATTCATTGTGGACAACTGCTTATCACTGAGGTTGCTTAAACTGTTTGGGTGCCGTCAGGTATATATCCTATGTCGGAAAAATCAGTTAGATTTTCATGTCTAATGTATCAAGTAGACTGAAATGCAACTCACTATGATCATTTAAAGCCATGAAAAATGTTTCTGGTTACTGTATGCAATAGCAATATTTAGACAGATATGAGGGCAACATGCCGCTTTTGCTACAAAATGCATGCTCATGTGTCTAAAGATATCAGACTTATGAAACAAATCATTTACTTCACAACTTAATTCATCCTGAAGCTCAAGATTATATTCCTGGCAAGATACAGGTTTAAGAGCTTCTATGAATGCCCAGATCACCACCACCATCATTTATATCTAACACACTTGAGGAGGAGGAGGAGGTATGATTAACAGCCATTACTAGCTGAAGACTACAATTTGGTGCCTTTCTTCCCTCTCCTAACATAATCCCAACAATTTCTTTCCTCTTGAGATCTTCAATTTCAGATGGACTAGCAAAACTTTTGGAATTTTCCAGTAAATGTGTTGACTTTTTTAACTTGCAGATCCATGTTCTTTCTGTTTCTTTAATGGTATGGTGTAAATAAAATTTCCAGAGTAACCCATATATATATAGGAGCTTTTACAATGTAGGAGTTAGAATCTAGATGAAAGTGAACTGCTTTGTAAGACATGGCTTAGTAAAATAGTTTGAAGTCTGAGAAGAGAACAATGAATGATTTCAATACTTTAGTCAGTTACATGGACAGAGACGAGAACAAGAGCATGAGCGGGAAGTCTCATCATGGCTCTCTGTGCATAATCTTCAATTTCAATTGGAACCCCAGTAGACCATTTCAAGCCTATCAGTTCTTACCAGAAGAAGCCTTGCACTTGACAACCAGTGCAATCATGAGGAGCACAACAATCCCACACGAAGAACCTCCGACTCTGTGGATCCAGTCACAGTCAAATGTTGTAAAGCTCTTGTCCAAGTAACGAGATAAGTTGATGGCCACGATCAAGACCACGAGCAGCAAAGGAAGCCATGAAGCAAGGGTGATGGGATTGATGTCAGGTTCTGGCTCAACTGATCGAAGATGTCCCTGAATTTCACAAGTTATTGATCGAAGATGTCCCTGAATTTGTTGTTGATGATTTAAACTCTATAATCACTGAAACATTTAGAATCCTTATGATAATCAGACCTGTTTGTGAAATGATCAATCAATCAATCAGTCCTAAGTATATTGACCATTGCTTTTGAGAAGCGAATAAGCCGTAAGGCAGATTCCTCACTCGCGCACAATTGACTTGTTCACAAGATTTAGTATTATTAAATTCTACCTAGGCAAGAATTATATAGCAAAGGATAACAAATAACTTGCTTCATTAAGGACATAGAAGAGCCAAACTTACTAATAAATAGATCAACATACACTGCGGAGCTGGATCCCTGAAGTACAGAACTGAACTAGTGAAGCAATTCTTTATCTTGCTGATAAAAAAATTCTGTGGAAAATATGTGGATCGGACAATTTTGACAAGGAGGGGAAATTGTAGCCAGGCAAATAAGCTCAGTTTGAAAAGGGATAATAAAGCAACTGGAAAAGCAATCCATGCTGCCATTTGACGGCGAAGGGCAATAACAAGGGTTGCTGCAAAGGCTACCATCACAAAGGCTATAGAGAAGAACATAGCAATAAGACCGAAGATCAGCCTCTTTGGCAAGGATCTAATAAAATCTTCTTCTGCATATCGCGATGTGAGGATAGAAAGAAACATCAAAATAGATGTGGTGGAAGAAAACAGTCCTAGAGCATCTGATACTGCAAAGATCATAAAGACTATGTCTTCTAAGAAAATGGGGATTCCTTGATCACTGTCATTGCCTCCTGGTACCGTAAAGGCTGCTGCGAAGACCATTGTGGCAATGAGTGTGGCTACAACCGAGCATGAAGATGCTGTATCCTTCATCCATTTCTCTCCTTCTTTAACCAAATTCTCGTGCTCATCGGTGAACAACTCTCTAGGTGTTTTATTATCTTCATTTTTCATTTCCTTGTATGAAGGTTGGACAAGCTTTTCCTCTTAAAAGCATAAGATGCCTTTACATGAGAGATTGATTGATACATGAGTGCATGGTTGCAGTTAAGAATTGAACACCAAATTTCGATCAAGGGAATAAGGACTCGTTTACCTTGTACCACTGCCACTCGCGCTGCATTTGGAGTGCCGCACCGGAAACTGAATTTAGGTGAGAATATGGTGCCATCTTCGCAGCCAAATGCAAGATATTGTTATTTTTATCTGAACCGTCTATGAATGCTATGAGAACATGCTTCCATGAAGTCATTTGATATAAGAGATTGAAAATTTTTTCTTGCCGATGTTTAACTGCAAGATGAAATATGCTACGGATGATGCCTTTATCACCTTCCACAAAGGTAAGAAAAAAGGGATAGGACTTGATAATCTCTGTCACCAACTCGAGAGTCCCGAATCTTGTGGCCGTCAATAGTGGTACTGATAGCAACTTGGATCGCTGAGGCGATCCTTTAGTTGTTTTACAGATGAATTCGACAAGTGCAAGTGATTTCATGTGCATCAACTTTTTTTTATGAATGAGCTTGATACTTGGAACTGCAAAGCCTGCAATTAGATTTAAGTCAAGAAGATAGACTTTCCAAGGAAAAAAGATCCGAGAAGAACAGTACCAGTGCATACCTAGTCTTACAATGACATTCGAGAGGGCTACTTTCAATTGTTGCCACACTGTAATACGGAAACAAAACAATTAAATCTGATCAAATGTGACATTGATAAATGTCTCTGTAGAGGGTAAATTCGAATCGTCCTAATCATCTCCCTAAGTCGGCTGCCCAACAGTCCAGATGATTAGTACACAATCTCAGAGAAAAGATGAGAAGAGGAAGGGAAAAGAAAAACCGAGAAGATGAAGAAGCAACACGATATTTTACATGGTTAGGCCAGTTTGGCCTATGTCCGCAGATGTGACATGTCCTTGGTGGCCTGATTTTTTACTATTTCAAGTTTCTTGTGTAGATTACAATAATCAAACCCTAGCATTAGGGGGATGAAGAAAAAGAAGGGGACAGAAGGGTCTAGATTTTTCTCCCCTTCCACCTTTCTAAAAGGTGGTATTTATACAAATAGCTATTTATTTGCGTGTGGTGTCAATCCAGGAGGGCTTGATGTACTTCTATATTAAAGGTCAAGATTGAGTCTATTTTGACCATATCACCTGCTAGTGTGTCCTCGTTTCAAGTAGGATTACAGATATACCAATAGTCGTGTAGTTTAGTGTGACATTAGGATGCTTCAATCCAGTTTTCAAGGTATATGAAATCTCCAACAATAACAGTAAAAAAAAAAAACGAATTTTGCATCTGAATATTCGCATCCAAAAATAAAAAATAGTGGAGAGAAAGAAGTCAACAAACCAGAGTGAATGTGAAATCCTCGAACTGGGCTTGATACTTGCCCAGAGCTTTTAGAACTATCCTCAATAGGATTCTCCATGTCCCCTCTTCCAGTGATGTTATGATCTGAATTATCTACCTCCACGCAAATACCTTCAAGACAGAGATTGCAGGAATAGTATTTTTATTTATTTTTTGAATGCATATAAAAGAACAAGATGAACAAAAAAAGTTGGGAGACAGACACTAACAAGAATATATCCTCTGCTGCCAAAAATTTAGTCTACTCCCACTTAAGAATGCCGATGGCTTTCTAGCCAACATGTTCAAAGCAGTTTCCTCTTTTCCATCGCGAACTTCGTGACCAGTTGCTAACCTAGGGTGCTTTCTGATTAGATCCAGAGCCAAATCTGCATTCCAAACAAGGAAGCTGTTAAACACCAGTTACTCTAAAAGTTCAAGCTGTTAGAGAACGGCACATCAATGTATATCAAATGGTTCAAAAGAAGCCTCACCAATGTATCCACAAAATTCATTCATATGTAATGTACCTCAAGGATGCAGTGTTACTCACCATAGAAATCAGCCATTATCAGGCGATTGAGAAGCTTAACACCGACTGCATCTTCAAAAGGACTTGGTTCCCTATGACCATATTCAGCAGCGTAATGGAGCGGTGTGTCACCCTCGTTGTTAGGAATCTGTGGCAGATTGGAATTCTTTTCGACCAAGAACTTTGCTACTTCTGTGTTTCCAACCATAGCAGCATGGGCGAGAGCAGTATTTCCCTCGTCGTCTTTTCGTTCTAGTGAATCCTTCATTGATTTTCTCCATGCTCTCCACCAGGTTCTTCACAAACGACAAGTAATGTATTGTGCCAGCTGCAACATGGAGAGCAGTCAAACGATCAGACGTGATATTGGCGATGGGTGAAAGTGGGTAGTCTTTGAATACTTTTTTTGCACTCTCCCAGTCACCTCTAAATGCAGCTATGTACAGTGGAATGTGATCAAGACTCAACTTGTTGATAAAGTCACGAAGGGAGGAGGATTGATCAATATCCATTTGCTAAAGATTGCAAACTCAGGTGGCTTTTCCTCTTTGAAAAGTGTCAATATTAGCAAAATATTGGGTAGTGGTGGCGTTTTAACAAGTGGAATTGGCTCTTTGCCATACTTATGGTGGAGCTCCTCCTCTGTACTAGTAAGGCTTATCTGCAACAAAACAAAATGTGTGACGGAGACTATGCCACCATATAAATGCCCCACATAAATGTACAGTAATTGAGCAATTTTGTTTTGCTTTCTTTTTCACCATTTTTATTTATTTTTTTTCTTCTCTTTTATTTTTCTTTTTTTCTTCGTCACATCTCCGACTACCTACTATTAGAAGATCAATCAATTAAGTTAAGTGTGGACCATTGCTTTCTTGAGAAAAATAATGTTCAGACGCACTTTTTTTTTTTTTTTTTTCTTGCAAAATCAGTGCACTTTTGCGTCGCGAGAATTCTCTAAATTTTATCTTCCAAAAATGCCCTTCAACGGATCCTTCTCCTTCTCCATCAAACCCTATTGCGGTGGCGGCGGTATACTCGACCGCGCTGCAACTTCCAGCCAACTCCGGCGAACCTTCAATCCATTGGTAATCTTCCTCCTCTTCTTCATTTCTATTTCTTCTTTTTCTTCCTCTTCTTTTTCTTCATTTCTTCTGTAAACTTCTTCACCATCTCTCTGTTCCCTTCTCCCTCTTCATCTCTCCTGTCTGCACCACCACCTAAAACGCAGAAAACCCAGCCACCGTAAACCCCTATCTTCACGCTCCTCCGTCACCAAACCAATCACAACCCAATCGATCTTTCACCACCTAAGAAAACCAGCCCTTCCTCCCATTTTAATCATCACAGCTCTTCAACTTCTCCTTCCTCTGTTTTTCTCATTTCCCCTGTTCATCTCCTTCCTTCAATCCGCAGCACCTTTCTCCTTCCTCCGTCAAACTCCTTTGCTCCATTTCCTCTACTGCTTATGCTCACAACAGCAGCTGTTCTTCAATCCTCACCATAGCTCCAACCCCTCTTTCTTCAGCCTCGCCATTCAATCTCTCTCCATCTCTGTAACACAAAAACCCAACTCCTTCACCAAGCCCCAAAGAGCTCAAAGCAGAGACCACTGGAGATCACATCAGGTATTTCCAATCACTTGTCTAGGGACTTAAGTTAGTTTTGATTCTGAATTCGTTGCTTTATTTTAGTTCATGAATGAACACAAAGCAGATGTGGTGTGATTCAATTAATCTGATATGTTAATTCCAACATGATTTGATCTTATCTTTTATCTTTATATTTCTTAAGTGTTTTATTATATGCTTTGGTTCAGATTTAAGCTTTTGGTTTTCGTGTTAGATTTATAGAGCATGTTTAGTTGTGAAATTTTTTAGTATTTAATATCTCTGTTTGTTATCGGTTTATTTTTTAGATTTGTAGATTTTATAAACTCTTGTTTTGGGGTTTAGATTTTGGGCGAATTTGATGGTTTTGAACATATTAGGTTCTTTTTGGGTAGATCCTTCTAGGTCATTCTAGAATTAAAT
>JAUPMG010000003.1:14886132-14907467 GCA_031762675.1 Pachysandra terminalis
TTTACACTTTGCTACAGTGCAAAGTTCCTTCAATGCAATTACTTTTGGGTACAAAGAGGTTTTTGAAACCAAGACTTGTCAAATGAGTTTTCTGGCATTATTTTTAAAAAGTTACCCTACACCCTAATTTTCCCTTTTCAAAAGTCAAAATTTTCTTAATTGACTATCAAACTTGAAATCTCATTGGTTATTTATTTATTTTTTTTAAATTGTAAATTCTCACAAAATAAGTGATGTAGACGATTCATCAGTTTATTAATTAACTAAAATTTAAATAAGTTGGCGGGTTAAACCCGTTTATGTGTGGGCTGGGTTTGGGTCCATGATTCCCTGATCAATTGTTAACTGGGTTAAACACCACCCAAACGCGTCAACCCCTAGGATCCTCCTTCATGTGCTTTTTGAAATGCACCACATCAATCCACTTAATAGATTAATAAAAGAACCCAAGATTTCTACTTTTTGATTTCAATATACTTTTCACTTTAGTTATTTCTCCTTTTTCTCATGGTGATCTTTAATGGGCCATAGGTTTGTTTGCCATTTCCAATACTTTTTTAGGAAAGCACACATAAATCTCTCAAACAGCACTCTACTTTGCTCTTTTCCCTCTTCTTTTACTAATTGATCTTGCTTTCGCAGAGGGTCAGTTTATCTTTTTGGTGAGCCCAAATCCCTTCATAACAGAACCAAAACTGCTTTACAGATTACACAAACAACCAAAACCAAAACCACATGCAAGTGTATCCAAACAACCTCATCCAACCCCACCACCATAAAACCACTTGTGGGCTGAGCAAACCACCAAAACCTCTTGAAAACCATCAACAAGACAACAACCACTAAAAACCACACACAGAGCTAGTCTTACAGATCCCACAAAGCCCATTTGCAAGAAACCCCAAAGCAAATCCATCCAAGTAGAGAATCATCAAATTGAACAAAAGAGAAAGAACAGAAAAGTCACTCACAGGAACATGAGAGCTCTAGCACCCACAAAACCCATTTGCAAGAAACCCCAATGCAAATCCATCCAAGTAGAGAATCATCAAACTGACCAAAAGGGGAAAGAAAAGAAAAATTACTCACAGGGCAATCCAAAGAAAACACCTCGCACCCGATTGAAGAAAACGACAAGTAAAAAAAAAAATCTGAAAAGAAGTAAGAAAAAGCTTTGTGAAGAAGCTTCAACCTATCGAAAAAGGTTGTTAGTTGCAGAGCTATCATCCTCTTCAGCTCTATGTACCTCTTTCTTTTCCGTTATACTGGAATAATCATCACAACTCCATAGCTGAGCAGAGCTCATCCAATTCTTCATATCTCTACAATTCATTTCCAATTTCACCCCTGCATCATCATCTAATCAGAATCCCTCTTTAACGAGGTGAATTCCTCCATCACAGATCGAACCCCCGATGTCGTACACTGCATTGCTCCATCCTTCAATGCAACAAAAGCTGCAACCAAAATTAAAATTTCAAATAAAAAAATTCCCATTAGTCAGAATCATGAAAAATCCAAAACCCATCTACAAAATTATCAACTACATGAAGATTAAAAACCCACTTGCAAATCATGAAAAGAAAATCGAAACCCACTTTCAAATGACTCTTCACTTCACCGTTTCTTACACCCTTTTCGATTCCCCCTAGATTTCAACTATCTGCAACTCATCTTCCAAACTTGAAAAAGTGGAAAACGATGGAAATTATAGAACCCACCACGAAAATTATTGAATTTTTCATCCGTCTCTTACTGAGAGAAATCAAAATCAAACCATGTAAGATGGAACCTACCTATGGAATGTTTAATTTTTCACGGCTTTTTGAGCATACTTTTTCCATCTAAACCCGTCTTCAAGATGATCTACTTTGATCCTCATGAACGCGAATCTCGACTCTCTGTCTTTTCTAAGTTAAACAGCTATCTGAAAAATATAAAAAAAAAATTAAAAGAAATTAGCGTTTAATCAAAATCACCTTAAATAAAAAATCCATCTCCAGAATCATTCGAAAATGATTCTAATAATACAATTGTTTTAGCAAAAAAAAAAAAAAACCTATGAAAGAAAATCAAAGAACACAGAAAAAAAAATTCTAATAAATGAAACACATACCTGTTGCAAACCTTGTCCATGAATTCGAACATTTGTTCGTATCGTTCGGTCCGCTCGGCAATGGAGAAAAGGCAATGACGTTCTAGTAAGCGACGGAGAGGAGATTTCACTCTTCGACGGTGAGTTCATCGGTCGAAGGGAGATGAGGTGAAGAAAATTGAGGAGGTATAGGAAGAAGGAAAAAGAAAAGTTGGCGACAGGTTTCCTCTGTTCTCCGGGATTCCGTGTCATAATTCGAATTCTAAGATATCACTCGTGTGATAGCACAGGAGTAATCCTAAATTTTAAATCGTGACTCTTACCCTCAAATCTAAATTCTCTCGTACATATCTCTGAGACAACAAGGAATACCCCCTTTGGGAGGGTATTGCCACTTTTTTTTTTTTTAATTAACTCCAAATAAGAATTTAATAGTATTTATACTATTACTTATTTATTTATGTGAACGGCTACTTTCGCTAACTACAAATCTGAGATATTACATTCCGGCATAGAGGAAGGAAATTAAAATGTGTGCGAGAGAGAGAGAACCTCACCTTACCTCTTATAGCATAATCGGGATGGAACTCATCGGCTCTGCTCTTTATAGTCAGTCATTTCTCCGATCCGATCGAAGAACTTATTAGAAACGTAGATCAAGATCAGACCAAAAAAAAAAAAAAACTGGAGACAGATCCATCCAAAGCATAACTCTTTTCAACCTAGAAACAAAAATACGGATATATAGAAAAAAACAAAATAGTGATTTTGTAAACCTTTAAAATAGCATAAGTCACACAGAAATCAACAATGAGAAAATGACTGGACTTCAAAGATAGAAGTGCATACATACACAATTATTGGATTAATATGTACAAAATCCCAGATTCAATCATGGTCTTCCCCAAAGTTAAAAATTGCAGATAGAACAAACAAAATGTTGATTCACTCACAAACTAAATGCAGAAAAAAAAAACTTAGAGATAGAATAAACAAAGTAATGATTTACAAACTTGTAAAATATCTTCGCGAAGCCTCACAAACTAAATACAGAACTGAAAATAAAAATAAAAACCTAAAATAAAAAGAAAGAGGTCTTGATCACAACAATAAAATTAACTGATCTGTGGAATTCAGAACGAAAGGGGTCTATTCTACATCACAACGTGAGAGTAAGCAGACACACTGGCAAGGTATGATCATTTCACCTGTATCAAGCATAATAGAACGGCAAACGTGCATGTTGTATTTGGAAAAAGATGGGAAGAGAGTTGTATTAGGAAAAAAGAGGAGATGCGGGAATGGTTAGAGAGTGGGACCCGTTTTTTCAAAAAATATTAATAAAAGATTAAACTTTTAAAACTTGATTGCTTAAAAGATTACAATTTATTTAACTTCTAAATCTGATTGGTTAGAAAATTATTTTGATTTTAAAAAAATTCAAAATTCTCACAAATTAAGATTGAAAGAGGGAAGGCTTGAGAGGCCTTCTCACTTCCTAATATGTTTACTATATATTATAAAGATAAATAATTAATAAAGAAGATTGCATTGCTCAATCATAGACATGCAGATTTCTTTCTCTCTCGGTGTCTCTCTCTTCCTTTGTTCTGATCACCATTAGAGGGTCAATTAAGTGTTTTCTCTCTTGTGCTTGGTTATCTAGAATAGTTCTGATCACCATTAGCGGGTCAATTAAGTGTTCTCACTCTTGTGCGTGGTTATCTAGAATATGGAGGGAAAAAAAGAAAAGCTAATTTTTCAACAAAATTTGTGCATTTGATTTATTAAAAAATATAGATCCATTGGAAAGTACTTTTCAAATGTCACATTTTTAGTGCAAATCCCCTCAAACTTTTTCAAGGAATCATCTTTTTCTCAATGATTGAGAGCTATAACATACCATGTTCTTATGCCAAAATTTTCAACAAAAAAAAAAAAAAAAAACAAACAAACAAACCTGCCTTAGTTATGGATGATTGTAAACTCTAGAATTCTTGAACACAAAGTTATAGCAGTCGGATTTGTATGTGAAAGAAACAATCAATCCTATGAAGCTTGGTTATTGCTTTCGAGGAGCGAATAAGCCGAATAGCAGATTCCTCACTCATAGCTAGGGCTATAAACGGGCCGAGCTTGGCCCAGCTCAGTTCAGGATCGTAAATTTCTAGCAAGGTTCAGGCTTTTTAAAAAAAAATTAGGCTCTGAGCCGAGCTTTGCCCAGCTCGGCTCAAGTTCGTAAAAACCCAGCTCACAAATATTCAGCTTATAAAAAGCTCGACTAGTAAAAAAGCTTAAATTAGTACAAACACATTAATATTATAATTGATAATTATTATTATATGTAATATAATATGTTAATATGTGTTTAATATTAATATATAATATAAGATACCAGATTATGATCGTATAATCTCATATGCAAACCGAGCTGAGCTTTAACCGAACCGAGGCTTGGCTCAAGCTCGTTAAGATAATGAGCCTTTTTTTGAGCTCAAGTTCGGCTCACGAGCCTAATTATAACGGCTCATACAAGCCAAGCTCAAACTTGAGCCAAGCTAGCTCAGTTCGTTGACAGCCCTGCCAACTTGTTCACAAGATTTGGTATTATCCAGCCTATAAGTCGCTCTCATTATGACTCGAACCCGTGATACCATTTGTTACGGACTTAACCATTGTTGTAAAAACCTGAGGACTTGGAAAAACTGATTTAGTTAAGCACTTAATACCATGTAGGGTCGTAACACCTTTCTTGGTATCTTTGGTCTTCTTGTGTATGAGCTTGTGCTCGAGTGCTTAACCCATAAAAGTTAACGAACCCGAGTCAAGTTCGAGTCTCCCTCTCATCCATGCATGAGGATTCATGTGGAAGAATTCTATCTGTAGTACGCTTGTGAGAAGACTCGAACCTCTCTCATCTGTCCCATTTTCTTTCCGTACTAACTACCATTCCTCACCTTGTAACTACCATTTGAGTTCGTGTTCCACTCTAACAGACCTCAAACGAATCCATGCTCGAATCCTAACTCATGGCTTCTCCCAAAATCTCCTCCTAACAACCAAGCTCATCACTCAGGTCTGTACTTTATCAGCACCATCTATGGACTACGCACGTAAACTGTTCGACGGTTTTCCCCAACCAGACGTTTTCCTCTGGAACACCTTGATCAGGGGTTATGCCAATGCAGGTCCCTGTGAAGAAGTTCTCGTTCTTTATAGGGATATGCATCTCTCCGCCTTATTACCTGACAACTACACTTTCCCGTCGGTGGTTCGGTCGTGTGGGTTCTCTCGGCTCTCAGAGAAGGTAAACAAGTACACTGTAATGTAATTAAGCATGGGTTTGCTGCTTGGGATGTGTTTATTCAGAGCTCTTTGGTAGCCATGTACTCCCAAAGCGGGGAGATTTCGAATTCTGAGATGGTATTTGATGAAATGTTTGTTTCGGAACATAATCTCATGGACTACGATGATTGCGGGTTATGTGCACAATGGGTTCTGTAAGGAAGAATTGAGTGTTTTCCATTGTATGATGGCTTCAGGAACTCAACCAAATGCAGTTACACTCGTGAGCGTCCTTCTGGCCTGTGCAGCTTTAGGGGTTTCGGATTTAGGACAGTTGATTCATGGGTATGGGGTTAAATTGGGAGTGGATTCGGATTTGTCATTGTTGAATGCTCTGATTGCGTTGTATGGGAAGAGCAAAAATGTCAATATTGCTAGGGAATTGTTTGATCGGATGCCAGTCCGAAGTCTGGTTTCCTGGAATGCCATGATCGCTGCTTATG
Organism: Pachysandra terminalis; assembly: GCA_031762675.1. NCBI lineage: Eukaryota > Viridiplantae > Streptophyta > Magnoliopsida > Buxales > Buxaceae > Pachysandra > Pachysandra terminalis. The sequence continues at coordinate 14,892,016 of JAUPMG010000003.1, forward strand.
AACAGAATGATGCAGGTGGAGAAGCAATTAAGCTCTTTCGAAGGATGCAAACAGAGAAGGTGGAATTCGATTATATCACCATGGTCAGTGTGATTTCAGCTTGTACTAGTTTAGGGGAATTGAGTACTGGAAGATGGATACATGAGCTTGTCACTGGCAAAGGATTTGAAGCCAATGTTTCTATCACAAATGCACTTATAGATATGTATGCAAAATGTGGGAACAAAGATTTGGCCAGGAATATTTTCGAGAGGTTGCCTCAGAGAAGTGTGGTATCCTGGACTTCGATAATTGGGGCTTACGCGTCTCATGGGTATGGGGAGGATGCCCTAACGCTCTTCTTGAAGATGCAAGAGGAGGGGGTGACACCAAATAGCTTCACCTTCACTGCTGTGTTGACGGCATGCAGGCATTCGGGTCTGGTCGAAAAAGGGAGAAAGCATTTTGAGAGCATGAGCAGAGACTACTCAATTGTGCCTGGTGTAGAGCATTGTGCATGCATGGTAGACCTTCTTGGTCACGCTGGTTGCTTAATAGAGGCTTATGAGTTCATTCAAAAGATGCCTGTTGAGCCAGATGGTGGTGTTTGGGGAGCTATACTTGGTGCTTGCAGAATCCATGGAAATATTGATTTGGCCGAACTCGTGGTAGAACAATTGTTTCGGTTGCACACTCCGACTGTTACATACTACGTTCTTATGTCAAATATTTATGCAGAAGCTGGTAGGTGGGAAGATGCAGCTAGGCTGAGGAAGCTGATGAAGGAAAGGGAGTTGAAAAAAATTCCAGGCCATAGTTTGGTGGAGATAAATCAGAGGTCTCATACATTTCTATAGGGCACAAAATTGTACCCTTCTTGAGAGAAAATGCAAAGGTCTCAATTAACTATTCATATTCATCTGGAAGAAGATCATTTCCAAAGACTTGCAGGGGCATGTTGTTTATGTAAGTACTCAGCTTCCTTGGGTCAAAACACAGATCACATTCTTTTATTCAACTGGCATCATCATACTATAATCTTTTATATAATGTATTAGTTTCTTATAAATTATGATGGGGAGATGCAATTATCGGACCTATGTTCAAATAGTTGTGGAATGGTGATTCGGATTTATAACCAAGGAGTTAAAAATATATAGATTTAGAAGAACAAGATGGTTACTAATGATTGAACTTTGCTTCAAGTAGGGCAATATTAACTTGGTAGAGTCGTATAAGATTTGAAAAGCTACTCATGTAGGAGAAGTTTTACTTTTCTATTTCTTTTTTCATTTTTTATTTGCAGTTACTGTAGAACAGTGAATGTCTTAGGACAGCAGAAAATTTTGGGATGTGCAAACACTTCTTATGTACTAAGGATTATATTTATGTCACACTTTTCCACTCACCCTTATTGGGTGCCATTAGATCTCTTATGTGAAACTTTTTCAGTTTGATCCTTACGTAAATTCAATGCAGCACGGCTAGAGTTATGTAAGGTCTTTCCTCCGATCCATATCTCAGGGCTTCAATGTATATATGGTAATTACATGTGATTTGTACCTTTTTGCATCATCCTGTTTTTCTTATTATGCAGTCTCCTTTCGATATAGTCTTTTTTGTTCTCTAGAAGTTGAGGAGGTATAAAAGTTTCTATCATGGATGAAGTACTTATTGTATTGAATTTCAGGAGTTTGTTTAAGCCATATCATCTGGATCATATAAATTATTTATTTGAAATTTATGCCTGTGAATCAACATAATCCTTGATGATGCAATTCTGCAACCACCTATATTTATTCCCGAGTATAAAGGTCTAAGAATTTTACAATTCATGTAAAATGGGTTTCCTTCGTATAAACAAGGGAAGCAAACTCCTTGATTAGTGTAGGAGATTTTTTATATTAAGATAAAGCAAGTAGTTCCTTTCTTCATACAAATGAGCCCTGGACATACACTGAGAACATAGGAACAATATTCATCAGCCCATAATGTGTAGAAAAAAATTCCAAAAACCAAAACCAGAAAAGTTATGGAAATATTAAGATAAAATTACCTGGAAGCCCATCTTTCGATACAGTTCCCGAGCTGGTGTGTTATCTATATCTACGTGGACAAAAAATTGTTTCACCCCTACCACATGTAGATCAGATTCAGAGGGAAAATTCTCACAGAAGTCATCATGAACAATTCATTCCTGCATTTGGGGACAAATATGCAGATGCCTAAAAATAATTTACGTTTTCGATCTTACCTTTTGATTTTGTAGATTCGATAGCAAACTGCAACATGTTGCTTGCAATACCCTGGCGACGTGCCAACTTGGTAACACATAAGTTTGCCACATACCCGTATCTGTTTCCTTCTGTTCTATTAATGTTGCAGAAGAATGGGGCCTTGCCAGGTTCCTGTGAGAGGTATTTTGTTGCCAGGAAACGAAAGAATAGATCATACACTGAACATGGATCGAATCTCTGAATCAGATGCATAAATCAGAATACATTGTACCCCAGGGAATGTCTCTCCACGTAACAAATGCCTGATGCTTAAATCTAGAGTTCCAACTACACTCTTCAGTACGGTACGTTTCACATTCCTCTCCTCCTTTACCTGATAATTTTGAAGAAACTGAATAAAGAAAGTCATGTTGAGAAATCATTGAGCTATCTTATTTGTGAAAATTTGTTTTAGTATATAGTCTTTTGCATTTCATCATTGAATAGCAGCTATGTTCACTTGTGGCATCTTGAATGTACCATAGCATTGTCCTATCAAATAAATATCCAAAATAAAATAATACCGCAACAATGCATGTGCATTTCTCCACATGGTTTCGACTGCATCGCCTCTTTAATGCATTGAATTCCTATATTAAAAAAATAAATAAATAAATAATAAGAAGAACCATAAAGAACTAACAAGAAGCATTAGTGTTTGTATGACATGAGTGTATTTTCTAACCCTTTATATGAATTTTGTTTTTTGGGGGCGGGGGACATTCAAGTTTTACCTGATCTGCAAATTTCCTCTTGAAGCTATCAGCATATCTGTCATGAATAAGCAAAAAATAAAAAATAAAATCAGCAAATGCAAAGATACCATTTTGCTGGAGTTCAGTTTTCTGTTGTTTAATTAATACAAACCGATCATTTGTCCGATTTTCCCAGTGGCTTTCAGCTCTCAACCATGCTGACGTCTACCATCAAATGAGGACCCAGCCATCACCACAAACAGATTAATCAGGTTATTTACATGAAGGATACCTCAAATAAATCCTGGCTATGATTCATTCACATAAGAATTTTAGAAATAATAAATAAAGAGGAGTCAAGACTATGATTCAGTTCTATGTAGACCACCTACCCAGTATTCTTCATCTAATTGAGCCTCTCTTGCTACAAACTGTCCAAACTCAATTCTGCTCTGCCAATCACACTCTCGATCTGATGTCTGGAGGCGATTAAACTGGAGACCTGACGTTTTTGGTGTGTCGGATTCAGGAATAGATGGTGTCTGAAGATCTACAGAGAGCCCTCCCATCTTTCTTGTATTGAAAGACGTGGAATTGAATTGCCTGTATGATTGTGAATCCAAGTGAATTTGAGGATACACCACCAAATCTCATAAATTCTTAGTTTGGAGGATAATTGTTGTTGAAATTCTGTTGTATGGAAATTTAAACATTAATTTGCATTCCAGTAGTAAGATGAGAATGTAAGAACCATGGTGAGTGATTTCTATAGCTATCTACATCCATATTTGAGAAACAACAAATCTTGGAAAACTGAATGTGAAGTAACCCAAAGAGAATAGAAATCTGCAAGAATAGTGTTCCAGAAAGTATCAAAGAACTCCAGAAGAAAATCAATGAGCAACAACAACTTACATTGATGGAGAAGCAGGAATTCTATGATATTTGAGATGATTTCTGATTTCATTGTGGGAAATTCTAAAGATATCAGGCTTGTGAAACAAATTCATTGACATCACACACAAAGAGAGAGAGAGAGAGAGAGAGAGAGAGAGAGAGAGAGAGGATGTTGTTGCAAGCTCTGCCTGAATTACATAACAGGGGACAGAAGGAAAATTCAGGATTTGAAATCAGTTCGATCACTGCAGTGTGGCTGTCATTTAAAATTAAAAAAAAAATGAGAAAACGTGAAAGGGGGAATAACTACCAACTTTTTTAGTGCCAATAAGCATTGATAGTTAAATCATGTAGTGAGAGGGGATAGGGACGATGGGTTCCAGTGGATCCTAGAGTTCGGGGGTATGTTACAAGATAAGGCTTATTTGTTCTCACACAAGAATGGCTATGGTGGTTAAAACTTCAAAACATGAAAGTGGAGTTTGGTTAAATGGTTGTAGTTCAGCAGTTATCTTTTTAGCTAAAAGGAAGGAGGGGGTGCTTCTGGGTCCCATTTCGATCTTCTTTAATGAGGTTATCTGTTTCTGTCTGTTATTGGATAAAGAAGAGATCGAACTCAAACACAGTTGGGAACAAAATAAGTGGCGGAAGTGGAGATGGGAGTATCGCTCACTGTCGGAAGAAGACGTGGACGCAACTCTTTCTATCTTTTCTTTTCTTGTCTTTTCTTCTCTCTCTCTTGGTGGGTTTGGAGAGAGAGATTTGCAGAGCTCACCCTACCATAGCAACTAGAATACCCTTCCCTCATCCCTCCAATTATTTTTGGGAGAAGAGTCCCTCATCCATATCTGGGTTATTTTAATCACCATTGTCAAACATTTGGGGTTTGTGGAATCTGAGCTGGATATTATTTGCCCCCATGTCATTGTGCACAGTGTGAACTGCAGGTCGAGTTGTACGGTCAGCTCGCAGGGGCCACGGAGGCAACGCCCTTAGGAGGGAGAACAAAGATATATAGTGCATTTAGGTTTTCATAATATTTCTAAGCGTAAAACTTTAAGAATATAGTGGATTTCTGGTGCGCTCCGTGGATGTATACAAGATCGTCAAACAACGTTAAATCTATATGTTTTTTTTATTTTCTTTATTTTCTCTTTCATTTTATTTGCTTTACTTTTCTCTTTCAAGATTTGAAAACTCTTGACGAGTTTATTAGATTGATTTACGTGTGTTAGATTGATCTAATCCCAACACTACATTCCTCCGGGCTAATTTAGGCTACTGAAAGACTGCTGACATTACTCTCCTCTCTCTCTCTCTAGTTTTAGTATCTTCCAAGGATGAAACAAACTATGTTATTTCTTCGTTTCTTGCCTATTACATTTTAGCCCTTGTGGGACTTGTCGCTCTGATCCAACTTTGGATAATAGATGTATTTGAAATAGTCCATTGTCAGACTGTGATGCAGAAGATGGTGATGCTACTATTTCAATTTTATTCCGTACAACTTGTGAATTCGAACTGATCTGGATCTATAATCAATTCACGTCTCCATGTATAGAGCTGCACTGTAAGGTAATTGCAAAAGAGCTAATGGCTTTTAACCAAGAATCTCCTGCAGTTATGATAGGCATCACTGTATCGTGAACGAACATATGGTGCTGAATAAGTACGGTTTGTGGCCAAGCTGGTGGATGGAATACCGAATACCACAAGCACTGAGAAGCCATGACTCATGACAACAGTCACACCTCTCTCCCTCTCTCTCTTCTGGTACCTTAGCTGGCTGCAGAGATTAGAGCCAGGATCATAGTGTAAAGGATCGTCCGATCCCGATCTGAATCCGACGATCCAATTCGGGATCGGCTAGGGATGAGCGGCGATTCTTGGCCAATCTCAAAAAAATGTAAAATGCATTGACTCGGACCGAGTTTGTGACGGACCGACCGATCCGTCACGGAATCTGCAAGTCAAACTAGACGATCCAAGCTGGATCGTCCGGTCCAAGTCTTTAAAAGAAAAAAAAAAAAAAACCCAGCCCTATTGAGAGAGAGAGAGAGAGAGAGAGAGAGAGAGAGAAATCTTTCTGCTTCTCCTTTACGCATCGCTGCCGACTGAAAAACCCAGCCCTATTGAGAGAGAGAGAGAGAGAGAGAGAGAAATCTTTATGCTTCTCCTTTACGCATCGCTGCCGACTGCCCCTCCAGGCTCATCAACACCAACTTAAGTCTTCAACAGCCTCTAAAGAAGAAGAAGAGCCAATGAGCTCATGTCGAAGTAGAAGACGAGAGCTCGAAATTTTTATGGAGAGATCATTGGTACCCATTTAACCTAATTGAAGAATTGGATCCTCATCTCTCTACTCCATTCAGCTTCTCGGCTGAGTCGCTGAGATATTGCTCTCTTTCTCGAGTGCTAAATCTGCGGTCGAATTGTTTTTTCATCTCTTTTCTCAGAAAGGGTATCTTCAAGGCTTCAACTTTTTTTTTTTTTTTTTTTATAAAAATTTACTTAAACTTAAAGAAAATGAAATAGGAGAAATATAAGCATTTTCACTTTGTTTTTCATCTCATCTGATTTTATATTTTTTTTTTCTGAATTTTTTGATTTTTTTTTAAATACCGAGCCATGTTTTGGATCAGCCGATTCAAAGTTCGATCGCCGATCCAACTCGGTATCAGACTGGGACGATACCCAATCCAATACCGAGTTTAAACACTATAGCCAGGATCTATTCCTTTTGGTGGGGCTGCTGCTGCCTCACCAAAAGGGTTTTTCATATATTTTTTTTAAAACATTATTTTGCATACTTTGAAGGTCGTAGGTCTGGCCTGTCAACAGGTTGGGTTCGGACCAGATTTGTTATATCCGAATCCTATCCGATAACAAAATCCAAATATCCGAATTCATCTAATATTTGATGGATCGTGTATTACATGATCTAAATTCGAGTTCGATTAAAAACTCAGATATCCAAATCCGATCCGGTCCAATCTGTGAAGCTTTTGGCTCTTGTACTTTAGCCTTTTGTACTTTTGGATTTCAAAATGTTTATATTTAACATATATAATTGTTTTTAGATAATTAAAATATCATGTGCATTCAAGATAATAGTTTATATCATGTGACAGTCTTTAAATAGTACTTTAATAGTTATTATTTTAATAAAAATAATATAATAATTAAATAATAAAGAGAAATGATCTCTTTTAAATAGAGAGAGAAATGGTAGATCCAATTTATATGCCTTCTATACATAAACACTAAATCATGTACGTTTTATATTTTTAGGTTTTTAAATAATTGAATAATAATTATTATTATATTTAAAAGAAAAATAAGATTTTGAAGATACTGACAAATAATATCTTTTATTAGGGCTTTAGGTTTATAACCTTAGCCTTTTATATTTTTAGATTCTGAGTATATATATATATATATATATATATATATATATATAGATCAGTTTCAGATAAGGCTATATCAATATCCAAATTTGATCCGATTAGGAATTGGATCGGATCATTTTTACTCAGATCTCGGATCATGAATCTTATAATGAATCCTGAGTCATCGGATTCGGATCAGGATCGAATTCAGATCATGATCCGATCCATTGACAAGCCTAAAAGGTACAATTTTGCCCTACCTGAACACTACTTGTGATACGGGGTAAAGATGGGGCCACTAAGTAGGTTCATCTGGAAATTAGGTTATCATTCCAATTTTAAGGTTTCATAGTTGTAGCATAGACTCCGTACATTTGTGCTACGGACTTCATCCTTGTGATAAGAAATAAAAATGGTTTAATCATCAATATTGTGAACTACTCCGAGTCGGGTGAACCCTAAATAAATCGGGTTGATTGGAATCGCCACCACTCATCGAGTTTGGGTGTGAATGGTCACCCATGAGTTTGTCTTTTATCTCAAAATAGACCAAAAAATATGATTTTAATGTTGGTCTCACCAGATTGGGTAAGGAGGTTTATTTAAGAGAGTGGGAAGGTGTTAGACACCCCTCTTCCGGTTCAACCGGTCACCTAGTCTAAATTTATTTGGCCAACTCTAAAATCCTAAAAATGTAATAAAGAGCCTAAAGTATTCTAGAGAATTTTTTTTATAACAAAACTCACGAAATCTAAATTGCATCCAATAAATAAAAATAAATAAATAAATAAAAATTTAACCTAAAATCTATGAAAACCCAAGTAACATGCTAAAAACTAATCCTAATCCATGAAGTAAGAACACATATGAACCACCATCTATTCCTATGGAAAATAATGGATCTATAAGTATGATTAAACATGATGTATTTATAGGACTAACTAATCTGCTAAATCAAACCACTATCTTACACACTTCATTCAAAGAAATTAGTCGGCTACGTCAAAATGTAAGAGTTCATGCAAAAAATAATGATCAAATCGTTTTTTGCAAAAAACCAAATAACCACTCGGTCCATACACATGCCCTTCCCTATCATAACCAAGTTTGCACAAATCCTGTAATTGACTGAGTAAGAAAAATAAAGATCAATAATCCTACAGAGATCACACACATTCAAAAAAATAAAAAAAATTATAGGCAGTATTTAAATCAAAACATTTACTAAACCCATAATCTTAAACCTCTAATTGATTGATAGGGCATAATGAAATTGATAAAAGGGAAATTGACGAAATAAAAATAAACCTTTTGCAACCTTCGAATGCCTGTATTTTTTATAACCACAATCAATTGTTCACATTCACACAATAACACAAAAGAATTTGTCTTTAATCGGCCCAAAATAGCACAAACAAAAAATAAAAATTGTATACCTATGTTTGCAGCTCTCAAATGCAATCTTTGAATCTTGAGCTTGGATCAGCTTGGGGTCTACGGGCTTTGATGGGGTTTTTGAACGAGGAAGATGAACTGGCAAAGGAATGGGTCAGGGAAATAGCCGGACGAACTGGGGTGTTCTGAGTTTGACTTTGCCAGATTTGCGATGCCAGACGAACAGAAGATGAGGGGCGTTTGGCTTCGGCCATACGAACAAGGGTTTTTCTTAGAAAATGGTTTAGCTAGGTTTTTCTAGGGATTTTGCAAACCAAATCGCAGACGAACCAAAGGGGGTTTGGAAAAGGGATTTTCGCCGGGATTTGAAGGTGGTTCTTCTCTCACAAAACAAAAAAAAACCTTCTCAAAATTTTCTTCCCCTTTCTTCTTCTTCAATCGACCCTCTTTATAGCCATGGAAGGGCGGCATCAACAATCCCCTCCATCTCCATCTTGATCTTTATCTCCCCCTCTCTCAATCCCTTATCCTATTTCAATCCCTATCCTCTTCTCCTTCTTCATCTCAATCTCTTCTCTCTCTTTTTTCTATCAGAAACCTAACCCTCTCTTCCCTTATCATCTGATTTTTCTGGTTTTTTTTCTTATCTTCATCTTCATTCTTTTAAATCCCATCTCTAACCTAAGAAGAAGGGGAAGGAGAAGAACCCACACAGGCTCTTCCTTCTCTTCTTTTTCTTTTTTTTTTTTTTAATTTTATTTTATATTAAACCTCATCCCAAACACACAAACTACCTAATCCATACCATAATCTTAACTCTAATCTAAATTTTAATTTTAATCCTAATTTAATTCTAATCCTAGTGATGACGGATTTGTAAGAGATTAAATATATTAGAATGGAAGAGAAACTAATACATTTGAACCAATACGATCATCAAACCAGAGAAATGGTAGGGAAGTCTGTCTCAAGCCAGCCTAAACCGTCGCGCAGCCGTTCTGTCAAGAGCGTTCCTTGTCAACTTTGACTTGTAGAGAAGACAAAGAGAAGGGACAAGGAAGAGAATATTGCAATAACTGATAAGGAGAGTTAGATTGCAATCACAGAGCAGTAAAACCTCACAGGTTGAAGATTCTTCTCTTTCTCTTTCAACGTCGTTACTCACTGTTGTTTCAGATTTCAGAGTTTCTAGTATTGAACACAGATGTTTTCTGATCTTCCGATCCTCTCCTCCTCTTCAATGGATGATGGGTACTGGTATTTGTAGAGAGTTTCTCACTCTCAGTAGGACAAGTGTCACTCGGTTAAGAGTTTAGAGGAGGACCCTCGTGTGTTAAGTAAATCTTGAGTGACACATGTTCATGGATAATATCTTGAGGGACTCGTATACTACAACATGACTAAGTTACTTCCAGAGAAAGAGACCAAATCATTTCAAACCTTAAAAACTGTTATGTGGAAGGTTGCTTTGGAACTTGAGCAACACAGGTTTCGAGACGCGTGTTACTTTCATACAAATCCCAAAGAACGTCACCATTCCTGCCACCATTCCAGATAAGACAAAACCCCATTTAGATAAGTTAGAAAACAGTTATTTTATAAGTCGGTGAGGTTACACCATGTGCTTTCCATTCTGTGAATCCATCCCAGTCAACATTTTTAGGGGACAATTCAATGTATAAGGTACTTTATTGAATTCGTATGTTTCGAAGGAGAACTCCCTTTGGCGGCTATCTTCCTTCTAAGGAAATCAAGAACAACTATGTACTTACAAGGTGATCAATGTATTCTCGAATTACCCATGTAGAGAGTGTCTCGTCAGAAAATTCGTTTTCATGATCAATCGTCCCTATGAAGAGGAAGTTGTTTTGAAATCCCCTAAAGTTCATAGCTACAGTGACCAATCTGAGTGCCTTCTACTTAAATAGAATCAAAAGTAAACATGTGAATTCTTATAAGGTAAAGTGAGAGGACGTTCTCAGAGTCCGTGGGAAACCAATCTTCAGAAAATACGTCTGGAGATGGCGTGCTTTCGATTTCTAAAGCCCTTTCCCCTGAGGGTTTGCTTTCTGGAATTGAAAGTCCCAAGATATGACTCGAAATCAATTCATAAGAATGAATGAAAGTGACTTCGAGTCCCAATTGGTAAGTCGGATGCATAAAAGAGTACATTCGAGGGGGTAAATCCAAGTCTGTGTCCTTCGAAGAGAACAGAATCCTTAGTCTTTTGGGGTTGACAAGCCTTTTGGCGAATTGACCATCTCAAGGCGGTTAGCCTTGACAGGAGGGAACATACCTCCTTCGAATTCACCATCTGGTAGTGGTTAGCCTGGAAATATTTCCTTCGAAATTGTTCGTCGCAGTTGTCTCTCGGATCCGTCCGTCGAGGTTGTCCATCGGAGTTGTCCGTCGAGGTTGTCCCTCGGATCTGTCCGTCGAGGTTGTCCCTCGGAGTTGTCCGTCGAGGAATTCATGATGAGAAGGAATATATCTGCCTTGTGATCCTTCAAGACAAAGCATAAAAGTGTTCCTTCGAAGTCTATGGATGTGATCCAAGAATGACTCTTGAGTTAGAGGGTACAGAAAGTTCCCTCAAGGATCTTTCTTTAAGTAAAAATACCTTTAAAACGTAAAGGTATGTAATAAAATCATTCAAAGTCTGTTCTAGAGAGCAAATAGATGTGACTTCGATGATCAAATGAGATCTTAACTATTTGAGGAGTCTCTTAAGGGTAACATGCCCCTAAATACGTCATTTGAGTAAAATAAGATATATCGAGAGAAGAGAGAGACAATCATTCCCTCGAGTGCCAAGAAGGCAGTGTTCGTGGGAACATAAGTCCTTAGTCCTTTGAATATTTCAAAATGGAAGAAATAACGTGTTTGTTGGGTTTGGGACACGTAGCGTTCCCCCATAAGCTGAAATTCAAAAGGGTTACTTCTCCAAGAAACTATTGCCTTTTTGGTGATAAGAACGATCAGATATCTTTGAGCCGTTTCAAATATTGTCTTTTTACCAAACGGTCTAATCACCGTACGCAACTGCTGACAACTGGCACGTGAAAGAGACGGCTGTACAGCCGTTTCGGCTTTATGGAATGATTCAGTGTGTGCATCTACACCCAAAATGTGTATACGCGCTTTTAAGAAAGCGCCACATGTAACGTGAGGTTTAATTAGCCCGTCTGATCACCAATCCTAATCCTAATTTAACTCTAATCTTAATTTTAATTTTAATCCTAATTTAACCACCCCTTTTATTTTTCTCTTTTATTATATTTTTTATTTATCTAATTTCTCACTTTAATCATTTGAAAGCCTACCTAATTAGGATTTTAATACCAAAAATACCCCTCATATTACCAATCTCGTATTTTGACCAAATTATAGCCACTTGACGAGTTCTACATGAAAAAGGTCAAATCTAGAATTAAAATATTTTCTGAAATCCAAAAAGCCCTACATTTGACCCGAAACGATATTAAGGGTAAAACGGTCATTTTCTCATATAATCTCGAAACTAGGCGATAGCATACACGTTGGAACGTATTTTCAACCGAGAATTCATTTATGATGTCAGAAATGGAACTTGGGAAATGACAAAACGCATGGGGTCCACTGAGGGTATCTCGGTGATTTCATGGACTTTAGGGATTTCAATGAAAATTTTGGCTCAAGTGGGCTTGGGATCTAGAATGGTGATAAAATTGTCAAAGTGTCAAGCTCAAGCCTCCAGAAGCTGCAAAGATCAAGAGCATCAGTCTCGTGCAAATTGGGGTGTATAAATACCAGAAAAATATGTATTGTCATTGCCATTTAAGTTCACCATAATACATATCTTAATAACAAGTGACATGGGTAAATTGATCACTATCAGAAAAAAAAAAATTGTGTTGTTAATGTGCCATGACGCATTTCTGAAGTACATATAGCAACAGAACAATGAGATTCCAAAAGATCAAACTATAAACAACAAATATGAAAGAATATAATTCTATTTCGCATCCAACGGAAGTCTAGGAAACAATCAGAAAGCTACTGTCAATTAATTGACAAATACAACAAGAGGATTCACAGAACGCATACCTCCTACAATCCAAGGCATGACTAGAAGTAAGGGAAAATGTCTTATGAGATGAGCTTAATGGCCTAATTGACATCATCAGAGTGCTTCGACCCCGTTCTGCAAATCCTTCTCATCCATTTCTTGTGAGTAGTTGTAAGATTGGAAAAGCTTGTGTGAGAGGAAGACATATTTTCTTGAGATGCCCCTGGTACTGGGAGCTCCGCGGGAAGTGCAGCAGCAGTGCTGGTAAAGGCATTTAGAACTAGGAATGCTAGTATGGGAGAGAGATCTAACGTCCCTCCGAGTGGTGGGATAATCCCGCGAAATATGTTCAAGTAAGGATCACAAAGAGTGCTGCTAAAAAGAAAACGACAGTCGTATTAAAAATGTAAGGGATGAAATCAAAATGCAATCGACGAAGCATTCAGTGTTTTTTTTTGTTTTTCCTATCTTTGAACAACACAACAGGTTTCATTCTGAAGATATGATATCCGCTATCAACTATTCACATCTGTGAATTGATTTCCAGCTCTTGGATGTAAACAAAATCAAGGGTGCTTATTATAATGTTTTAAGAAGCTATAAATGGTAATAGACTATCAGATCACAGTTATTCTAGGGCAATAGTAATCTCCAAGAGGATCACTGTTATTCTAGGGCAATGGTAATCTCCAAGAGGTCCGGATCAGTAAGTTTGCAAACCATGCTTACAACACGGTGGGCATTAGATAAAAACATCTCTTTTGCTGAACAGAGGTTGGTTCTCTATGAAAATTGTCCATAATTTTTAAATCTTTTTCCAATTATATTAAAGCAGAGCAGCAGTATCAGCTTTAAGACACTTTGATGTTACTTAAAATTTCAAAATATATATATATATATATATATATAATCAGAAATTTTCAAACTTGCTTAGAAAATTTCAATTTACAACCAATAGACTACATATTAGGTGTGATTTAGCAAAGTCACAGCTCCAACAATAGAAACGCCGTAAACAATTAAGTTTTATATTATAGAGTGATCATTGCAACTGATATCCGGTGGCGTACCTGAGGGGACTGACAATGGCAGGAGGGGAGTTGGGAAACCAGGTCAAAACAAGCCTGACAACCAGCAATGAGTTGTAGATGTTCAAGAAATTCGTAAGACCATTAGCCACCACGATTCCCGCCACTGAATCGCCTGGTATAATGGCAGCAAAGTTGTGACTGGACAAGGAGTTCAGATTCCCAGAGTCTCTGCGATGGATCTGAAAGTTGAGTTCAGTAAAGTACCTAAGTCTTTTCAACAAATGAGAAATTTGTGCAGTTATGAGCTGGTCTAAGAAAGCCTTGTTTCCGAAGCACAGAGATCAACTCAAAGACCATATGGGGGTGAAAGGAATTGCATCATGTATAATCCAAATCAAGGTTACTTATACACGATTCGCAAGTTTAAATGGGTGAGGAGGTCTCCTTCAAAGGGCCAAGTTTCCACCTTGATAAAGTGAAAAGTGTTTTCCCTTTTTTTTCCCCATGTCTTTCAGTTACCTTTATAGAAATCTTTTTTCTACAACGCAAAAGCTCACAACCAAAAAACTCCCAGGTAACCAAAAGCGAAAAACAGCAATTTCATGATGCAAAGTCAGAAATCAATAGCAACATACATTCACCATTTAGCACTTCATTGAGACAGTATATTTCTAAGTGCCTTTGGCCCAGAGAATGGTAGCACATAGACTGTTGACAGAAGTTTTTCTTTTCCTTTTCATTCTCCTTGGGGATTAGGCTAAAACCAAACCCGTCACCGGTAGATATAATAAGATTTCAATTTCTCATCCACCATTGTTAGTTAATAAATATACTGATAGTACATAATAAGGAATTTTTGTAGTCCGGTACATTAGAACAAGCTTGGATTTTATAGTATCAGTTAGGAACTTGATGAGATTTTGGAATTTAATTATATGCCTAATACCTTTCAAGAAGAGAACAATAATTCAATTCACTTCTCGATTCTTATCCTTCATGAGGTCACGGCGGGATATATAACTATTTTCTAATGTTTTTATGTTTTGTTGGTGTTGTTATGGCTTATGGGAAACTAGGTTTTACCATTCACATCTCTAAAAATCAAGATTTTTGATTAATGACAGTAAAAATGATAATGGTAATAGCACTGATGGTAGTAATAAGCAGCCATGACAGTTTAATTTCCGAATTGGCGACCATTGAACAAAAAAAAAGACTGATAAATCATGTGCCCAGAAAACTGGATGACAAGTTGAATTGGAAGAACTACAGTTACAGGCATTTGTGCACCACCACCTCATGAATTTTCAATTCCTAGTAGAATTCCATAAAACTAAAGCTCATTGCAAAACAGCTTTCACTCAATCATCATAACTGCTCATCAATGTTCTCCATAAATTGCAAATAATAAATAAAAAGCTTGTGATTCAGAAAATTTCTCGGTGAACTATGTTCACTAAATCGAATCAACGTTCACAGAATATTAAATTAAATAAGGATAGATAATGAATTTGATCTAATAAAAGGATTTCAGAACTCAAGACAGAGAGAGGTTGAGAAGAAGATAGCTACCTTGCGGAAGTTGTTGAAATTGGCGGGTAAACACAGGAGTTTGTGCAAAACGGGATGGCTATCAACTACTGAGTTTATTAACTCTCTGAAACATTCACTAGCTCTTACGGATATCGAAATTTGCAAGTCTTGAATGATATTAGGAATCGTAGTGATAAAATTGGGTTTCG
>JAUPMG010000003.1:14922593-14939591 GCA_031762675.1 Pachysandra terminalis
CAGCATGCCGACCACACAATTCAATTCCATTTCCAGAGGGGTCCCCTGACAAACCAGGTGTGTTATCTTCTTTTAAACAAATGCCAGGATGCGATAAACATGTAGTAAACCACATGGATTGTCTGTGACAATGATGTCGTAATGGTATTGAGGTCAGATGCGCATTAGTTTCTTTAGGGGGAGCTGGTGGAGAAGATCTACCTTCATTGAGGAGATCTGTCTGCCCATAAATTGATTGGATAGGATGATCCAAACTATCTGCCTACTTGGATTCCTTTGGATGGTTGGAAGATTTAAGTAGAACCTCCTTCGAATAAATGTGATGATCGAATCAGGCTACGTTGTAGACTACAATATTTACTATTTTTTTTTCTTTTTGTAGCGTATATCTTCAAATAATTTGGTCGTTGTAATCTGGAATAGGTTATTCACCACCTTTTCTAATGTCATGCTTGTTACACTGCAGTTAATTATATTCCACCAAAGCTGGTGATCCTTCACATGAACATGGCTCTTCATGTATATGATGATATAATGAGGATGACTGAGAATTTGAGTGAGAAATACATAATTGGTTATGGTGCATCAAGCACTGTGTACAAATGTGTGCTGAAAAACTGCAGGCCAGTGGCCATCAAGAGACTGTATTGCTACCCTCAGTGTTTCAAGGAGTTTGAGACAGAGCTTGAGACAGTCGGGAGCATCAAACATCGGAATCTGGTTTGCCTTCAAGGATACTCCTTGTCCTCCTCTGGGAACCTCCTCTTTTATGACTACATGGAAAATGGCAGTCTCTGGGATCTCCTACATGGTGAGTGTCTCATTTTCCTACGATAGCGTGTGTTAAGTCTCCATCTTTTAATGTTGAGTATCTTGTTATTTGTTGCTAGTACTATAACCACTTCTCCAGCACAGTAGAATGAAATGCCGTTGTTTTGGCTGAAGTGTATTTTAGTGCTATTATAGATTACACATATATGCTATGCTATGTTGCACAGGTACAGGTACGTGTGTCGGAGTCCGATTATGAGGTGTCGGATTTGGAAAACAATAAAAATAATAGGATTTGAGGAAACGATTATATATTTAAATTTTTAGTTTTTTAAATAATTTCTTTCTCTTCTTCTTTGGACACGGGATTTGGCAGGCTGAGGGAATTGTCCATGCAACATAGATGCTGTGTATGTGTAGTGTGCTATGCGCATTTATGGTTTTGGGACTTTGGTCTTTTATTTAACTTTCCTTACGGAACATGTTTTCTTCTAGGCCCTTCAAAGAAGAAGAAGCTGGACTGGGACACCCGCCTCCGAATTGCTCTAGGATCGGCACAAGGACTATCATATCTCCACCATGATTGTAGCCCTCGAATAATCCACAGGGATGTGAAATCGTCAAACATACTGTTGGATAAAGATTTTGAGTCCCATATCACCGACTTTGGCATTGCCAAGAGCTTGTGCGCATCCAAGTCCCATACTTCCACTTACATTATGGGTACCATTGGATACATTGATCCTGAATATGCCCGTACCTCACGGCTCACTGAGAAGTCTGATGTCTACAGTTATGGCATTGTCTTGCTTGAGTTGCTAACAGGAAGGAAAGCAGTAGATAATGAATCTAATCTCCATCAACTGGTTAGACTTCTTTCCCCTCTTGAGAATCCAATTTTCCTATTTAGTGAAAGCTACTTTGCATGTTTTGAGAGGCTTTGTTGTCTCCTATCTTCACCTATTCGCTTTTTATATTTACTTTGTGGCATTCTATTACATGTTTGAACCTTAAGATCAGTCGCATCCAATTGCTCCTGTGAGCATAGAATTGAACAAAGGTCAATGCTGATCTCTTCTTGTGTTTAATATTCCAGTCTAATAAAAAAAAAAAATTAGGGAATGACGTGCGATTTTTCAGACTTACTCAAATAATATTAGTCTTCTGATGCTCATCTTCCTATTGATCCCAGATTATGTCGAAGACTGCTAACAATGCTGTCATGGAGACCGTTGATCCTGACATCTCCGCTACATGCAAGGATCTGGGAGCAGTAAAGAAGGTTTTTCAGCTAGCTCTTCTATGCACCAAGAAGCAGCCATCTGATCGGCCAACGATGCACGAAGTGACTCGGGTACTTGGATGTTTCCTGCCTTCGACCATCGCCCCGAAACAGTCTATTCCACTGCCACTACCACCATTGCCGCCCATCAAGGTACCCAGCTACATGGAGGAGTACGCAAATCTTAAGAACCCAAACATGGTAAACTACTCGTCCATGAGCACCTCAGATGCTCAGCTCTTCTTAAAATTTGGTGAGGTAATATCACAGACAGAGTGAGTTATGGGAGAGGAAAATGTATTGATATATGTAGAACACCTATAAAATAGTTGTCAAATATCATTGTTGGAAAGATGCTAACCGTTTTACTAGCAGATAGATTCTAGGGTTGTTGCACTTTGGTATTTTATTTTTGAGTTTTGGATTATGGACATGGGGTTGAGGTTTATTCAGACTGGTGGTGCTGATGCAGTACTCGTGATTTTTATGTGACACCATCTGTGCTTCTGCGCATCAATAATAGACTGGGTATCCCTGCAAAGGCTTGGCTGGTCCGTGTCCAGTGGACCCTACGTGGACGTCCACAGAAGAGAATTGATCAGGCCCTGCGCAAATTCTGGTTACCCGGTGCAGCCAATGCTGGAGGGAATCCCAAATGGTGCCGATGTCACCCCATCCGTACGATCATCAGCGGTGTTGAATTCTTGCCTTGTTCCAACGTATCGGCCCCGACATGGTTGGGCCATGCCGTGTGGCTGTGATTTTCGCCTGCATTGAGCAGGCTGAGCATTACTGGACCATACACTGCCTGTGCCCTGGGCCATGAATCCTAGGCACGGTTCAATCGTGTTGGACTGGGCTGGCACACGGGTTGCCTGACCAGTTGTACACCCCTGCTCGTTACAGTAAGAACTAAAATAATTTAACCATTTCCACGTAATTGAAAGTACTCTCTTATCATTAATTATTTCAAATTTTATTTTATTTTATTTTTTTTGGGTATCCTAGACCTAGCCCATAGCACCTACCCTCAAATTTCAGGAACTACTGTGAAGGATTAAAGAATCTAATCCCAGGCATGACAACACCGGGCTTTAGGAGTCGTAATAAGGGCTGTAGTTGGGTTGGACTCGGACCGGATCCGAATCCAATTAAATTCACGGAGCTCCAAATTCAATTAAAGATCCGACGAATCTTTCATGAGTAATTGAATCCAAATCCGATTATATTTATAAGGTCCATATTTGAATTCGACTAATAATCCAAATCTGATTATATATTCGAATTCGATGATGGTAAAAAAGTAATGAAATAATTAATAAATTATTTAAAATGCAATGCAAATAGATTGTCAAATATTAATGATAATGCAATTTAACTTAAATTTATAAGTATATTCCCAAGCAACTAAAGAAAGAAGACAAAAGGCCAAAAAATGCTACACATGTATGTTAATCTAATTAGATTCGGATCTTAATCAGGTCAAATATACCAAGATTCGAATCCGGATCCAATTATAAACAGATCCAAATCCAATTCGACGGGCATCAAATCGGATTAAGATCTAATTTAATTGGATAAATTTAAATGAATTCATGACGGTATCAGATCTTGATCCAACCCATTGACAGCCCACTCTTAATTGCTTAGCCTTATATAATCAAAGCAGGTAAGATTTCTGACTTTATTTTATAGGTAAATTCCACAAACCTCCCTTGAGGTTTGGTATAATCGTCCCTTCTACTATCTCCATTCGTATATGGACTTCCTCTTCACTAACAACACTAACAAAACTTAACAGAAATCATCAATTTTTACATGGTTTAAACTAATTTGTTCTTGTATTTAAACCTACCACACCTCCATCACCACCCCACCCCCCACCTAGTGGTAGTTGTGGTAGGGATGAGGTGATCATGGTGTGGTAGGTTTAAATACAAGACAAAATAGTCTAAAACATGTAAAAATTTGATGATTTCCGGTAAATTCCGTTAGTGTAGGGGAGGTCCATGTCCGAATGGAGATAATAGAAGAGATGTATTTGCCATTTTGAGAAGGATAGAGGAGGTATATGGGTATTATACCAAACCTCAAGGAGGTTTGTGGAATTTATCCTTGTTTTATTTTACTTATTGTTTGTGTTAGTGAATCACGCTTACTCGAATGTTGCCGGACTCGCAAAATTGGTGCATTTGATTTTACTGCACAAAAACACTGTGATCCGCCATAAAAGGGGTATTTCGTTAAGATCAAAAACCAGATTTATCTAATGATCAAATTAAGGAGCATTGCTTCTATACCCACAATATCACCTAACGAGATGAAAGCAGATCTTTCCTTGCTAGCTCCTTCATCAACTTTCAATTGCCTTCACAGTTTGTGATCCCATCCATAGTAAATCATTCCATAATTAAGTTCAACTAACATGTAACATGACTCCCAAGTTTCAACTATTTATGAAATGCATACAAAAATAGCTTAAATTGACTAATATCTTCATTAGTTCATTTGAAACATAGCTTTGTTGAAATAGGTATTTGATGTTAAGAAAGAAAGATAAAACCACAAAGAAGACATCGAGCACACAACGACACAAATTTACATGGTTCGGAAAATTGTGCCAACGTCCACGAATACACACCCAGGTCTACTATTCTCTAGTCTCATAATAGTACTACAAAAAGCAGCCACAAAAGTATGAATAAATACCCTAAAATTAGGGTTAAACATAATAGAAGTGAACTTGGTATTATACCCCTAGTCCCCCAAAAAATTCGGGCCGAGGAGCCCCCCTTCCTCTTTGAGCAGGGCACGACTGACGTTTCAATGCAAGCAGACCATCAGTACTTCCCCGTTGCCCCAGTAACATCACTCTCCACATAACAACATTTAACACATGATCCATTTTCAAAGAACAAGGTTTTCTATTTGCTACAATGGAATGGAGTTGATGTAGGAGTAACATAAAACCTGCAAACACTCATCTAATCTTTCATTGAAAGGCCGCAGCCGAAACTATGCATTATTTTGTGTTGAATTATGTGGTTCATTCTAAATAAAGCCCATGAAAACAAACCCACCCTTGATTGGATAAGGATTCATCCTCATCTCATGTGAACCTAACCTAACATCACATAGCTCCAAAAATGTAATTCAGACTTGTTAAGGGTTTGCCGACTCTCTTCAATAAGTCAAGCCAACCCATTAGGTTTTTTTTTTAAACTACTCCTATATTTTCTCTCTAATCGCCATTTGCAGAACTCAAATTCACAAGAGAGACAAACAAAAGAACAAGTTGACTAACAAACAAAACAGAGCACAACTTCTCATTAACAAAACCCAAATAAACAAACATCACATCCTCCAAAAGTATAACACACCAACCGCCGAATATATTCTTCTTCCTCTTTCTTTCTCCTCCAAAACATCATTATTTTAACCCTTCAAACACAAAAAAGAAATCCTAAATACTCTTCTTCTTCTTCCCTTGAAGTCAATGATACAAACAACAGACCACTCCCTCTTCTTCTCTCTCGGTATCCATTGCAATGACAATTGAAGAACCAGAACCGAATCCTGCCTCTGATCATATCTTGGACTGGTTAGAAGATTCCATCTCTTTCCTTCCATCAATATTGGATGATCCATATAACACTGGAGTAATCAATGGATATAATTGGTGGACTGAAGGTGAAGATCTGATCAACGATACTTATCTCGACAACACTGTTACATCCGCAATCCCTGTTACTGATCATCAACAAACAATTGATGCATCCAAGAAACGGAAAGTCGATGCTTCTTCAATTTCTAAAACACCCTTGAACCAACAACATCAACGACGCCGGATGTGTGAGAATGATGACGGAGATGCGGTGGTGGAAGAAGCGGTGGCAGTGAGGAGACCTGTTGGTACAAAGAAACCAACTGCCAAAGGAACAGGGAATAACAGTAGTAACGGCAATAACAAGGAAGGGAGGTGGGCTGAGCAGCTGCTGAATCCCTGTGCAGCAGCAGTTACTGCTGGAAATTTTACGCGTGTCCAACACCTCTTATACGTCCTCCATGAGCTTGCCTCCCCTTCCGGCGATGCCAACCATCGCCTAGCTGCTTATGGTCTCCGTGCTCTAACACACCACCTGTCCTCCTCCAATTCTTCTTCCTCAACCTCTTCTAGTGCCGTAGGACCTGTTACTTTTGCTTCGACTGAGCCCCGATTCTTCCAACAGTCCCTGCTCAGATTCTACGAGGTTAGTCCTTGGTTTACCTTCCCCAACAACATTGCAAATGCTTCAATCATCCAAATTCTTAACAAAGAACCAGATTGCTCGGGCAATCTTCACATCCTAGATATCGGTGTCTCTCATGGTTTACAATGGCCAACCCTGCTTGAAGCCCTGGCTCGCCGATCCAGTGGCCCTCCTACACTGGTTCGCCTCACTATAATAACCGCGATCAACGACAATCAAAACACTGCCCCTCCATTCTCCGTTGGCCCTCATGATGATGACTTCTCCTCCCGACTCCTTCGATTTGCAAAAACTATCAAGCTCAACCTACAGATCAACCGTCTCGATAACCATCCCTTGCAAACACTAACTCCCCAAAACATTAACATCTCCCCAGATGAAACCTTAATTGTTTGTGCGCAGTTCCGACTTCACCATCTTAGTCACAACACCCCAGATGATCGAATTCAGTTTTTGAAAGTAACAAGGAATTTTGGGCCAAAAGCTGTGATTTTGAATGAAAACAACATGGACTGTACCTGCAACCGTTGTGGGGACTTTGCAACGGCGTTCTCAAGGCGAGTAGAGTACTTGTGGAGATTCTTGGACTCAACAAGTTCAGCATTCAAAGGCAGAGAATGCGAGGAAAGGAGGGTGGTTGAAGGAGAGGCTGCAGCAGCGTTGACGAACCGATCAGAGATGAACGAAGGTAAGGAGAAGTGGTGTGAGAGGATGAGATCCGTTGGATTTTTAGGAGAAATGTTTGGAGAGGATGCCATAGATGGAGCTCGAGCTCTATTGAGGAAGTATGACTCCAACTGGGAGATGAGAGTGGATGAGAGAGAGGGTTGTGTGTGTTTGTGGTGGAAAGGGCAGCCTATTTCTTTTTGTTCATTATGGAAATCGGAAAAGAGGGTAACTGACGATTAAAGAAGCATCATATATCTTCAGTTTCTCTTTCTCTCGGGCCAAAAAGAAAATTTTCACTTTCATTTCTCTCACATCTTTCTGGACAAAGAGTGAAAATGTTCCATTGAGGGCAGTTAGACCTTCAATCTTGTGTTCTTGATGTTTGGTGAGGTCTTGTAACAATCAACTAATCAAGTTTGGTTTTCATTACCTACTTACCCTTTCATGCTCAGAGCCTTCGCTTAATGAGGAACCCCTAGTCCCGAAAAAAAATATGTGCACGCTCAGAGAGCACACAGGAAGGTTTATCCTACCTTTTTTCCGATAAGTAACGGCATTTCATTAAATATCAATAAGTAGATGTATAAATAGGAATAGGATCATGAAATGCGAACAGATACAACAAGACAAAATGGAAATAGATACGCAATACCAAGCTTGATTATCTTAGTTGTGAGACCAATTTTATTCCAAGGTTCTATTTCTGAGTAGCTTAACTGGTAAAAGGTCGATTCAGACATCTCGTGCGGCAAGTGTGATGGTGGAACAATAGTGGCATGTTCATTAGTTCACCTTGTGTGGAAGATTTGAGCCCCGCATAGCATTCCACGTAACACAAGTTATTTTCATTTATACTAGTTAAAGAACGAAGAAATTATTTCGATTCATGGTGTTAAATATCAGGTGGGGTTGAGGAAAGGTTGATATGGAAGAGAATTGCATATTTAGCCTGTATGGCATGGCCAATTAACAGATGGTCCACCTTGGTCGCCACAACCTCCATTAAACATATGCCATTTCAATCAATAAACCATGACTACAATAGAAGAATCTCCAAGTCTCGAAAGTTCACCAATCTTGCCTCTAAGCTCAGTAACTAGCGCATTTATTCTGCTCTCCTCCCCGTATTTCCATCCCCAATAGGGCCAGAAAATGTATGTATAATACCACATGTATGATCTCTAAAACTCTGCTCCTGATGACCTCGAAGTTTCCAAGTGATATCCCATCAAAGTTAAGCTTGATGACCTCCCTCTTAGGAGGATGCCCAGGTAACTTGTCGAGAATCCTGCATGATATACAAGAAAGTGATTGTCCTCTAGTTTCTTAATCACCTCGGATACAGAAAAATCTCTGAACTTCGGATAAGTGTATACCAAGAACCTTCTACCTTTATAATGGCATAACCGACTATAGAGCGCTGCCAGTTCATCCTAAAAGATCCTCAATTCTGCTCATCCTGAAAGTTCCTCCAAAAGCTTATCCCTTTTTCCTAGACCATGGAATTTTTACTGAACAAATAAATATCTGATATCCTGTGGTAAAACCCAAACAAACCCAATCAGGCTCAAAATGCTACCACACTGCCATGGCTACACTACAATGGATGAGCATCTGGTCAATCAACTTCTCGTCACATCTGTACATGAAAAACATCTGCTGGGAAAGAACAAGATAGGTTCTTCTCCATTGAACCATATCTAGAGTGTTGATTCTGTAAAGCATAGTGGTCCAAGTAAAAGTGTTAATCTTAGTTAGGATGGCATATTTCCAGATTTGACGAAAAGAGAAGGCCCAAGGGGGAAGGGAGCTATCTCCGCGAAGAGGAGAAAAAAAAAATCAGTCAAAAAGTGATCAACAATCCAGTTACAAAAATCAGAAATCAATGGGTCAGTAATCAACAATCCAGATACAACAATCGGAAATCAATGGGTCAGTGAACACATCCTGAAGGGAGCAGAGGGAAACAAATTCCTCAATATCAGCGGGGTGAAATCCATGCATGAAAAGTAAGATCCAATACCAGCCTCTAGCAGACCAAGAAAGGACGTCTGCTACCATCGCATCCCTATGGACATCAAGCCTAAATAATCAAAGGATAGAGGAAAAGAGAGTGTCCTCTCCCCACCGGAGGTCAGACCAGAAGTGTATCTATGAGCCAGACCAAACACTGAACCGCAAATGAGGGTAGAAGGAATGAGCAAATTCAACAATCACCTTCAAGGAGCATAAACCATCTCAATAAGGATGTGGATGTAGGCAATGTTATGTTTGTGGGACTACTTCCAAAGTATCTGTTATGGTTTTCTTATTAACATTTTGAGGGCATACACTCATGCTTATGTTAGTGTGGATGATGAATGATAACCATCGTATGGTTCAAATGAATGGTTGACTTTATTGTATGATCTGAGGTACACAATAGATCCTGCTTCTGGATTATAAGGTTTTGAGACTTTTAAATTAAATTTTTACCGTTTTCAGTAGCATAATTAACTCTGACTGCAAAGTTTCTTCTTTTTTTTCTTCTTTGTTTTTTCAGTACCATGTTCAGAATCTTGTCGGTTTTCTAAGGAATTTAAAAGAAGCGATCAAAGAAGCTTTGAGATTAAATATAATGCTTGTTGACCAGATTTGCAAGGGGATTCAAAGCTATCTGATGAGTAGATTTCTTGACAAATTTGGAAGAGGTAGTGTTGGGAGTCATTTTGTTATTTGAGTTGGTTTCATGAAGTATATTGTGTCTATCCTGTGAATAATATAATGTGGATGAGTGTGGACGAGTATATTTATCTAATTGCAATTTGTCTTTAACCTTAATTTAACTATATTATTTATCGAAAGAGAACATTGGAAACTGATCCATAACAGCTAAGGAAGACATAACGAATATACAGATTCCAGTTGATGCAGTTTTTCAGTTATATGCTAATAGCAACAAGCATGCATTGGAGCAAAAACGAAATCAAATGGAACTTCAGATGAAATTTCAAAGACAACATAGATGTAGAAATGACTAAAACAACAACAACAATAGTAGAATCAAATAGTAAGAGCAAAGAACAACAATGCACCGTCCGAGTTGTCAGCAACACGACCGCTTTCTCGCCGGTGTTGTGAAAAACCAGTATATTGGATGTCAAGCTTCTCCAAGTACAATCAATAGACGATTTCGCCTGAACGAAGCGGCAAAGAAAAAAAATCCCCCCAAAAGCAGATTCAGATTCAGATTCTTCATTGTTCTCGGAGGAGAGAACGGAGATCAGAGATGCGAAGGTAAATTTGAGCAAGCTCTGTAAGGTTACGTAAACTAGGGCAAGGCAAAGCAAAGGCTCCATTAGCGACTAAGGCGACTTGGGCCACGATATCTGCGTTGTGGGAATCTCCACATTCTGATTCGATCCATCCACCAGGGAACCACGAAGCGTCCTCACTCCTTTTCGGCAAGTAAGACTCATGAATAGAACGGGTGGGGCCGATATAGCACGGCTCATTTAAGCCGCACGGAATGGCACGATCTGGGCCATGTCAGTACGGGCACAACTTGTAAGCCCGTGCCTTCTCCTGTTTGGGTTTCATGGCCTGGTCTTGCCTAGGACCCCAAAAAAAAAAAAAGGAAAAGTTACACCCGAAGCACAAGACTAAGCATGGCACGACGGCACCGGTCGTGCCGCAACGCGGTGCAGTGCCATGTTGGGTCTAAGGTGTCAAAAATTTGGTACAGCACGTTGTACATCCCTACTTAACTCAATAGATAGAGGCTAAAGAGCACAAGCCAGAAAACACAATATGTACCCCAACTAGGCAACTAACTACAAGAGAGAGCACTATAAGAGACCTTTGTATTTCTGTAATCAGCAAACAACAAACCACTACCTACAACTAGTATTGCTGTGATGTCTTAACATGTTAACTGAAATTAACAACAAAACAACAAGAGGGAAAGACCTCAAGATTCATCAAGGACACCATATTTTACATTGAACACAAAACCAGTATCCATAGGACGGAATTGAATTGATGGGGTTGGAGAGAGCAAGCTAATTAATGTGGCTTGTTAGCTTCTCCCTCCGTCACCGATAACAATTCAAGTATAGATGAAGCTATAAGAAAGTTGATATGAATTGATAACAATTCAAGTATAGATGAAGATTGCTGAAAAAAGGGGTCTATCTATTTCATCTTACTATGCTGAATTGAATCTGCATCGGCATCAGTAACACATACAAATCCATCATCATCCATGACCCAATTTTGGAAAGGAAAAAGGGGTTACTTCAAATTGGTGTTGAAATGATTCAATTAGATCAGAAATGGAGTACTTTCATTTTCAGGTCATGCAGCCAATCAAATTGGGGGTCATGGGATGTTCTGATCCTTTCCTCCCATCATGTTAACATTAGAAAAAATTACAAATTCAGAAAGAGGGTTTCTCAATCAAAGACAATCGGATTGAAGATACACAGACTGAGCATTCGGATTTCTGTTATGATAAAGAAAGGGAGATTAATTTTCGCATTAGAGATTCTTTTTCTTGGGAATTCACCATAGACACAAGAAATCCACTTCGCCGATTCAAGAAGATAAAAAAGAAAAAAGAAAAAGGCGAGGTATAAAACAAAGAAAATAAATAAATAAATAAACAAAGAAAAAATAGGATCAGATGAAACCTACCGATCGGCAAAACATCTCCTAAAGCATCCATCGTACCCAACGGGCCTTTATACGAGCTCTACACCTCAGTCTCACCAGAATCCTCGTCGTCCGATGACCTCCCCGCCAAATCGCTGTTCCTCCCGATTGAAGAATTACAAGAATCTAGGTCTTCTTTCTTTTCTTCAACTTTCCTCGTAGTAACTGCCATGTTACCAGCTGGGAAATGCCGATCCCCGGGCACAAAGCCGGAATCGATCTCCCCGGTTCCGACGATTCATAGATCGATTTACACGACATTCCGTGAATGAATCCAGACCCTTCAATCCTGATACTACTCTTCACAAAAGCTATCGATATCGTTCAAAACACTAAATGGCCCGATTGGTTCGTGGAATAAGAATTGCAGCTTCCAATTCCAACTTTTCCGTTTGGGAGGCACTAATGAATTGAAATTCGAGCTAAATTTACAGAATTAAAAATTATTTTTTATACCATTTTTATCTTCTTTATTCATTATCCCATTCCACTTAAGAAAAAAATTCAAATTCCAATTATTTTTGAACATCTAATCATGAAAATCTCAATTCTACTCAATTTCAATTTTCAATGAATTAGAATTTGAATTACAATTTCTAACATCAATTTCAATCCTTCGAAACAAAGAAAATAAACAGAAAAAAAAAAATTATTTTCTACCCATTTTCTTTCTGCAAATGGCTATACATCTTTTTCCCCTCGTTTTCTTTCTTTTCTTCCTATTGGAAGATTACAAGAAGCTAGTATATATTGTCTACAATCCAAGATGACTGCATTGCCCACAGAAGCCGGAGGGAGCCACCTCAGCTTTGTTAACAAAGATAGAAACCATCTTTGCCTGCATATTCATATTCCCCGTGTTGTTGGGATGTGGTCTATTAATACGGTTCGCTTCTAAAAAATAGATGGAACCATCATCATTTCTAGCTCTCCCGTTTTTTTAATTTCTTGCATTTTTATTCATTTCTTTTCTTGTGTTTCTTCCAATTCTTGTTTCCACCATCGTCGTGGCTCCCGTACTTATTTTTGGATTTGGACATTATTTATGGTTGCTTCGGGCGACAACCACAATGTCCTACCCCTATATTGGTATGATTCCGCCGGGTTCTTCATGTTGTTCTTGAAATTGTATTTCTTTGCTTGAAGTGTAAAACTTTTTTGAATAGCTTTATTTGAATCTTTCTTCTCTTCAAAAGTAAGTTGGCAAGCATGGGCTCTAAATTATTTTTAAAAAGAAAGAAGAAGAGTTTCTCTAAAGCCTAAAGGGAAGGCTTGAAGGTGTGTTGAGATTGGTAAAGATATATGGTATTTGTAGGCTAAAGGTGAAGGTTTTGGGTTACTTTTGAGATTTTGAAAATGATAGTTTGGTCTTTTTGATAAAATAAAGTTTCACAATAGTCTTTTATGGATTTACACTTTCATTGATGCAAATTTTAAGGATAAAAGTGTAAACGTCAATAAATTAGATGAAGAAAATTGATATAGCTGGATGGCATAGGTGGTAATAAATAGTGGGTCAAGGAGCATTGACCAAAACTTCTCCCATTAACGATAGTAAATGTATTTGTCGTTGAACCTCAAAAGATGATGGGAAAAGGGTACAAAATTTCAGATGGTTATGTGAAAGGCTTGATATGGGTGTGACGAGGTGGATTGTGTTTATCTTTTTGGGCCAATTATTTGAACTATGTGGATTGTGCTTATTTTAATGGATTTGGATTGTGGATTGGGGTAAACAAGAACATGGGCAAAGTGTTTAGATTTTATGGACTGGGTTACACTTACACCAAAATATGAGTTTCCATTTAATTAAAAAATTAATTAATAAAAAAATATATTATTGACATATTTGACCAAATGGGCCCTTATCATGGTAGAATTTAAACCATTTGATCCTATGTAAATCCTGGCGTTTTCTAAAAATTGATTGTCACTCATTTTGAAGAGAATTCAAATAAATTGGCCAAAATTAGGTGTCTACAGCGAAATCAACCAGTTTCAGTGGTTATAATGTCTTAGCGGGCTAAAACTCAATTCAGTAAGAGAGTTAGATGACGGGCATGATCGGTTGAACCAATTGGATTGGGTCAATCTTAAAACACTAAAATAACTAAACACTTTATCAGAAAATTAAAAAAGAGACTATAAAAGGAAGAGAAATTAGTTGTTTTGAATATAAAAGCTGACTAGAGCTTGTGTATTAGAATAGTTCTAACAAGGTTACTACGATAATTTTCTTATATTCTCTAGGGTAAATGACAAATTGCTTCACATTAATGTATTAATATGCACCCATCTTACATATAAAAATTGCAGAATAAATAAATATTTTGAGAGATAGAGAGAATGGAAGGAAGATCAGAAATTAAATGTTTGAATTTGCAAGCAAGAACCTTAACTGAGGATAAGTTCTAAAAAGATTATTAGGATAGATTTCCTTAACTTTTCTAGGTTAAATGAAAAATTAATTATTTTATTTGAGTGAGTTTTAATTATAACTAAAATCTGGACTCCCATCTTAAAATATTAACACCCCCCCTTCAGATTAGCTATATACGAGCTACTATTATCTATCTATATATATTATCATTCATGGCCCCAACTGATCATTTTGATAGTTGGAGTTATACTTGAGGATGAAACTGACATTTGCTTGACTTTATTGGGGTCGAAAATGGAATGAAAATTAACTTCAATATGGATGGAGATAGTTTTTCTCCTCTGGTTGACTTTAGGCTGGGAGTGCCAACTGGTCGATCAGAAAATTTTTTTTTAGGGGGAGCAAATTAAATTACAAGCCCAAGTCGAGCTTTGTCCAGCTCGACTCATAAACCTTGACCAAGGCTTAGGTTCAACTAATGCACATTAAAATATTTTAGGCTCAAGTTCGACTAGCAAAAAGCTCGGCTCATAAAAGACTTGATTCGCAAAACACTTTAGATTAGTTCAAATACATTAGTATTAAAGTTGATTATTATTATTAATGAGCATGTTTTTGGGCTCAAGCTCCGCACGCGAGTCTAATTATAAAGCTCAAGTCCGGCTCATACAAGTTGAGTTCACTCTACTCATTGACAGCCCTATAAATAGGTATAATACTAATTTAAAAAACAAATGTAGAAGTGGCAGAACATAGTGAACCGCCCCTATATTCGACTCCACTTAATCCCAGAACTGTGCCCTGTTTAAAACATCGATTTCGGTTCAAGAACTGTGCTTGTTTAAAAGATCGGTTTCAGTTCTAGTTTGAGATCGATCAAACTAAATTATTTGTTAATTGACTGGTTTCCATTGCTAACAAAGAGGCATAAGAATGAGGGATCCAAACCGATTTCATTTCGGTTGGGTTTCTAGATATTTGATTCAATTTTGGTTTTGAAATTATTAAACTGAATTAGATCGGTTTGATTTGGGTTGAAGTCTCGATTAAAACGGACCAAACAAAAACCCAAACTCTAGTGTACATAGTTGTAAACCGAGCTGATTTAAACATAACTATAGCTTATATAAATATGTGCGTGTGTATGATATATAAAATATGGAGGGGGAATGAACAATTAACCATTGTTAAACCCGACATGTCAATGGACAATGGTTCACCTGGCTAGGTCAACCGGTTTCAGTGGTGTGAGAGGATGAGATCCAAAGGATTTTTAGGAGAGATGTTTGGAGAGGATGCCATAGACAGAGCTCAAGCTCTATTGTAGTAGTATGACTCCAACTGGGAGATGAGAGTGGATGAGAGAGATGGTTGTGAGTTTCTGTTGGAAAGGACAGCCTGTTTCTGTTTGCTCGTTATGGAAATTGAAAAAGAGGGTAACTGATGGTTAAAGAAACATTTATCTTCAATTTCTCTTTCTCTCAGACCAAAAAGAAAATTTTCACTTCATTTCTCTCACATCTTTCTGGACAAAGAGTGGATATGTTCCATTGAGGGTGGTCAGACCTTCAATCGTGTGTTCTCGCTGTTTGGTTAGGTCTTGAAACAATCAACTAATCAAGTTTAGTTTCCATTACCTACGTAACTGTCATGCTAAGAGCCTTCGCGTAATGAGGAACTCCATGTCCCGGAAACACACGTGCACTCAAAGAGAGCACACAGAAAAGTTTATCCTACCTTAACGTGCCGTTCTGTAGTTCTAAGCCAAAAATAAGAGACTTGATTATCTTGGTAGTGAGCAATTTTATTCCAAGGTTCTGTTTCTGAACAGCTCAAGTGCATACCAAGAAGCTACTACCTTTATAATAGACTCCATAACCGACTATAGAGCCGCCGACTCATCCTAAAAGATCCTCCAATTCTGCTCTACCCTAAATGTCCCTCCAAAAGCGTATATCTTTTACCTAGACCAGGGAATTTTACACTGACCAAATAAAGATCTGACATCCTGTGGTGAAACCCAAACAAACCCAATCAGGCTCAAAATGCTACCACACTGCCATGTCTAAACTACAATGGATGAGCATCTGATCAATCAACTTCTCGTCACAACTGTACGTGATGAACATCTGCTGGCAAAGAATAAGAAAGTTCGTTCTCCACTAAACCATATCTAGAGTGTTGATTCTATAAATTATAGTGGTCCAAGTAAATGTGTTAATTTTACTCACGATGGCATATTTCCAGATTTGACAAAAAGTGAAGGCCCGAGCGGGAAGGGAACTATCTCCGCGATGAGGAAAAAAAAAACGTCAAAAAGTGATCAGAAATGAATGGGTCAGTGATCAACAATCCGGATACAACGATCAAAAATCAATGGGTCGGTGAACACATCCTGTGGGTACAGAGGGAAACAAGTTCCTATATTAGCGGGGTGAAGTCCATGCAAGAAAAGTAAGATCCCAGACTAGCCACTAGTGGACCAAGAAAGGACATAAGACCATAGTTTTAAATTTCGGAAATAACATTGATTTCGGCTGCCCAAACGAAATTGAAATATTTGAAATTTTGGATATTTTGGTAAAATATTATTGAATTTTTTTTATTATTTAAAATAATTAGCTGAAATAATGGCCGACATTGGCCGAAATTTTGGACCGAAATTTCGTTTATTTCGCCGAAATAAATTCACTTATTTTTTTATTTATAATATTTTAATGTAGGCATAATTTAGCCAATTTCTTTCTTTTTTTTTTTCTTTTTTTAAAAAGTACTAAGTGATAACTTCTAAAATATAAATAATAAACTTAATCAATAAAAAATGATATTTTCATTAAAATATAATAATATTTTGATTAATAATGTGAAATCATACCCAAGTTTACAACTAATAAATACAATATTTATATTACAACATCCAAAAAGTATATAAGTATCCAAAATATATTGGATTT
>JAUPMG010000003.1:14939691-14990845 GCA_031762675.1 Pachysandra terminalis
ATTTTAGATCCCAGCTAAACTCAGCAACGCTTGCACTGATAGATTCCTCTTGTATGTACTCTAAATACTTTGGTCTCTTTGTGGCCTTGTATAACCATGTTGCTGCCCACAACAGCTCATCCTACAATATTGCAACCAAATTCATCAGTACTAGTCAATCCTCCATGAGTGTGTGTATATATGTATGTGTGTGTGTGAGAGAGTAGGGGTGTACATTCGGGCCGTGTGTGCCGGCCCAACAGGAATTTTTTCGTACCGGACACAGGACGGCCAGATTAGTTGTCGAGCCATGTCATGTCTAAATTTTGGACCCCAGGCGCGACTCAGCACGAGACACGATTATTATCATGTCTGGCCAGGCTTTGTGCATTGGGTAAAATTTGGGCAAAATTCGAATCGTGGTTGTGTTGGGCCATGCCGTACCCAGGCACGCACGACGGCATGACCCTGAGAGAGAGAGAGAGAGGTTGTTCTTACATTATAGCCTGAATAGGAGCAATAAAATGGGCATTCTCCATCAAAACTTCCTTTATGAGATTTGGCAAACTCAAAAAGCTGCATAAATTAACAGAAGAAAATTAAGAAAAACAATACAAGTCAAATTAATTAACTAGATAATAAGGTTAAAATTCCCTTGCATAAATATATCCATTAATAAAGAATTAAGGTTCCAGTAATGGCAATTAGGCCTATATTTACCAATTTAGCCTTGTTGAGGAGCCGCCGAGCATATGGACGATCAGTTCCCCTAAATACAATTGAAGCAGAAGCCATTGCTGCAGCAGTTTCGGCTGCGATCTCTGTTCCAGGATCGTTATCATCGATCTTTAATACCGTCCTTTGTGTATCCATGTTTTCAGGTCGCACCCAACATTGATGATCCAAAACTGGATCTCCAACCTTTATATGATCATCAACACAAGAACACAAATACCCAAGTTGAATACATTTGAAATCCATTTACAAACATTTCAACATAGATTATCAACCAGAAAAGCATATGATCATCACCTGCACCCATAAGCGATTACGCTTTGCACTACATTTGAGAAAGTAATCGGTTCCCCAACGGATCGCATCATGCAAATGATTCAATTCTCCTGCTGCTTGTAGCTCTGGGTGATAAAACAAAGCAGCCCATGATAGCGTTGTAACCGTGAAAGCCATCGGCAATCCGTACTTCACATTATCTCCGGCATCATAATATCCACCCACCAGATCCACCTGCACCACAGGATAGATATCATCAGCAATTTAAGAGAGAAAGAGAGGGAGAGGGAGAGAGAGAGAGAGAGAGTTACATTAGCCATTTTGCCATCGTTGAGGCCTGAGTCACCTCTCCAAGAGAGCCTAGTGTTTGGAGGAAGCTTCCCTGACCTCTGTGCCTCCAAAAACAAAATGGATTTCGTAAGAGCTTCTTTGTAATTGAATTGTCCATTGACGACGACAAAGAATACTTGGAAGAGAGACAAGTAAGCAACAGTAATGGCGGTTGATACCCTTAGAGAGAGCCCCATTTCCCCCCCTATCGCTATTAGCTACAAACCCAATTCAAAAAAATTTAACTACGAAGAAATAATACTGAAAGAAGGGGTTTTAAAAAGCGAGGGAGAGGAGGAACTAAACGAGGGGTTGTAACGGAGTCCAGTTAAAGCGAATAGTCAGGTAATTTGGTTAAAACAAGAGGGAAGGTGGTTGAGTTTTCCGTTTAAAATAGAGGTGGTGGGAAAGCTATTGGCGGGAAAGCTTAAGCCATTGGTTTTTAACAGTTGATCTCTAAATCCTACGTGGCATTATCTAATAGGTGGAGACAAAAGAGGGACTCCCACTTGAGAATGGAGGGTAGAGAGATCTTTGACGAGGTATCTATTTAGGGAAAATTATAAATAGATGCCTGGTTTATAAGTTTTGGACACTCTACCGCTAAAAGTTTTGAAACGTCTATTAGGTGCCCCAATTTGCATCCCTTGCACCACCTAGTGGTGATGGTGGTGGTGGGGTTGGTGATGGTGGTGGTGATCATGGTGGTAGTGGAGGTAGTAATGGTAGTGGTGGTGGGGCGGTGATGGTAGTTGCATTTTAAATAATAGTTTATCCAAGTGACATTATAGTCATTTTATGTAAATTTTTAACACCGTCAATGAAAACATCAAATAAAGCACCTAATGACTTTCAAAACTTTTAGACAGTGGGATGTCCAAAACTTATAAACTAGGCATCTATTGATAATTTTCTTGACTCTTTTTTTTTTCTGGCATGGAGAATTTTAACCGTATTGTATACACATAAAAACACATTTCTTGACTCTTTTTTTTTCTGGCATGGAGAATTTTAACCGTATTGTATACACATAAAAACACATTTCTTGACTCTTTTTTTTTCTGGCATGGAGAATTTTATACTTACATACAGAGTATTACCTGAAATAGTTAGTCCCACAGGCACAGCCTTTCCTGTAGATTGCAAAAATTTTGCCGTGTGAAAATCAAGTGTTACCTTAAATAGTTAACCACACAGCCTTTTCTTAGGATTGTAAAATTTTTACGCCAACTCCAGCAAGGTTTCTTTGGAAACCAACTTGGGATTTATGGCGAAAAGGAAAAAAATAAATTTTACTATTTTTTCGGTCACATGCACAAAAAAAATAAAAAAAATAGAAGAGCCTACAAGGCATTTTGTCGTTATAGTTGTTTTCCAATACTGCAATTAAAGAAAAATCTAATTCTTTTTCCAGTGAGTTTCTGGACAACAGAAAATTTTGATTCCAAAAAAAAAAAAATATAAAAAACACGAACAAAAAAAAAAAAAAAATTCTGAAACTAATATTATAAGGAATCTGAACAAGACATTTTCCAGTCCAATTGTACAATGAATAACAGAAATATTCAAAGACAGTAGTAACCTTCTAAACCTAAACATATGAAGATACAATCTCCAACAAAACTAGCAGGAGATTTCAAACCTTTTTCTCAATAAATTTCCTCTCTTTTTGTACCAGGAAAGAACACTTCCATAAAGCTGGCATTGTCAATATACAAAGCCCCACCTGGTTCACAACCAAATTTCGTGGTAAGATGGTAATATGCTAGTGTAAATTCCAAAAGAATATCACATGTTCAAAGGCAATCCCTGCTTTAAAGGTAACTGACATCCCAAAAAAAAAAAAAAATCATGGAGTAAGGCTTCTTCCAGAATAACCCGGCAACCCAGATGATGAATTGCTGGAATCGGAAAAAAAAAAATGTGACCACAGGGTTGAAACAGTTGGGACAGCAACACTTCAAACCTGGAGAAAATGAAATGGCTGTCGAGGAACTTGCTTTTCCTTTTAACATTGGTGTCAAAAAATTGACCAAGCTCTTAAAACATGAGTTTCTGCATCATGAAGAGAGCTCCAGTCACAATAAGCCAGCCTCAAAAAGATTTCTCCTTCTTAAAGTCTCATCTACCAGTTTGAAAGTTTTCTTCACAAGCTTTTGATCAAGGGCTGTGGTTCTATATATCTTGAAGACCCGGTCCACACAATCAGGGGCAGTACTCTGGAAGTACAGTTCCTCAAATTTCTTCTTCACAAATCTGAAAATGAAGTTTCACTTTCAACACAAGAATCAAGCATAAAAATCAGAAGGTAATGAATAGCCAACACTTTTATCTCTACTCAAATTATACTCCTTTTGGATAGTAGCAAACACCCTATGCTGCGTGGACACTCCTAACTTTTATTTCTTTATTTTAATATTACCACTTAAACATCTAAAATAGAGTAACTGGATCATAGCATATCATAATGTTCGTTGAGATCTTGTTTATATGTAAATGAGGTTATTCATAAGCTACAATATTGTTTAATCTAAAATATTATATAGATTTAATTATTTTCTAGTAAACTATTTAAATAAAATTTCAAGTCCCAAATCCAAATTTCTTGAAATTTTTGAATCCAACACTTTGTAACCCTATCAGATATACTCAAAACCCATACCACTGCAATATAACAAGCACCACAGTTGAAGCGGTAGTTAATGAACTCAATTGATGATAATAACAAACCAATCAATAGCAAAGCTTACACCATCATGCCATCAAGGGAGTTGTTGTGAAGTAGGATCAATCATTAAACATACACCAGTTGTGCAGCAACTGCTGGGGTATGCCCAATTTTTTGGTCTATGAAGTCCAGGTGACCACCAACACTAATATGAACTCAATGACAGGACCACTTAACTATCTAAGCCATTCACATTCTATGGGGGGCAAAAGGTTGTAGTGAATACTGCAAGGGTACTTCATGCAATAATAGTGCAAGGGTACTTCAGTCTTTTGTGTTTAGCATAAATAACAACATTAGGAATGGACCTAATTTAATTTATTAACTCCAACTCAATCGTTTCTTCTTTTTATCTTCTATCTCTCTTTTGTGGGTGTATTTCAGATCTGGCCTCGTTATCAGCTTAGTATCTTGCTCAGGGAATGTCATTTACAAACTAGTCACCTAGAGCTTAATTTGACAACTTCAATGTGGTAGCTCTATTGTAGACGCTGCCCAGATCATTCAGTGTTCATTTACAAACTAGTCACCTATTGTGATCAACTTTTTTTTTTTCTTTTTTGATATGTCATGAAAATATATATAAAGTGAGGAAGAATATACACCAACCACCGTTTAGCGATAGCCTAAAACAGTGGTCATACACTAAGAAGAAAAGAAAAGGAAAAGGAAATGCACAACACCGACAACATGATAAAAACACACACGAGCAAAGTCAAACACCCTAGTCATCTCTCAAGACAAGATCCACGTCTCTAGAGGTTATCGCATTCCGACTAGCACCTCCCCTCGCCAACTCCATTGCAAACTGATCAGACTCCCTTGGCGCCACATGGAATGAAATGTTCCCTCCTCTAGCCGAAAAAGATGTCAAGCGAACCAGGTGAGTGACCCTCCAACTGCATAGATCAGGCCTCTTCAACCAGTCGACAAGGTACTGCGCAGCACACAATCACTAGGCTAAGATCCGTGTCAATTCACTGACCACCAACGGACCATAGAACACGAATATGGGCCTATCCGTTTGATCACGGAAGACACCACCAAGCCTAGAAGCACCGGCCAGGACTGGGATAAAAGCCTCAAAGGCCAGCTTCACCCAAGTCGCCGGAATAGGTATCTGAATATCCTGCCTGAAACAAATCGGACCGTCAACCGTACATATCGAAGGCCACTCCCGCACAATCTCCACCGCCGAGAATCCAGAGAACTGCCTCCGCACCGAGGCCACAGTTGACAAAATCCCCTCTATCACACTCATGATCAATGAAGACAAATCAGAAAAAATCCGCTGGTTACGCTCCTTCCAGACATGCCAAAGAACGGCCTGGAACACCATCTAGAACAGAATCCTACCTCTCAGTAATACCAGGGAAGCACCACTGGTCCAGTAACTGTTGTATGCCATCCGGTACCACCCACACCCTCCCTATAGACAGAATGAAAAACCTCCAAATCTCTGAGACGAAGGGGCAATGGCTGAAAATATGGTCTAAGGACTCTACTGATCTGCACAGAAAACACATATTAGGAGAAAGGGCCATGAAACTCCTCCTTTGGAACATGTCCGCAGTGTTGATTCGATATAGTAATGTAGTCCAAATGAATGCTCCGACTCTGGGAGGAACAAGGGGATACCACAAGGACCGAGTCGAAAAGGAAACTTACGGCCCAACCTGATCCGGACAAAACTGACTAAAGAAAGAACGACACGAGAAAATGCCGGCAGAATCAGGAATGCAAATCCTCCTGTCCCCCCACTCAGAGCACACAAACACCTCCTCGACAACGGAAAACAGCGAACTTAACTCAACACAATCCGCCTCTCGCACATTTCTGCGGAGAGGAAGGTTCCAAACTAAACCCAACTTCGACCAAGAAAGAACATCACAGACCAAAGAAGACTGACAAAGAGTGATCCTATAGATCCTCGGAAAGCAAGAGCATAACAGCTCCTCCCCAATCCAAATATCCCTCCAAAAGAACACAGAGGAACCATCCCCAACAGACCAACAGACCATCGACAAAAAAAGAAAAACCAAAGCAACGACATACTTTCACGGACTCGTCGCATAAATCCATGAAGTCAGACTCATATCCCTACCATTTTGCTGAATACCATACTTGCTCACAATAACTTTACACCACAAATGGTCCCTCTCATCGTTGAAGCGCCATAGCCACTTTGCAAGAAGAGACGAGTTCCTGACCACAGTATTTCCCAGTTTTAAACCTCTGTTCTCCCTCTCCAAGCACACAGTATCCCATTTAACCAAGTGATCGTTTCTCCCACCATTGCCTTCCCACTAAAATTTGCGATGAATTTTCTCAATACGAGAAGTCACCGTCCAAGGCATCCTGAAGACCGACATTTAATAGATCGGGAGATTAGCCAAGGAGGCCTGGATAAGGGTGATTCTGCCTCCCAGAGACAAGTAGTTCCACTTCCAAGAGGACACACACTTCTCAATCCTCTCCATAACTGGATCCCAAAAGGCCACAAACCTTGGATTTCAGCCCAGCGGCAAACCCAAATAAGACATAGGCCAACCACCGATCCCACACCCAAAAACCCCTGCACACTCTGACAACACCTCTTCCCCTACATGAATCCCTAAAATATTCGATTTCTCCAAGTTAACTTTTAAACCAGAAACCATCTCAAAGCAACGCAAGACACTCTTCACACCCCGCACCTGAGGCACCTCAGCGTCAACAAAAATAATCGTGTCGTCAGCAAACTGAAGGTGAGACACCCCAACATCATCCATGCCCACCCGAAAACCCCTAAACAAACCCCCATGTTTGGCGACCTCCATGAACCAACTCAAAACATCCCCCACAAGAGTGAACAGAAACGGTGGGTGGATCCCCTTTTCTAAGGCCCTTGGATGAGGATATCAACGCATGAACAGCGCCATTAACCATGAAGGAAAATCCCACATTCATGAGGGAACCCACAATCCACCGACGCCAGCGCACACCAAAGCCCTTCCATTCTAGAATGTGATCTAAGAAATCCCACTTGACCCTATCATCAGCCTTCTCCATATCCACCTTGATAATCACCCCAGGTGTACCTAGTCTAAATCTCTCCTTGACACATTCCGTGGCCACCAATATGCCATCAACAATTTGCCTACCCTTCACAAAAGCACTCTGTTGTTGAGACACCAAAACCGACATCACATTTCTCATCCTGATAGAAAGGACTTTAGCAATAATCTTATATAAACTCGCAGTCAAACTGATGGGTTGGTAATCCTTAATCTCCTCAGCCCCAGGCTCCTTCGGGATCAACACCAGAAAGTTAGCATTGGTAGCCTTATGAAAAATCCTGCTCGAAAAAATTCCTTCAACACCTTCATAATATCAGACTTAACCACCCCCCAATTACTCTGGTAGAAGCTAATCGTGAAGCCATCGGACCCAAGCGCTTTATCCCCAGCCAGCTCCCAAACGGCATCTTTAACCTCCTCAATCTCTCTCTCCATCCACACTCTTTTCCTATCACCTAAATGTCTATCACTCCTGCCTATCAATTTAAAATCAAATAGTTTCTCTGATCTGTAAAACTTAGAGTAGAACTCTGACAATGCATCAACAATACCATTAAAGGACTCAAACATATTCACCCCCAACTTTAATACATAACAATTCATTCCTGCCTCTTCTCCCATTGGCTACCTTATGAAAGAAGCTAGTGTCGCAATCACCCTCCTTCCACCAAGTCACCTTAGATTTTTCTCTCCAACTAATCTCATCTTGCTCCAGAACCCCTTCCAACTCCACCTTAAGGGCTCATCTTGGTGCTGTTTGTAGATGGTATTGTTGGGGAGTTACAATGACTGCATTTCAACTTGAAGACCCACGCGAAGCGAATTTTAATCAAAAGATCTTGATGGTTTACAAAACATTTGTGTTGAAGTAGCAAAATCAAAAGGTGGTGTTTGTCTCTTCAAATGGAAGTATGGAACTGAGTTATTAGAGACAAGTATGTAAAAAACAAAACCCATTGATATACTAATGGATCCCATGTTAAGTTGCTGTTGAACAGGGTGATTTCTATAGTGATCTAGAGAATCAGGAAGGCTGACAGGAAAGTTGATCTAAATATAACCTGCCCAAATATTATATTTGCAGCTGAAGTAGTTCGTCTATGCATATATATACAAATATTATTAAAAGGAGAGGGAGAAAACCATAAAGAGAATACAAGCAGATAAAGATAATACAAGCGGCTCGAAAAAGAGCCGAAAAGAGGAAAGAAAACTAACAAACAGAACAGCCCATTAGTTCGTTTATGCATTCCCCACAGCAGCCACAGTGGGATGCAGTATGTAATACTCTACAATACTTGAAGGGTGTTAAGGTAAAGGCCTAAGCCATCTGATCCTCTAGATGGAGTTAGTTTTCATATGCTGATTGGGTAGGATATCAATTGGAATAAATATCAATCTATGGTTTGTTGTATTTTTACGGGTACAGAAATGGTAGCCTGAGCGAGTAAGAAGCAAGATATGGTGACTAGATCCACTGCAAAAATATAGGACCAAAAGCCATAAAACTTTTGAGAAGATATTAGTATGGTCACTTCTACGAGAGTGAACTTCAGAGTTATTGGTCCTTTGAAGATGTATTGTGACAATTAAGTAGTCATTTATACAGCGAGTAATCAAACATTCAATAGGAGAACTAAGTGCATTGAGATGGATTGTCAATTTATTAAAGACATGGTCGTGAGTAAGAAGATTGATACTCTTTATGTTAAGTCTGAAGATCATCTTGGAGATGTG
Source organism: Pachysandra terminalis (assembly GCA_031762675.1). Classification (NCBI taxonomy): domain Eukaryota; kingdom Viridiplantae; phylum Streptophyta; class Magnoliopsida; order Buxales; family Buxaceae; genus Pachysandra; species Pachysandra terminalis. The sequence goes on from JAUPMG010000003.1 coordinate 14,948,536, forward strand.
CTCACTAAGCACTAGGCAAGAATCAGTTTCATCTGATCTACAACCTAGGCATGGAAGATATGTATGCTCCATCTTGAGGGGGAGTATTACATAATATCTTAATTGGTCTCAGGGGTCTTTCATTCTTTCAAATTTAATATAAATAAGTACACGAGGAGTCAATGTAATCTAATCGACTCACTCTTCTCCAATTGTTTCTTCTTTCCCCTCTTATTTTTTTTTTCTATTTCTCTTATTCGTAATCTATTATTGCAGATTTTGTAACAATTTAGATGATCAGTTATTTATCAACACAACCTCCTTCTGAAGTAGGTTGACTAGCTAGGATTCGCCTAGTGGATAACACTAAGAAAACAAAGAAACTTACTCATAAGCATGCTCGATCTCTTGTTTTCCTGTCGACATTGGTTGGTAATCTCTGAACCAATCGCATACATTCAGTGGCACCTGCATATCACAGAATATGATGGACTGCCAATGATGCTAATTTTCTGTTCGCAAATGTTTAGTGTTTTAGAAATTCTCACTTTTAGAACCTTCTTCTCAAACATATCAAACTTGTTTAGGAAGAGCATGAAGGATGTTTTCTGCACAAAAGAAATAAAAATGGATTGAAAATAAATCCTGTAAACCAAGAACATAAAGGTTTTCCACACAAGTGTCAAAGAGGACAACCTCAAAGCATGGCTGCTTTAGTACCCACTCAAATAGCTCCTTGGTCTCCATCATCCGGTTCTTGTTTTCGTCCTCAAATAGCATCTGATCATACCTGGATTGTCAATGTCAGGTTAAGGCTTGTTAGATTGACAACTTTGATCCTGGAAAGTGTAGAATTACTAATCTCAAAGTCCATGCATCATGAAGAAATGGTGACCAATTTTACATGTGATAGAATATGGACTTTTCAATAAGACCATTAAGTTTGGGTCCTGCACAGGGATGAGACTGTTGAATAAATAATCCAATCAGTTGGTAATCGCCTAGCATGCATACCAATACCGAGGTACCAAAATCAGAAATCAACAGTCCTAACCATTTCCTTAAATCAGAATGATTCGTGAAGACAATCAGAAAAGAAATTCACAATTGGTTGAATTTCAAAGCCGCAGCCTAACCATAACATGGTCCATACATTTGGGGCAGGGATATTCAACTGATCACACAAGTACCGGTTGGACAGCTAATATTCAGATATTTAATTCACTAAATAGTCCAAACAACATAAACATCACAAGTGAAACCTGATTCTTTCTCTTCAACTGAAAAGCATAGTAACAGATTTTTTTGTCTCTCACACCTGCATCTCGAGACTAGTGTGATGCCAATAAGACATTACAAGACAGGCAAACCAAATACAGAGCAAATTTTGAATCCTTAACAAACTTAAAATTAGAGCAACTTCTGCTCAGTCTAGTAATATCAATTTATCATGCTAATAATGATTAAGGGTATAGTAATCTTACTCGCTAATGGCAGCACAGAAAATCACAGCTGTAACACCTTCGAACAGATGAATCCACTTCCTTCTCTCATTTCTCTGGCCTCCAACATCAAAGAGCCTATAAACTTCACCACTTTTTTTATTCTCTCCTACAGGACTGTAGAAATTAAAAATATCCAGTGAGTTTTTTTATGTAAGATAATTTGCTCCAAGCATGTGCCAATTGTAGCATTACTTAAATGTTCACCATAAGACAATTTTAATAGTCACTTGAAACTATTGAGTGTAACCTGAAACTAGATCATAGTGATGACATATTATATACAGTTACACACACACACACAGATGCATACGTACACACGCATGCACACGTTTATATAGTACATATTGCCAATCGATCAATTACATTTCTCACCCTCTTAACCTTTATTTTTTCTAGGTCTTTGTGTAAGTGAAGGTGGGAATGAATGGAGATGAGTCTAGTATTGTGACTATCATGTGAACTGGTGTAGTTTATATCTTCAGGTTATTCACGCATAGCAGCTGCATGAATCACAGTAACTTGATGCTAGTACTTGATTATAGTATTTATGAAATAATTCATGTGTAGTACTTAACATTTCCTTCATTTCCAACAAGTTCTAGTGTATACATGACAGCCTGGCAACACAAAAGTTCACCAAGTACATGTTTATACACAGATAACATCAGAAGAAACATTGCCTTTATTTCATAGGATTTTATGAGGGAACTATTGTTCACAGGATTCAATTAGTCAAGATAAGATATCAACACTAGTTCTGGATAATATATCAACATCACAATCAGATGCTGTTGTTCTTCCTCTTATTCCATCTCTATGTCGAATCAAACAGAAGTAAGGGCTCCAAAATTTAAATGATTACTTGTGAAGTCCAAGGGAAATCATAAAAACAAAAATAATGCACAAAAATCAGACCTACAAAGGAAGTTGCAAGGTGCTCCATTTCAGAATGGTTGCCAAGTCGCAGAGATCAAATTAACAAAGTAATTGTGCAAATATCGGATCTACACAAGAGCCTACAAGTTGAATGTAACAGCACATATATGCAGGATCAGCCTCCTTACAACAACAATAACAAGAACGCCTAGCCCCAACAAGTTGGGATTGGAACACGAATCCTGTACACATTCCAGTCCGTCAAATACAACATTTTCACTTAGATACATCCCATGCATGACAAAATCATTTCTGACTAACTTCTGAATAATGGAGGAAATATCTGGTAAATCCAAACTGCAAGTGATCTCTTAACGGACAGGAAGTAATAAATGTTACAGATTCAATAACAGGGATCAATGGTCGTAAGTGTAATGATAGAAGAGGTCTTTAGGTAAAAAAGTGTTATGATATCTTCAAGTAACCAGTATGATGAGAGAAAATTTCTTTAAGAATTACTGGTACATCCTATTTTTCTGCCTCTACTTTTTTTCTTCCACTACTTCAATGCCATTTTTTGTAGCCATAGCATCTATTTACATGAAACATTGATAAATATGACAGCATAAGGAACATCCTTCTGCAAGGATATTATAGTTGAGATACCTGAATTGGATTTCTACAACACCAGTTGTTCGTACTCTGGCATAGAGAACATCCTCCTGCAATACACGTACAAAAATGAAAAAAAAAATCACAAAAATCTGAGACATAGCTCTTGAATATAAATTGCTAGCATAAATTAGAAAACAGATACTAATAGAAGAAATTAAGACTACAAAGCAGGGTTCTTGTTGCTGACCCCAACAAGAAGTGTGGTAGCATCTCTATGGGTGTATGCAAATATAGGCATTGAGACAGTATGCTCATAAATGCTTCACTGTAGACCAATGAAGAATCATGGCAAACCAAATTAACAGATCAAAAAAACAAAAAGTATACACATGAACTACATTCCTTCCCACCACTAGAGGACCCCATGAAGCTTTTCAACATAGATGCTTCACCAAGCCAGATACTTTCTATTACTAATACAGCTCTTTCTTGTCGACTGAACAATATCGACTAGTAAGTTGACAATTGAAGCAAAAAAAAATGGAGGCAAGACCCAAAACCTTCAATTTTACCATGGCAAACAGGCAAAGACAAGTGTAGCTGACAATCTAATACACCTTTTGAGAAGTATGAGGGCTTCTAATTGATCACACCATTAATGTGAAATTGCCAAGTGTCAAGACATAACACTAGGTGTTGGTTCAGAGCATGTTCTGTAGAAATTCCTTTTAAAGTCCAGAGTTACTGTCCCATTATTTGCCACGTTCATGTAAAGCAAATTTATTCCCCACAACAAAGTTTTCCCTTTCTCAATGCATACATATCTCTCACAGCAGGAAACAAATGGAAACAGAACATACTACTAAAACAAAGCGCAACCCCTCAATTATTTTCATCAGGAATAAGAAGAAAGAGAACAAAAAACAAAAGCAAAATCTGAATACGAGAGACCTTTGTTGGAACATAATTCACTTCAGCCAGTCTTTGCAAATTCTCCATGTAATAGTGGGCACAATCAGGAACTTGGAGTTCATTACCACGAGAATAAGTTTCCTGAGTACGTATAATAGAAGTAATTACTGAGAATACTTCATGTAACAACATAAAAAGCTGACACCCTCAGATAAAAAAGGAATGAAAAGCAATCTTAAAATTTTAAAAATTTTAAGGTACTGGATTTTAAAAATGTGGCTACTAGTGTGAAGCGAGCTTCTAAGGTAATCTATGTTAAGAAAAACTCACTTGGATCGCAGCATCCTTCCATAGAGTTTCAATCTCTTGTGCAAGCTCTTTTGTCAGACGTGGATAATCAAACCTTCCACCAATTTCTGATAGTTTCTCTCCAGTTTCCTGATACCAGATGCTACATTTAGTGTTTACCGGCTTTGGAAATCCTTTATCAAAGGATTGAGTGGGAGAAAAACAAGCAAGGATCATAATTGTGAAAAGAGAGAATGCAAGACATGAAGGAATCATGTACTCAAACCTTATTTTCAATGGATAAAAGATACTTCGAACAATCTGTTTCATTTTGAGCCAACTCCTTTGAGCCATCATGCAATATCTGTTGGAATTTGTCAAATCAGCCTTCTTTCGAAGATTACAAATCATCACTTCAAAAAGATTCCTTATAGCACTAACATCTAACACTAATACTTTTTACATGTTGTGAAAGGGAAACAACCAACACACCCGGTCCAGTATTGCGTACTTTAATTGTCTGGAAAACATTGGCATGGATGACAGAGATATAACTCTTTAGCTCTGCCTCGTCAAAGCCAGTTTGAAACAAAAGTTTTATCTGCATATAAACCATGCATAAGGAAATTTCAGCTTTAAGTGCAAACAGGTAAAGAAATGCAAATACAAGATGGTTAGGCTTCATAATGGAAGGAAAGAAAATTGTCTTGCCTGCTTAAAAATAGTGGACTTCCCGGACTCCCCGGCACCTTAAAACCAAACATTGGTGAAAAATAATAATTAAAAACTACACCACATAAAGACTTCTATAAATATATGTTCAACAATGAAAAGTGTTGCAAGCACTTCAAACCAAAAGATTCTATCAAGGATTTAGAACTTCAAAAGTCAATACAGATAAAACAACTCAAACTGAAATTAGTAATCCATATTGTAAAGACGAAGGACAATAAAAAGATGGAAGCATTTTAACCATATAACTAGAACACCTAAAGTTCAGATATGTGAGTCTATCACTATATGATACTCTCACTTCATGGTATTAACTATAAACTAGGAAAAGGTAAGCACAGATCTTTACATCACAGATGAATAAATGAAATCCAAAAATATGAGAATTAACAAAGGTTCATAGAAAAAACTATCAATGAACCGTTAGGAAATGAATTAGTCTCAATGTACAAGAGGGATGCAGAGGATTACATAAGCACAGATTTCTATATAAACTAGCACCTCATACCTTCTTACAAATGCCTCCCGAGGTATCCATTTTATATGCACAAAGAATCTTAACATACTCTTATCTCCTGTTAGGGATACTCTTACATCCTTTTACCTTATATATGTAGGTATATATATATATAGAGAGAGAGAGAAAGAGAGAGAGAAGACACTGCAAGATATCTCTTTAACCTAACAAATGAAGCGTCTCACTTTGTGGGACACTTACAGCAAAAATTGAACAATTTCATGAAATATATGTCACGTGGCAAAATGTATAGTTAAGTTACTATATTTGACCTCCAGGACACTTGCAATGTTGCTTTCGAAGAAAGCAATCTCTTACAAAAGAATTGCACTGGCATGCTAAGTGATTACACAAACAGAATTTTCTAAGAACCTACAATTGATGTGCACAAAGGCAAAGTCCATGGAACAATTGAGATCACCAGAAGAACAAAAGTTGAAATACTCAAAATCTCGGGCACAACCTAAATCCGCAACTTCAGGCTCTAAAAGCATTTTTTAATAACGTTGAAACAGTTAGTATAAGTTATTAAATCAAAAAAGGGATCCAAGGAAACTGATCAAAATCCAAGGTAAATAAGAGTATATTTAATTGCTTGTAAGATTAGACTAGACTTAGTTCCCAAAAGAGTTGAGCACCCAGTACAACGACTCTTATACAAAATGAACAATATTCAACAAAACTCATACATTTTAGAAAGGACCCTCCACTATGGAACCTTGAATGAAGATACCACATGTCTCTGACTGTGACCATCATATTCAATCTTATAAAGCCTCAAATAAATTGTACATAAGTTGAGTTTAGTGCAACATAATTATACAACGATAGTAACATTACAAACAAATAAAACAAAAGAATAGTAAAAGACATTTTTCATAGAAAAAAAAAGTCACGTTTACCAAGCAATAGAAGTTTCTGGATATGTTTTTCAGCTTTTGTTTCTTGCGCAATCCGCCTCTCTATTTCTGCAGCCTGAAAAATGCCGAGATGGGCAACCAATTCAAGAAGTCATTATGGAATGAAAAGAAAAGGACAAGGGAAAAGAAATAAAGAAATTCCAGTCAGTGTGATTGGAGATAGGGATCTTCAGGGTTTCTCTGATGATCACTCAATACAAGATAGAAGAAAGCATATATCTAGATAACCATAATATTCACACCTGTGCATTTTCTTCAGCATCAGTTTCACTGTATCGTTGATGTCTGCTGCAGAGTAAGCCCATACTTTCTATTACTATAGACAGCATAGGAGTTATACTAGTCAAATTGCAGCATGTGTTCCGTGAATCCACTCTTATATGGTAAAACTCCGTCGTAGGTCTTTGAGGTAATTTTTTCAGCAACACCTATTATTTAAACTATAAACTGTTAAGACAGTATTAGAACAAGAGCTAGAACTCCCTCAAAATGAATAATAGAAGTGTGTTACTTTGCAAATCATTTACTAAAAAAAATTAATTAAAAAAGCTACGGCCATTCTAATACAGTCCAAAATGACTAAATGTCCTTGGAAGATGATATAGCCTTACACACGGAAGTTCAAACAGCATGAATTTATCACCCAAATTACTTAATGAAGCACTCAAATCCTTAGCACTTGGACTTCTAATTCAATGCAATGCATCCATGACAATCGCACTTGTTTATCTTTCCACCATCTAGCTAAAATTTCTGGCGTTTTCAACCTCCGATCTACGTCAAGGCAACCTAGCTATTTGTTTTCCATCTTTTATCCGTTATGTTTGACGCTGTATCCTCTAGTAATTAAGTTCATTTCAACTGATCTGAGACAAGTGTTTATTGTGCACATTAAGCGCGATCCAAACCCTGTATTCCCATAAACCTTCAAAGAACTAAAGAATTACTTCCTCTATTTAGTATCCTTGTTCTAAATTTGGAGACAAAAGCAAATCGCCATCATCATAACCACAAGAAACATATACATTCCGCATAAAATCATTCAGGTAACAAGAAAAAATCTATAGATTTATCCGCATAAAATCATTCAGGTAACAAGAAATATTCTATAGATTTATAATGCCGCAAACTTCACCATACACACTCTCTTTCTCTCTAGAATTTTCTCATCAAATAAGCTTCAAAAAATAACTTAAACATTCAGAAATCAACAGAGAAGAACTTAGGAACCGGAATCACGAATAATTCCAGATGCCTCAAAATCAAACCTAGAAAAGACCTCTCGATCTACGACGCCGCCGATTAATTACAAAGATCACTCACCAACAAATCACAATAAGCAAGCAAGACAAGTAGCAGAACAGAAATCGTCAAGAATAACAAAATCTCAGACGAAAGAAGCTGAAACATCAAGCTTAAGTTCAAGATTCACACAATAATACCTGCAACCAAAGCAATTTCTACTACTCGAGCCGCCACAATCAGTATACTTCACTCAGATTCAAGCGAACTTTGCTACAAAATCACCTTCGCTGAGATTAGAACGATGTGCATAGAATCATAGATAAAAGGAAGAAGACACAGATTGTTTACAGTTCGGAGTACGATGGCTGTGGAGAGAGAAGAGAACACATCGCGTCAGTCTCTGCCCCAACCAATCTGGAGGGAGAGATGGAAGAACGAAGGACAGAGAGAGCGCCGAAAGCTGTAGTATAGGCGTTCTCGTCAGTCAAAGTAAAAGAAAAGAAAGGTGAGGAGAAAATTGGTCTTCTCTCGGGAAAAAATACTGTGTAGCGTACGAGTCTCTGTCCTCTTTCTCTCTCCCTCCTCAAATATCTACGTAGTAGTAGTACATTTCGGAACCAGGAGGTGCAGCAGCACAGCACTGCAGCTGTTTACCGAATGTCGATGAAATATTTGGTGCAAGGCGCCACGGGATCTAGGTCTAGCCTTCGGTTGGTTGGTGTATATGTTGTTATGTGGAGACCGATGCTCGTGGATCAACCAGAAAGTACAGATGATCCACTAGCACTGTTATGTTTAGTCTTAATTTTTTGGTATTTATTTATACTTTTGTGGCTAACATATTATTCCGAGTTTTGAATAACAGTAGAACTAAGTGTGCATCCGTGGACATAGGCATAATTTGTCTAACCAAGTAAATCTGTGTTTCTGGACATAGGCATAATTTGTCTAACGAAGTAAATCTGTGTCTATGTATGCTTGATTTCTTCTTCATCATTTTATCTTTCTTTATTAAACACTATCTTAGAGGTGTAAGTTTGATCCAGCCAGCCCCCACCGGATTCAATCCTAATAAGAGCCCGAATTCATCGAATAATTTAGGTTGGGATTCAGTTCGGGCTCACTTTTGAGTCTGTAGTTGAGTTCGGGCTGAACTTGAACAGCCCGAAAAACCCAACCTGGACCAGAATACATAAAGAATATAAAAAAATATATATTATAAAAATCTGATTTTCTTCTTTTTCTTGTTTTGATTTTCCTATAGCTTTTTCATTTATTTTGGGCCGGTGTCCAGATTGGTTTAGACAAAGAATATAAAAATATAATTCTCTTCCTCTTATTTTTATTTATTTTAATTTTCTTTTACCCTTCTCATTTAGTTTGTGCTAACCTACCTAAAGCCAACCCAAACCAAACCGAATTGGCAATTTGGATTGGGTTGATTTATGGGTTTAATGATTTTCATTTCAATTCGATCTCGTTTTGGGGTTGGGGAGGTCAGTTTGATTCGGTTTTGGATTACTTTCACCGACTTTGGTTTTATTTTGGGTTGATATATCAAACCGAACCGAGTTACATCCCAAGCCGACAGTAGTTGAAGAATAGAGATCCAACTAGACAATAATAAACGAGCAGTATCACCTTAGTGGCTTCGTGGACCAATGGTGTGTTTGGCCTTCCTACGTGGCACACATTGATCATGAAGAGTATGAAGCAATCGCTGCGTTCATACTCTAGTGTAGAGCCTCAATACAAAGAAAGACTAAAGAAAGAAAAAGAGACAGTTGCCTTACTTCCCAAGCATTGAGATATCCTTCACTTTCCTTTTTTCCTTTTTATTCTCTTTTTCACTTTTTGGACGGCTTTGGTCTGTCTCACTTCTGTTATCTATAAGCTTTCCACCTTCAGCTTCCTTCTATAAATCTCCTTCTTCAACAAGCTGGATTGTATAACAAACTCCATGGCCACACACAGCTTTACGTGCCAAACTTCTTCCCAGAGATCGGTGGCCATGGTGCTAGCTCTAGCTTCTGCAGTAGTGCTTTCCCCATTGTATGTGAAGCAAAAGACTGATACTCGTTATGACAGCAGCAGGTGGAGTTCTGGATTTGCTTTACCTATGTTACTTGCAGGGCTGATAATTGCCATTAGAGCTGCTTCATCGCCGTCGTCTTCAACGTCATCTTTGCAGAGAGGGACAAGGACTTCAATTTTCCCTTCTTTGGACTCTTCATTTATGCTTAGAATTGGGAGTTCGTCGTGGGGACTTGCGGGGGTTTTGGTGCTGTTGGTGCTTGTGCTTTCATGGCAAGACTCAGTTCAAGAATTCTTCTGGAGATAGAGAACAACCCCATTCTTTCTTTTTCTTTTTCTTTTTCTTTAGTTTATTATTCTTGTTTTCATTTTGCTTGAATAAATGTGGCAATCTCGTTTTGAGATGGAAAGAAATGGTGTCTTTCTTACCTGAATTATCTTTCCATGAAGCTCTTTGTGTTCTAACAGTAACTAAGCTCTTTGCTCCCAACTTAAACCAACCCAGCCCCACCAGAATTGCATCCCTGCTCAATAAACCTCTTATTCTCAGTTACCTAATAGGAACAATATCTGTTAAGAAGAGAAAAGAAAAATTTACAAGCTAATTTGTACAATGGATGTATCATCTACATTGTGGTAGATAATATTGTAACAGTCCTAGTTCTAATTTTAACAACAAAAAAGAACTAAGAGCAAGAAAAGAGAAAGACACTGAATAGTACTATACAGAAGAACAGCGATAAATCTTTCAAAACTCGGTAATTAACCACCGTGCTATTTGGTTTGCTCAGTTGGTGCCATCGATTGACCTCTCAGCTTCGATATCTTCTTTTGCAATTCCAAATTTGTCATCCGCTCTGCTTCCAACGCTCGTTCAAGCTTTTATGCATTTATTTATGATGTTATATTAGCATTCGAATTTTATAGGATGATTAAGCTACGTCTTTATAAGAAAATGAAAATCCAGTGAAATAGTTGATCAAGGTCTCATAAACAATTAACAGTTATCTCATTAGTACCTTGGCTGCTCGAGCACTCCATTCCCCCAATATAGCTCTCAGTCTTTCATTCTCTTCAACATACTGTTTTATTATTTTTTTCCCAGAGAAACATAACAAGGAAATCAGTATGATATACAGTAAGAAAGAACAGGAAAAGAAAAGGATATAACATTCACGTTAGATACTTACTGTTGATCGGGATCAAGCAATAATAATAAACACAGTAAAATGATGCTCAAAACAATGCACAGAGATATACATGGTTCGGCAAAGCCTACGTCCACAGGAGACAAGAAGTTTTCCACCATATCAAAAACAAATTAAGATTACAACATATACTCCTACCCGATATATAGGGCAAATCCCAAATATACCCTTACTGTACCGCGGGGGCCGCCCTATGGGACCCCTCAGATCCCTACCCCTTGAATCTAGAGGCTAGTGAATATGGGCCAACCACTATCTCTAACAATTACCAAGGGGAAAGCTAACACCTTGTGTACCAATCCAAAAACAATGAAGATGAAAAAATAAACTAATTGGTAGTTATGTCTAGGCAATAGTAAATCAGAGAGCACCTGATTATTGGTACCACGAATCCTCTGGACCTCAGAGTCCCCCTCAGCAATCAAATTACGAGCCAGCCGTAGCTCCGACTGCACTTGGTTCATCTGCATTATGGACATTTCCCCGTAAGTACATATTACCTAAATTATATCATCACAATAGATTTGATTAACCAGATAAATGTCTCATGCTATCTGGTGCACACTCCCAAAATAATACCATGTAATTGGAAAAACCACTATGCTACAATTTCATGGGCTTGTAAGCAAAATATCTTAAAAAGTTCTGAAGAAATCCTGAAAGTTTCTAGGGATGCGAACTGCATTCAGAAATGAACATGTGAAGTGCTCTCACAAGTTCCATCATAATACTTTTGTGCTACAAAGAAATTAATAGAATGTTAAGGCTGCGCTTGGCCCGGCTTGTGCTCATGGATAAGCACACATTGGATAAGTTGGTCAATGGGAGCACTTATCCACAGCAACAATAAACTGCTTATATGAAGAAAATAGTTTGGTAAATACATTTCTGTAAGTGCTTATGAAAGTTTCAGGGTAAAATATATATTATAAAAATATTATTAAAGTTTAGAAATAACATTTATTAAAGTGCTTATGAAAGTTTAGGGATAAAATAGGTATTTTAAAAATATAACTAAAGTTGTGAAATAGCTTAACGCATAAGAGCTTGGGAGAAGCTGCTGAGAGCAGCTTCTCCTTATGGGTAGCCTTCCTCTAGTGCTTATGAGTAAGCCCTTACCCATAAACACTACCAAACACATATTTAATTTTAAAAAGTGCTTATATAAGTTATAAGCTGCAATAAGTACTTATAGAAGCATGCCAAACGCAGCCTAAGAGTACCTACCAATCAGAGATCATATTGAAAGAAATAATATCGAAGGAATATTCAATGGTCGCTATGGCTCAAAGCTATATTAAACCAAAAGGCCTTGGATCACTAGTCTCAAGATTTTGTATTTTGAGAGCGACAGTAAGAGGGAGAACAAAGGGAAAACTCTTGCCAAGGAATCTTTGGAACCATCATAACATACTAACACTCAAAACACAAGGCTATAACACCATTGCGACCACATAGGCAATGTGTTTCAACAAAATAATTTGAGAGTATATCAAAGACATGCAATTTCTTTCAGATAGTCAAATGTCCAATGAATGAAAATACCAAATTTGGAGGGATTAGCCAGGTCTCCAACAATTCATGCAGAACAGCTTTTGTCCTAGAATTATAAGTAAATCCAAAATACTGATACCTAAAGCTCTGACCTCTTTTGTCTCGTCTTTTTCCTTCATTTTTCCTTCTTTTTAGTTTTGATAGTAAGTTGAACCCACAAGTAATGAATGAAATGCACAGCAACAACAAATCTTAGTTATAGCTTGCTAAACTATCAAAAAGTTGCTAGAGAAGTAAGAGCTAGTCACAAATCAGAGATATTGACAGGACATCACTCAAGTTTGCTGCATCAACATTCACATTTTTTACCAATTAGGAAGTCTCTTACTTTTGGTAGAATCAGGGACCTATTTAGGAAGGGAAATTGGGAACATAAGAAAAAGAATTCCCTTTGTAGAGGAAAATCCTAAAGGAGGTACTATGGCAAAGAGTTTGGTCTCTCCAGCACCATATCTAACATTAGAACTCTAGACATCAACATTGTCCACAGTTTTTTAATATGACAAATAATGTGAACTAAACCATCACCCTAGATCCTTGTCTGCTCCCCACGAGATCATGTGCATCATGTCCCCTTCAAATTCAATCCTCTTGGAGAAGGCATGATAGATCTCTAGAATCTGGATCCTTCATTAAAACTAGTGCACCCACGTTTTCTGGATCAAATGTTTCCACTTAATTGGCACAATTTAAGCCCACCAATCTAGCAAAGCTCAATCATTGTTCTTAAACATCCCCACCCAGCACTTGCTTAAAAAAAATATAGAACAAGGTTATTCTAAATGGGCCAAACAGTTTCTTTCTAAAGATGGCTCTCCAGAATTCCCTTCCCCTAACCGAGAACTTGGCAAGCATCGAAGTCACTACATTCAATTGACCTTAATCCCCTCAAAAACATGAGGTAGGCTTGAATTTTATCATGGACCATGATATATATCTCAACTCCTCCGTAACCAAAATGACCGACAAGGCAATAAGAAGTTTCAATGAACTCTATGCCTAGATTCGAAACCCTAGAAAACCAATCTCCAAACATATTCTGGGCACATAATTTACCCCCCTTGGCAGAGAGACAGCAGATGCACAAACAGTTGATAGATTCTGCATGTTCCAAGCACATAATTTACTTAATTCACATTTACGGAAAATTTCTTCCTTAGTAGACTCCTTTTAGGGGACACAAACATACAGCCCAGAGGTTACATGTTTTACGTCAACAACCAGAACATTGGACACTGCTACATTTTGAACAAAAAAAACCCCTCTCGAATCAAAACAATACATAGCAGTAGAAATATCACTTATTTGATGAGTAGTTCAAGTATTACCTCAGCGGATAGGGCCCGTAGTTCTTGATCACGAGCTGCTAATAGATGGGCTAGATCAACCTGCAGAAAGTGACAAGAGATTCCATGTAGAATATTCAATTTTATGTAGACAAGAAACCATACCATGTACGAACCATAGGTCAAAAATTTTAACTTGCGATCAAAGGAAGAAAAAAAAAAGTGGATTCATATCAAAAGGATAAAAGGTCAGAAACAAACTTAGAGCTCTATCTGAAACAATAAATTAGCAAACAAGTAACATTTCACAAAGTCGTGAACCAAATCTGCGTGAGAGAGAGAGAGAGAGAGAGAGAGTTAACCATCACCCAAATCTAACAAAAACTTGGTGGTATTGCTTAGATCTCCACCAATCCCCCGCTGTCATTTTCCAAGAAGAGGTGCCTAGGAAGTTGAAGATATTTGCATCCCTAAGAAAAGTCACTTTTTAATTTGTATTTAGTTTCAACATTCTCCCAAAGGCTTTAAGCCACACATAACAAAGCAAACATATCAATTACCATATAGAATAAAAACAAATACCCATTTTCATTAGTGAGGCAGTCTTTTATTAATGAACACACAGATATATTAGAAAAGACCCTGAGCAGTAGCTATATAACATTTAACACCAATATCTCTTTCAGCTGCTCTGGAAAGAAAACATTCAGATTGTTCCTAACTGACAACATGGATTATTCCTATCCAACAAGGGTGATCGGTTTATGTATATTTAGCTATGTCAATGGTTCACTTTCTCAAACCCCGCTTAGGTTGCATTATACTTAATTGTGTGAAAAGTGTGTTCATCATGTCCTGATTGAGAATATCGGTTGACTCCACATCTCAGACACAACAAAACAAGGCTTAATTATTATTGTTATCATTTTATTGGAGGAAGGAACTGTTAATCTGCAACACGCACAGTGCGCTAACATGCACCAGCACAGGCGATGATCGATCCCAGGTCTTGGGTACAACCTCCCAAAAGTTTACTATTTGTTCTCATTTTTTATATGAATTTACCAATTGTCCTCTTTATGATCAAAACAAAATAAATTATGAGATCAGGATTGCTACAGCACAGTCAAACATCACTAGACAAACATGACCTAATGAGCTCATTATTCTCCATATAATGGGGACGATACACTAAGCCAGGATATCAATACCTGCGGTGTGCTTCCATCATCAGAACGTTCATAATTGCTCAAGCATTCTTGTAGCCGAAGAACCTACAAAGAATTAAAGTTTGTAATCTTATAAACAGTACTGTCATGCTAACTTCTATCAACAGATGCTATGGATTGACCATTCAAATTGGCACCGCTCAGTCACCACATTTCTGTGATCAATCCACAGCAACTTACATTAGTGAAAGAAATTGTGGAGAAAGAGATATTTTGTTATTTGAGCAACATCTAAACTAGGTGTAGAATCAGGGAATACCTCCTCACTCAAATAATGAAGGTTTTCCCGCTGATATTGCAACAAAGCCATTTGCTGATCAGAGAGTCGACCACCATCATGATATCTGGTGAACCAAACAGAAATCTTTACAAATCAGGTATTAAAATAAATAAACTTTGATGATTATATCGATCTATGAAAATTTGACTGGATATAAATGTTAGCAAGATATTTTATCTGATAAAAAATTTCAGCTTCCCATCTGTACTATTAACAGATCCAAATAAGCAAAGGCAATCAAAACATAAAGAAAATCTAATAACTTTTAAAGTTTCTATAGCCAATCTAATGTTTTGCTCCAAGTCATTAACAAATCCCACCTCCTCGCACCCTCCAGTTTTGCTGCTCATTTTAAGACCTTGACGAAGGTTCAAGATGGCATAAATAGAGATTCAAAGTTCAAAAAGGATAACCGACAGTTATACAGTGGAGAAATTGAGATTTGAGAATTTAGACTAGTCGGCTTCATATTTTCCAACAAAATTCCTTTGTGAGCCCCAATTTTGGGCTACTTGTTTCCGTTTTCTGATAAAAATAGACTAGTCAGCTTCATATCTTCCAACAAAATCCCTTTGTGAGCCAAAGCAATAACCTGCCTATCATTGATATATGGCTCTTCTAAATGGTTTGAACGGTTGAGATCGAGAGAAACAATGATCTCGATAAAGCGAGAACATCTTAACCTCGCTTCATACAAAATCAAAGGTCCTACCTAACGAACTTTGCAAGAATATTTCTGTAACCAAGCGCTACAAGTATTAGAAGTTAATTTGATCTATGAATCACAAGAAATACGCTCACACTAGAAATTTTCTGAAAGACGATCAAAATAATGTGACACAAAACA
The DNA here is from genome assembly GCA_031762675.1 of Pachysandra terminalis. Taxonomy (NCBI): domain Eukaryota; kingdom Viridiplantae; phylum Streptophyta; class Magnoliopsida; order Buxales; family Buxaceae; genus Pachysandra; species Pachysandra terminalis. Next base: position 14,964,563 of record JAUPMG010000003.1, read on the forward strand.
TAGCATCACTTGCTCATTGTGGGCTTCATTGTAGAATGATTGCTCGAATAATAAGCTTACCTGGAATGATTGAATAGGCCGTTCATTGAAATCTTAAACCTATGCATGGATCTCTATTTGGACAATAATGCAAATATTTTCCAAGTTATTGAATTTTCAAATTAATTCAGGAGCAAACTCAACTAAATGACGTGAAGAGTACATGGCAAAAGTATGAAGGTAAGAATCCTACAAGCAATTTTGCATCAATAAAGTGTAAACAGCATATAATGAAAATTGAAGACAATGGTTTTAGTATAACTAATTATAATTACTAACAAAGAGGATGTTAAAAATGATCTTCAACAAGCTGAAACATTTTCTCATTCCCCTCGAAACTTGAAACAAAGGCAACATAAAATAAAGATGTAACATTACCGCAACTCTTCCAAAGAACTTGATGGTTGCAATGCAGAATATAATGACTTCAAAACATCAGGCTCAGAATTCAATGAATTGTATTGACGAACACATCCTGCAAACAACAAGATACACGGAAATAAAAGGGAAGAATCATTAAAAATATGAAAAATAGCATCCATCAATAGAAGGCCAATTTCAATCACATATCTGATATATAAACACTTTGAACATGACAAAATTCTCGTTAGGACAATATTTATTTATAAATAACAGAAATGTTATTGATAGAAAAATTACCAAGAAGTTGCAAAAAGAAACCAAAAGCCCAAAGATCTAGAAGGATGAGTACAATATACAATAAAAGTAAAGAAAGAATGACAGCAAACAGAAAGCATCATCAGCAATAAGATCAAAATTTCATTGCCCACAACATGGTATCCATGTCCACCCCATTTTTTTGCAAAATCATCAGCCAGTTCATTAGCTGATCTTGCCACCCAAAAGAAAGACACTTGGCAAGACACTGCCATACTCCTTATTAGAGATAAACACAAAGCACAAAAGCTGGATTCAGTTAGAGGTGTAACTACTGTATCATCTACTCAAGCTTGTGATCAACATAAAAGGCAACAGCTGGATAGAGAAACCAGCTCCTCATTTCCTAAAGAAAAGGATCACAAGATCTTGAGATAAGAAGATAGCTTTGGTTGTTGCAACTAAAGTAGAGGTAATAGTTGTAATTATGGAAACTAGTTACCTTGGGGTAAACTGATCTAAAACCAACGTGAGCTGGAAAGGATCAATCGTGTATAAATCAAAGCTCAATGAAGTGAAGAAATAACACTTGAAAACTTCAAGTATCTATCTCTTGTATGGTATCAGAGCGTTAGAAGAAAGTCAACATGGAAGCTTCGTCCCCTGCTGGATCGTCCTCCCTAGCTGATACAATGTCGTCTTCATCCATTCCCACTCTTGGGAATGTGCATCATTTTATCTCCATAAAGTTGGACTGCTCCAACTATCTGTTATGGTGTGCTCAATTTCTTCCTCTCTTTCAGTTATATGAACTTATGGATATCATAGACCCGGAATCTGCACCACCTCCAAAAATATTATCTGATAACAAAGGAAAACAGATAACCGAAGTCGATTCCGGTTATGTCATCTGGTATAAACGTGATCAGCTTATTCTTAGCTAGATCATTTCCTCTCTAGCTGAGAGCAGTCTTGGCCAAGTTATAGGCCTTATCTCTGCAAAAGATGCCTGGCAGAGTTTAGAACGAATGTTCTCCTCTCACTCTCGTGCACGAGTGATGCAACTACAAACCTTGAAGAAGGGGTCAATGAGCATGACCAACTTTCTTCACAAGGCTAAAAACCTTGCAGACAGCCCAACAGCAGCCGGTCAATCAATCACTGATGAAGACTTCATTCTTTATCTTCTTAGAGGCCTTGGACCAGACTATGAGTCATTTATGACCTCCATGACCACCAGAATCGACTCCATTAATGTGGACATTCTAAATGATCTGATGTTCAATCAAGAAGCTCGATTAGAACAACAAAAATTCACCATTCTTAACTCCTCCCCTATTTTTGCCAATATGACAACCAAAAATCCCACATCAAATACAGGTGATCAATCCCGGCAGTCACAGTCCTACTGCCGAGGTAGAGGTCGTGGACGCTATCCCAACAACTCTAGGGGGCGATACAACAGCAATAATCGTTCGTATCGTGGTGGGTCATCAACGGGACATCAATCGAATCCCTGTCAGTTGTGCAATCGTCATGGTCACACTCCTCATACTTGCTATCAACGATACAACCATGCATACCCAAGTGAAGTACCCAGTGCTCTCAACACCACCATTGATCAAACTCCTCAGTTTGATCCTAATTGGTATCCAGATTCAGGGGCCACCAATCACATCACTTCAGATCTATTAAATCTGGCTATCCACCAGGAGTATCAGGGGCCCAATCAAGTCCGGGTTGGAAATGGTACAGGTTTGACTATTGATCACATTGGATACTCTCATCTGCTATCTCAATCTCGTAATTTTTGTCTTTCTGGCATATTACATGTGCCAAGCATTACAAAGAACTTGCATTCTGTTAGTCGTTTTACTGTGGATAACAATGTGAATGTCGAATTTAACGCATATGGTTGTGTTGGTAAGGATCAAGCTACAGGGAAAACTTTTCTCAAAGGACGGCTTAGAGATGGCTTATATCAGATCCAAGGAATCTCAAGAAATAAACACCCTACAGCACTTCTTGGAGAATGTGCCACATCTACGACGTGGCATCAATGGTTAGGGATCCGACTCCTCGAACTATTCATTCTACTGTTTCCAAGAATAAACTTCCTGTAGAAAATAAAAACTATGATTTTTGCTCCGCATGTCAACTGGGTAAAAATTACAGATTACCTTTCTTCAGAACTCATTCTACAGTTTCTAGTCCTTTAAATCTTGTTCATTCAGATGTATGGGGATCCTCTCCTACTTTATCTAGTAATGGCAATAGATATTATGTGCATTTCTTGGATGAATTTTCTAAGTTTACTTGGATTTACCCTTTAGCTCGCAAGTCCGAAGCCATCTCTGCCTTTGTCCATTTCAAACGCCATGTGGAAAACCTCTTAAGTTGTAAAATTAAGGCTCTAGAGTCTGATTGAGGAGGTGAATACCGCAGTATCAACACTTACCTAAATGCGCATGGTATTCTACATAGGGTTGCATGCCATCACACATAAGCAGAATGGATCTGCTAAACAGAAGCAGACACATTGTGGACACTGGACTTGCACTTCTGGCTCAAGCACATGCACCACTTAAATATTGGGAACATGCTTTTCAAACGGCTGTTTTTCTAATCAACAGATGACCTATAACCGTGCTTCAAGGGAAAACTCCTCTCTTTAAACTGTTCGGCCCCCCAGTGGACTATGGTTTTTTGAAAGTATTTGGGTGTGCATGCCATACCTGCAACCCTACAATACTCACAAGTTCAGTTTTCGGTCCACCAAGTGTGTGTTCTTGGGTTATAGTGCCATGCACAAGGGATACAAGTGTCTCGACCCAAGCACTGGTCGCATCTACATCTCTAGGCATATTGTATTTAATGAATCTGAATTTCCTCTTCAACAGGTTGTAGGCCCCACATCATCTCCCAGCACCGCAGGTTCTATACCCATTTTTGGGTTACCAAGCATTCTTGGTGCGCCTCCTACACATTTATTGGGCTCACTTGGCAGAGACTCATCACGCCTATCCCCCCATTCTACCACCGCCGTTTCAGCCAGTGATGCCTCATCCAGCCACTCGACCGGCTCCACACGGTCACCTGAACATGCTGCACTCAGCCCCACGGTACCCTCTACTGATGTATTGTTTGCTCCGGCCATTGATTTATTTGTTGATCTCACAGGTCCTCCGATTCATGATCCAATACCCGACACATCAACAGGACCTCTTCCCAACATCCAATGATCACATGTAGTCGAGATGGCACCCGCACTGTTCGTCTTCTTACTGCCACAAGACACCCACTACCTTCTGCCCTCACTGCCACCTCACTATGGACTGAACTGACTTGTTACACACAAGCGGCCCAAGATGTTAGATGGCGTGGAGTCATGGGTGACGAAATCAATGCGTTACTGCGCAATGGGACTTGATCCTTGGTACCGCGAAGTTCCCAAATGAATGTTATTGGTTCAAAATGGACCTTCAAAATCAAGACCCGATCTGATGGGCAAGTTGATCGCTGGCCAAAGGCTTCAAAGAAGATGGTCATGATTACGACGAAACTTTTAGTCCAGCCGTGAAACCGGTGACTATTCGATCCATTTTTTCTATAGCAGTTCATAATGGCTGGTCAATTCGTCAGTTGGACGTCTCCAATGCCTTCCTTCATAGCACGATAGATGAAGAGGTATACATGGCACAACCACCGGGATTTACCAATTCTCATCACCCTTCGCATGTCTGTCGTCTACACAGGGCTATCAATGGCCTAAAGCAAGCCCCACGGGCTTGGTACACACGGCTCAAGACTTTTCTCTGCACACTTGGTTTTGAGAACTCAAGGTGCGACACATCCCTATTCATCTATCGTCAATCGTCTACGGTCGCATACTTCCTTGTATATGTAGATGATATCATTCTCACCAGTAATGATTCAGCATACATCTCGTCTCTCATCACTCGGTTGGGCCATGAATTTGCAATTAAAGACCTTGGGCCTTAACATCACTTTTTGGGGGTTAACGTCACATACAGTGGTGAATATATGTTCCTTAACCAATCCAAGTACATTCTCTCTCTCCTCAAAAGAACTAGTATGGATGGTGCTCGGCCGTGTCTAACACCAATGGCTACTGGTATTTCACTATCCAAACATCATGGGCAGCAACTATCAGGTTCTACAGAATACCGCAGCACAGTGGGTGCTCTTCAATATCTGTCGTTCACCCGACCGGACATTGCCTTTGCAGTCAATAAGGTGTGTCAATTCATGCACAATCCTACGGATGACCATTGGACTGCAGCAAAAAGAATCCTTCGGTATCTCAAGTCAACGATCACACATGGCATTGTGTTTCGAAAACATTCTCAAAAGCATCTTCAATGCTTCTCCAATGTTGACTAGGCAGGCTGCCCAGATGATCGACGATCGACTAGTGGCTATTGTATATTCTCTGGAAGAATCTCATATCATGGACCTCCAATAAGCAAAGAACAGTGGCCCAGTCTAGCACAAAAGCAAAATACAAAGGACTGGCAAATGCAAAGCTGAATTAGTATGGCTATAGTCATTATTTTTTGAACTTGGTATTCTGTTACCTAAGGCTCCCACGCTATGGTGTGATAATCTCGGTGCTACCTACCTGACTGCCAATCCTATATTTCATGCTCGAATGAAACACATTAAAATTGATTTTCATTTTGTACGAGACAAGGTAGCACGTCGAGACCTAAAGGTTCGGTTTATCTCGTCCGTAGATAAACCTGCAGATATCCTCACAAAGCCCTTGCCACTTGTCAGACATCAGATTCTTTGTTCCATGCTACAACTCAGTGCTCCAGAGTTTCGCTTGAGGGGGGATATTAGAGATAAACACAAAGCACAAAAGCTAGATTCGGTTAGAGTGTAACTACTGCATCATCTACTCAAGCTTGTGATCAAGATAGAGATCAACATAAAAGGCAACAGCAAAATAGAGAAACCAGCTCCTCAGTTCCTAAAGAAAAAGATCACAAGATCTTGAGATAAGAAGATAGCTTTGGTTGTTGTAACCTAAGTCACCAGAACGCCGAGCGGGAGCAGGTGCGGGTGAGGGTGCGAGAGCGAGAGCGAGAGCGTGAGAAAGTCAAATTTGAAAATACCTTGTAGTCCAGAGTGCCTACAGAGCGTTTGTATATATATTATATATACATATAAATTATAATTTATGTATAAAAATATTTCAATTTTTATTTTTATGCTCAACCACGTATTTATACAAAAAATATTTCAATTTGACCTTATTTTCAATAAAAAAAAAAGGATTCATTTTTATATTTTCATAAACCCCCAACAAATTACAACCAAACCCCTCCGCATACTAGAAAGTAGTATAAAACCGATTATTTTTTCATTTTCATAAAACCCCCCCAAAAATTACAAAAGAACCCCTTTATTGTTACAGTTTTACTCAATCCGCCTTTAATAGTCAAATCCGCGGATTTGAAGATTACGGACGTTTCCGCACTCAACGCGGATTCTTGTTCTGAGCGTGGAAACGCCCCCTTAATGTCACGGATTGTGTGACATAGGTTGTAACTAAAGTGGAGAATGTTTGTAATTATCTAAACTAGTTACCTTAGGGTAAACTGATCTAAAACCAACGTGAGTTGGAAAGGATCAATCGTGTATAAATAAAAGCTCAATGAAGTGAAGAAATAACACTTGAAAACTTCAAGTATCTATTTCTTGCACTCCTAAATCAATCTAAGCATGCCATCAAGCCTCCAAGGCTCTATCTTGCGATTCTTCACCCAATCAATGAATGAAGCCGAGTCCCCCTCCACAACATCTTCGCTTTTCCCATACCAAACAAAAAGAGAATAACTTCAGCCCTAATATCCACTCCCTCACAAACCAGGCCAAGTTTACAATGGGATCAAGTCCCACTTATGATCACTAAGCTCCCCTCCAATACCCGAGGGACAAGGGTTCCCAAGTGAACAACCATCAAAGTTGAGCTCCATAAAACCCAAAAGGAGGGGACCACATAAAAATACTGGAATGCATGCAAGGATTCAACAAAGCAACATCCTTCCAACTTCTCATCATTGTTCCAATAGACATCCTGAAATTCCTCTCTAGTTGTAACCCAAACAACCACCCAAAGATTGATACTTTCCACCAATCCAAAAGAACACGAGTACTTGTCATAAAAAAATCCTTGTGTTATTTTCATAAAGATACCCCATGGAATAGCGTAGCTCAAGACTTTATACATAATCTTCCCTCTTTTTCCAGTCCCCCTAAATTCCAACGTTCAACAAATCAACATCTCGAGGCATTACCTCACTGCTATCAACCACTTGCAAGTAGTACCAAAATGATTTATACATCACACATTTAATGAACAAATGATAGATAGGTTTCCCATCATTCAAAACACATCATGCACATGTTCGGGGACAATGCCATGAATTTCCTCCTTTCGAGCAGATCACAAGCGTTGATCCTTTTAAGTATCAAAATCCATATGAAAGCTTCAACTCTAGGCAAAGAGACACAGACCAATATTTTCTTGTGAGGGAAACCTGGATGAAAGGATGGATTCTAAGTAGACAACTGGGGAAAAAAGGATTTCAAAGAGAAGAGACCCCTCAATGCCATAGACCAAACCAACTGATCTTTCTTTTTTTTATCTTTTTGATCAATAGAAGCTGTAACTATAATATATCAGGGAAAACCAAAAGACTAATCCAAGGTTACACCTACTCGTTATCAGTGTTCGCAATGTCGGTGACATTTGGCGAAATGTCGAAAGACTAATCCAAGGTTACACCTACTCGTTATCAATCTTTGCAATGTCAGCGACATTTGGCGAAATGTCGCTGGCATTTCGACATTTCCTCCCTCAGCGACACGAAATCTGGGGGTAAATCCCCAAATTTCGTTTTCCCCCATGTCTCTCGACTTGGGCGATATGTCGGTGACATGAGCAACGTGTTTGCAACATAGGAGAAATTTTTCAAATTTTTTTGGAAAATATGTTAATAATATTATGATGTATTTAAACACTAATAAGGGTTGTTTAAAACTTGTGGAGGAAACCTATAAAAACCCCCCACATTTCCCCATCATTTCCCCCAGATTTCCACAACAAAAAAAAAAAAAAAACCCATCAAAAAACCATGGTTTCCCCACATTTCCCCTCGGTTTCCCCTTTTTCCCCCATGTCGCCGAAATTTCGCTAGAGTCACCTGGCAACACCAACATCGGGAACCTTGCTCGTTATTACACGAATAGTAGGGAACAAACTTGGCACCAAAAGCATGCCGGGAAACGGGAAACTCAAGAGAACGATAATGAATTCATTTTGAAGATACTGGCTTCACTACCTGATTCCTGACCCAACCGGTTTTAAGTGTTACAATAAACAAAAACATCTCTAAAACATTCAAAAAGGGAAGCAAGTTATTCCACATCAGTAAAATGGGGATCCCTACAAGGAGAGAGGCTCCAAGACAAACCTAAATCTGACCAAAATAGAACATCAGATATTTCAGCATCCTTATCAAAAAGAATGTTAAAGACATGATTAAACTTGATGGAAAGGGGGGACTCACCCACAAGACACCCTTCGAGAAAGGCTTTTCCTACCATTACTCATTCCATGCCCCACATGATGATAAAACATAGGCGCTAAGGATAAAAAATGTTCCCAAGGATTAGATGCTTGACCCTTTGCCCTCTTGTTAATATCCCAATCACTCTCTCCAATGATATATTTGCTTCTAACAACTGAATGCCACAAACTATCCTCCTCATGTATAAATCTCCAAATCCATTTTCCTAATAAGGCTGAGTTCATGTGCACTATGTTCACAAAGTTGAGCCCTCCCACATCTTTCTCTAAGTTGCGAATTCCCCATTTAACCAAATGACCCTTCTTGCCCCTACCACCTTCCCATAAAAAATCTCTCCAAATTTGTTCAACCCTGTTGACTATTTTCCTTGGCATTCTAAAAAACTGATATATAGTAAACAGGGAGATTGGGGAAAGTTGTGCTAATAAGCATGAGTCTCCGTCCAAAAGAAAGGTAAGACCCCCCCTTCCATCTTGCTCATTTTTTCTCAAAATTTCCTACAACCAAGTCCTAAAAACTCACTACAATCATCTCCCAAAGGCAGACCGAGGTACCTGATGGCCAATGAAACAACTCTAAAACCTAGGATGCTTGAACACCAAAACAATTTATCCTCTCATATCAATCCCACTAAAATTAATTTTTTCTCATTATTAACACACGTCAGGATTTGCTACCAAAGTACCACTGAAATAATATTCAAGATCTGAGTAGCAGACCCTTAACAAGATCTCCTTTATCATGCCAATGCAACAATAACTGAAAAATCGCTTGAAATCAATGTGCTTCTTTAGTCTAATCAACTACTGTCGGACAACAAATTTAATTTGCATACATGTGAAAATACATCCAGCCTCACTATCGCTAATGTATGTGCTACAAAAACTTAGATCTTAGAAATTAATTGTACACCTTTCCGGTATGTAATAAACTCCTCTTCTCAAGAAAAAAAAAATAATGTCTTTCATATCCCTATGGGTCTCAACTCTTACTATCATGTTTAAGTTGGAAATGTTTTACTAGAAACCAATCTCCATTTGCCATTTAAGAATTATAGATAGTAACTATCACTGCCATGCATACTCAGTTTGCCTCAGGGCCATGTAGTAAAGAACATTTCTTCAAGGGAAAATGAGAAAATTAACTACCAGAGATAATAGATGATAACAGATCATCCATTCACCTAAATTATATCCAAAAGCAATTGTCCAATTTTTCTCTGGTAAAGTAATCTCAATTAAATAGAGAACAGAGTTATCATAATCAACAATTTTTCAGACAAAAAACAAAAAGGAGAAACAAACAACCTCAGTAGAAATTTGTAAAGAATTATATATAGGCAATGCAATACTCCTAAAGCAGCTATTAATATCAGATTGCACCACAAATAATTAGATTCGTTAAATTATTAGGATATTAAAAACTCACCGATATAGAGACTCATAAAAGATCCAGCACATATGACTTCAGCAAACATAACTATCCTGCAGGTTTGACAAAGCCAGGATGCTGTAAGCAATCAATAGTTTAGCCACATTGATTGGTGAGATTACTCAATATTTAAAAAAGAAAAAATCAATAGTTTAACAACATAACAAACAACTTTTTTTCTTCTTTTATGAAGTATGAACATAACAAAACCAATAGGATATTGCTAATATCGATTTCCAGCTCAAGGAAATGCCAAGACTGCCATCTATGAGTCGGGTACCTGACTACACAATAGCTAACCACCCTTTTAAGGCGTTGACCTTCCTAGTTCAGTACGAAGATTCAAGGATGCTGCTCAATATTTGGTTAGGTGTGGACCCTTCCTATTATAGTGGTCAGCAACCTTGAATGCCTGGCATTGGAAGGATCATTCAACCTGAACTTCAAAGACCATCTCTTTTCCTTGCCTACAAATGAAAACTTCTACCGCCCTGCCATCTTCGAGATTGGAGTTATATTTCCCACCTCAAATCCCCTAAATGGTATGAGTTTGAGCAAATCAACTAGTTCGACTGATCAGAAGAGCTAGACCATCCTTCCAATGGTTACATTGTTGTATTTACCAGGTTATGTCCTATGGTTTTGAAGTTGAAATCGAGCTCAAGAAATTAAATCTGAAGAGGGATCAGTATCAGAGGAGACCCCTCCAGAGATGCTCGATCTTTTAAAAATAATACAGAAGAGGGGTTCAGCCCACATTAGATGAAACTCGGTCCATACTCATTTGATGATCTTCCCAATTACATTGTCTAGGGTTTCTCAACACTAAGAAATTAATTCACTATGAACTTGATGAATTAAATACTGTGATTGACTTTGAAAAACCGGTATTGGATTATCTTATTACATGAGTTGATGTGTTCTCTATATTACTACCAAATGAAATGATGCAGGACAGGACCAAATCATAAATATACATGAAGCAATTTTTGGGGCAGTAACCTTGCCCATGATGGAAAAACAAAGGAAATTATGCCGCGTAAGGATTAATATAAAAAAGAGGGGCAATCAATCTGACAAATCAGATCTCGGTGGTTACCAGTTGATTAGTGTCCAGGTCCCAATCCACACGGTAAGTTGTTCAAACATAAACACAAAGTGGACTATACACAATTGAGAAACTTTTATAATAAACATAAAAGAAACTCGATTTCCATTCATAGATCAAACTTGGAACTTACAGCAGAAAAACTGCCTCAGGGATTTACTACTTTGGAGTTGGAGGGTGATTCACAGACTATGATATCTTTTTTTTTTTTTTTTTTTGATATCTTGGTTATACTGTTCTAATATATGCTCCTGGAGACTCAGTCATTAAATTATTTTGGCCCGCATCTCGTGATCTGAACATCTCATTCAGTCACGTTACCCAATTCGGCCAATGACCTAGCTGATAAACTGGCTAGGGATTGGGTAGTGTGAGAGGATTTAATTATTGGGACTCCTTCTAAGGATGATTTTGGGTAGGGCTGAGGTTTCTTGATGCATTTTTCCAATCATGTGCTTATTTAGTTGTACATGTGATTTGGAGTCATAGGGTTATTTTTTTGTTCAGGTAAATATTTTAGTTTTGGTCTTTTCTTCTTCAGTCCATCTCAGACTTCTTGCACTTATTTTGCCGCTTACTCAACAAAGAAAAAAAAATGTGGCAGCATAAATGTAATAGTTTTATCCTAACAAAATAAAAGTATTAAGTTATATACCACTAGATAACCAAAATACAACAGAAATGGCCATAATGAGTAGCAAATTGAAGTTTCAAATAACAACTGGGCTTGATGCCTAGGTTCCCAGCGATAAATGAATGACGAATTTAGCATACCTCAGTAAGATAGAGAGGGAAAGAATATTGATGTAAGGTTGCCAGACCATGACAAGTAGCATCGCAGCAGTTCCTAACCATTGACAAAATATAATGACATTTAAAAATATTGTTTTCCAATATAAACAACATAAATTGATTCCAATTTGATAAAATATGCGTAAAATGAATAACACTGTACAGGCTAGCGGTTGGCCAAGAGAGGGGTTGAATGAAATCTTAGAGCATGGGTGAGGGATGGGTTTTTGGGCCCTTTAAAGGGCTGTTTTGCATTTTACTTTTCTTTCTCTTTGTTTTTGTCATCACTTGGTGCGATGGCAAAATCCTTGGGTTGCCAACTTGAAAATGCGGGTTTGAGTCTGAGCATAGCCACTTTGTGCAAAAATCCCAAAGGATAGCTCTGTTGCCAGCCCACCCTTCCCGAACCCTACTTCGGCAGTACCACAATGCAACAGAAATGCCCAAAGGTCCTTCCATATTCTATTTGTTCTTATAGGAGAGTCTACCCTTTGGGTGGGCTTTCTTTCTCTTCCTTCTACATTCTCTTTTACTCTAATAATATTTTCATTATTTATTTACGACAAAAAGAAAGGAAAAGAAAAAGAAAAAATGCATAATACTATAAGAGATCCACAACTATAGTTTAAGGGGAAAAATCAAAATGCCAAGACTCGAGAGTAGTAGAAAAGAAGTAACAATCCTAACATTCCACACACAATACATTTCTCATTATCATAAAAAACAATGATGCAATAACAGGAGTATTAAGATTTCATCAAGTTTAAAGAACTGGAAACTAGATTTTGAAAACCAATAGACTTGGGTTTCTAGTATAAATTGACCAGCACAATAAGGTACTCAAAGTCAAATGAAATTAGGGTTCAGCAAAGGTTTTTCTATAAGAACAAGATATTAAATAAAGGGAAACTTGCTGGACTACTAAAAAATTAGAGAAATTGAAATCCTAGATTTTCAAAGTAATGCTAAAGTTAGAAGTTAGAACTAGGCGAAGAAGAATTATGATGACTAGGGAACTAGAACCTAATGAATATATAAAAAAAATAAGAATAATGCCAGGTTCAGAACTCGGATGAATCCAGAATTTGCTAATGCAGAACCCACTAGAAGTGTAAGGTTTTGAGAAGCCAACTCACCAACAAAAGAACAAATTAGGATGGCGTAAACAGCCTCATAGTTGAGTCTGCATGTGGACTAAATATATGTATGAAACTAAAGGGGATTTCTTGTGGAGTATCTTGCCTTTTGTGATATGTAGGAACAACTGAAAAAAATGCAATACTAGCAGCTTTGACGGAAAGAAATCTCTACCCATTTGCTGTAGTAGGATCGTTTTGTTTGGTGAGTGAGTTTCGACGTTGGCTGAATTCAAAGATATCAATAGAAATGATTGTATATAACTGAGGTGCTATGCTTGATGTAACTAGTGGGTATAGGAACTGATTTCTTGTACTTTTTGAGGGGACCACTTCCCCTTTCCTTTAAATTTCTCTCTCTTTTCTGATTGAATGTTGTTGCTTATTAGAAAAGGCTAAACAATCTATTTACAAGTCAAGTGATAGTCAGCTACACTTAGAAGAAGATAAAAAAAGACCGTGACATGCATTCTTTTCTTTTTTTCTAAAAAGCAAACTACATGAAGTTGTCAATCATCAAATATTAATGAGCTGATGACAACCAAATAGAGTCAAGCATCCAGATTAATGAGTCACAAAAACCCACCTTGCCAGGTTGATAAAATCGTTGACAAGCTGGGTCCTAGCTTCCCTACCCAAAAATCACTAAATAAATGAACACTTCAGATCAAGAATCAAGCATTCTTTATGCCTTTGTTACCTAACAGTACAGGTCTACTACTTGAATTTGTAAATATATTATACCATCATTACATACTTTGATCAAGGAACTAAAATGAAATAATATATAAAAGAAAAAACACTAAGAATTACATATTCCGCACCATATGCAGTAATGGCAAATGGAAGACGAATGATGTGCTTCAACTTCTGGCTGAAAATGTAATATCCCTACATAACATATAAGCATCATTTATCAAAAGTCTCAGCTAAGCAGACACATGATCCAAGATACCCAGATGATGAAAAAAGAAAAAAAAAATGTAGCTGCAATATATTAGATGTTTCCAATGGCAGTGTTCAAGGGATGCTTTTCAGAAGGAAATTGTGCAAGCAAAAGAATAAATAGATTCCAGAGCATAGTAAAATCAAAACAAAGAGATGCAGCTACATACCAAAAAGGATAACATGTTTCTCTAAATAATATTCTCATGACTGCCAAGAGAACTCCAGAAAAATTCAGCATAACTCATTAAAAACCCTAGCCAAAAACTTTAATATCTGATAACGGACACGTCACGCAATTATCAAGTTTTGAGACAAAGATGGAGTGTTGGAAATGGTAACTCCCCAAAATCTAGACACATGGACACCCATATACGGATATGAAGACATCAATACATGTGTATCAGCACAAACAAACACATCTGTAGATAAATATGCATAATTGCCTATATATATATAAGTGAATGGCCTACTTTACGATGATGTATGAATATAATAATCATATGATGAATCAAACAATAAATTGAATGATAAAAAAGGCTGTTTCGTACATTTCAGATCAAATAAAGATTGACAGATCTCTAAGTGTCCAAAGGCATATTAGCATGTGTCAACACGAATACCATGCCAACAAGTGTCCAAAAGTACGAATCAATCAGAATGCATATGTGGCAAGGCCAAGTAGTATAACCATTGAATTGTGGTCAATTTATATCTTTTCCTGTAGATCCACATCACCTTAAATGAATTATGCTGTAATATTTTTTACAATCTTAACCACACGTTGAAAATGGATGTGGTATTGAAGAAAACAAAGTCCAAATATTCCAACTAAAAAGAAATAGTATGTTATAAGAAATACGCATTGCTTTCACATTCATTGACAATGAGAGAAGTAGAACAAGTTTTTGCAAATCAAATTTAGGTGGGTAGGAAACAAATGTTACCTGCAATCGCACTTTCTTAACTTGGTAGACCAGATATTGCTGGAAGATGCCTGAAACAATAATCAAAACGTCATCTGTACTGTCAAATAGGCTTCAAACAACAGCAAAATAGCAGTTGGATAGAATAAAGATATACAAGAACCAAACACTGAACTCGTGATATGCAAACCATAGTGGTGGAAAGGGAACTTTACAATACAGATTACAGAATGGAAAAACTTTCTCAAAGACCTAATTTTTTAGTATGTCATATTGTAGCATCGAAAGAACAGAAACCAAATTGTTTCACATAAAAGATAGCTTCTCGTACATGCGACTAAATGGAAAGATCATTCCTTATTAAGTATTAAATGCCATAAAAATCAGATAAAAATACTAACCATATGCAATCATATTTTCCAAATGATGATCTTTCTTAATTGCGATATAAATATGTAGCACTAACAACTAATTTGAGTATACAACTTCCTCATCATATTATATTTCCTGGAGTTTTTGTTCTTGTTTCTATGTAAACCTTCTGTCTAGGTATTTCGCTTACTGTTACAAACTGTCATGTATGTCTTCCTCTCTTTGAACCCCAGTGCATTTACAGTTCACTCTGTCCACTACAGTACTAGAATAGCACTATACACAAAAATTGTGATTATTTTCACACCTTTTCCAACTAAATGGCATAACTCGAAAGCTCCAGTGATAAAGGACTGTTACACGTGCAATGCTACAGATGGCCATGTACTCTGTATGCTTTGAGATACCAAATGGCAAAGGTAACTGCATTTTGATCTAGAACAACAAGATCAACACTCCGCAGTCCATGTTCCTATACCTGATGGAATCAAATATAGCTGCATACAAATAACAATCATCGATTTTTAGGTAGCCATGTCCACTATCGGGCAGAAATTACAAAAATTAATGTGTCCCCAAGCAGCTAAGATCAGATTTTCTGTATCCTCTTCCATTATTGGTCTAAACATCCAACTTAGCGAACTCATGACTCAATATTTAAAAACAAACAAACAAACAAGTTTGCATCCTTGAACAGTAAAATATATATCATATTAACTTTATCAGCCTGACTTTTTACCACAGACTTGCCAGTTTATGTCATGTTCTTAAGGCATGAATAGAGACCATCTCATAAAAGAAATGCTTCATCCAATCATCATCATCCCGCCAATGAGATAAACTGAATCTAATAAATTGCCAATCTAGAGAATTGAAACTTTGAAAAATTGAGCTCTGAATTTAGATTGGCTTAGATAAATCAATTTCTAAATCATCACCATTAATTAAGACTTATCCCAACTATTTAGGGTCGGCTGCTCAAATATAATACCATTCCACTCTTAAGGCCATATTTTCTGATAATGAGTCTCCAACCTTCTAAAGTACTTAAAATCCATATTATATTTCAGTTCACGACACCCAAGGGAGTGTTAACAGCGTAAAGTTCATAGAATGTTAAGTCCACTTAAACAAAATTTCAACAAAATAGCATATATACGAAGTATGACATTGCTTTGTTCTCAATAGAATATATAACTATGTAAATCCAGAATCATTGAGAGATTTCAACGCATAAACTTTCCAATTCAGATTCCCTGCAAGAAATTGATTCTTGAAATGAATGGAAAAGATAGCCCCTCCATAATCGCAAAAGTTTAAAGGATAATTTCTGATGTTTAAGGCATGGATGCAACTAGATACATATTGAGATGATAAAAGACATGACTATTTGATCAGATAGATGACATTGATCGTGATCCTCTTTATGAAGAAAGCCAACATAAAATAAAGACAGACATTTCACAAGCAAAATCAGGCAACGGCATGAACAAGTGAGCTCGGACGACGGGAAACACAATTATGCAGAAATGAAAAAAGATCAGCGGGAATCCGTTTGAAAAAATCAGTCACCAAAGTAGCTCATAGAAGATGAAGTATGCTTTGAGAAAAGGAAGCCCCAGAACAAAACCTGTAATGACCAAGAGAGCAACATTGCAACTGCAAAGCAATGATGGAACCAATTTCAAAATTGGATAAAATATCCATGGAGCTGATACTGCCACAATAGCATAACCTGCCTAGAAATTAAAAAAACTATCAGCACGCAAATTTCTTCTTTTCTTAAAATATGAAAAATTCAAATATTGACAACAGAGTATCAATTTTCAGTGAAATGGAAACACTGGACCAATCATGCAAGAAACTGATGTTTCAAATAATGGAACTTGCCAATAGAATACAGTACAAAATACTCCCAATAATTCTCGTTGGCTTCCGATGACCAGATAAAGGAGCCTCGTGCAATATGTCAAGAAACCTAAAGTACCAACAATTGTAATCGATCAGTAAACAAGCAATGATTCTACTTAACATAGCAATGGCAATGTAACTGCCAAACAACATTTCAACCAGAAAAACATATTTGAGAATGAGAAATAATGAAAGATCAAGAAAATAAGTAATATTGAAAATAAATACTTCTAGAAGTACAATTTTCCCAGGATTTAGTATAGGCTTCAAGTACAGCAAATTTAGTTGTTTCCCCTACATGTATAAATAGAAAGGGATTCCCCTCCTCGAACCCAAAATTTCATGATCACCCTAGAAAATGTTTAATTGCTGAATGCCAATAGTAAGTTTACCCATTTAAACATTCTTAGAATCCTCATAAATTTTGTAATGCAATCTTCAATGGCATGAAAATAATTATGGTCTGCAAAAGTATGACTGAGATGGGGCAATAAGCATGCTCGCTACAACATTCTTAAAAGGCATCAACGAGTTTAAAACTCACATAATCACGTATATGAATCGTTAGTTGAAATATTAACCGAGATCCCGAGCTATACTATGTCAAGATCATCTTAGAACTCAGTTATCGCTGATAAGTTGATACATTAAAGTGAATATAACTGGATTCTTACAATAAAACAAGCTAGATGACTTAAATACAAATGCTGTCTATCCAATTAACTGGTGCAAGAAGTATGATTCCACTAGTCTTCCTCACTGAAGTGACAACTGAATCTAATCTCAGAACCAAATGAGGGCAAAACGGGATTCATATCGTGTAGTGTAACCAATTTAAGAAGAAAAAATACCTACCAATAGCCGATTATAGCGATCGATCAAATTCATCAACTAGATCCCTAGGAACATGAATGATTTGAGCAAATATTCAACAAATTAAAAGCAAAGAAACTTAAAACTCATAGAACGCGAGATTGACCGAATCAAACATATATGTAAAACCAAATTGAACTATACTGAAATAGAGATCGATCCAGAGCTAGGGTTTTCAACAATCGAATTAGACGAATCAAACCATTAAACTGCAAAAGAAAAAATAAATTTACATAGTGTTTTCTTCGGGAGATATGGAGGTCGACGAAGAGTGCCTGTCGTAAGACATCTTAGAGGGTTTTCTTTTTCCCAAACTGGTTTCTCGGTAAGAACAGTAACCCCAGCCGTTTGTGATGTCGGTGAAATGGAGACGAAGAATTCGTTCTTCTCCTCTTCCCGACGAGGCACGAATTTTAACACTTTAAATTCTTGTATTGCATTATTTCTAAAATAAACTTTTAATATAAAAAAATATCTAATATATTTGAAGAGAATATTATTTTTTAGTTTACTCTAAGAGATGATTAAGTTTTTAAAATAATTGTTTTTACTTTTTTTAATTATAAAAAGAAAAAAATATGTAGCAATAAAACGGTTACGCATCTTTTAATTATAAAAAAAAAAAAAAATAACATATGTACTGATAAAACGGTTAACGCATTTTAAAGCTATTTAGCAACGTGCAATATGCACTGTACGTGTCATCCACTAGTTCTTATATATTGATTTTAGCCTCAACCGAAACATTTTTCCACCTGACAAAAGGGTTCACCTTCTTTTATACGTAACAATATTAATTAATTATATATATATTAATGAATTTATGTGAATTGAAATATTATTCATGTAACCTAAAGCGGTTCTACACGTAAAGCAATGAAATGGTTATTAAGGAAGAATCACAATGGCAATAATATGTCATCTTGAGGTACTGGTGGATCATATCAACGCCCATGAATGATAAATCAAAGCCCACAAGAAAATAATGCAATACAATAATGTCATCCAAAGCAACGAGAACAATATGATCTCCATCCTGACCCTTCCACATGCCAAAAAGGATAGGTATTGAATACTAAGCGCGTACTAAACGCAGTGCTTGGATACGCCTTATCTAGCATAGTTGTTTTCCAGATTTTCCATTAATTTTTTTGCCTTGTTTATCACATTAAAAAGGACAATCTTTTGTTATCAACTTTAAAATTTGCTCACGAGAATTTATAAAGAGGAAATGGAAATGGTGCTGTCAAAATGTGAATAATGTTGTCACTTGCTAAGATCGCTATATAACTCGCCTTCGTTCTCAACTTGATTTTGTCTTCCTTGTATCTGATTAGCTGAGGTATGGATTTTTCTTTCTTTATTTTCGATTTTTTCTTAATTTTACGATGAAATAAATTTACGCAGAAGTAATGACTTAACACACACACACACACACACACACACATATATATATATATATATTATTTTTACATATCACAACTGAATATCTTCATAATCACTATTGTCTCAAATCTCAAGCTTCAAAAAAATGAAGATTTCTTATTCCTCCTATTATTATTCATTTAAGATATCCTAATTTTTCCATTTTACACTTGATTTTTGATTACTTTTCTTGATGTCTAATCCATTAGATCTCTCTACATGTCAAATTTAAAATGGTGAAAATAAAGACCTCACTTTTGTGGAGTTTGATTAATTTTTCACCATTATTGTAATTACAAGATTCATATAATGAGTGTTTTTCTTTTTCTTTTTATATTTATTTTAGTGGTAGTTTTAGTTTCTTTTTGTTAATATTACCTAAATTACAGTATTTGCAAATATCATTTGATGGTTTACTCACTCTTTTTTGTTTTTGGTATAATTTGATGATTTACAAATATCATGTGATGATGGTTTGTGATTATAAAATGTTGTTATATGTGTTGTTAATGATGGTTATGAGTCATTGTTGAACCATGTAGACTTAATGAATGAAGCAAGTTGCTTTTCTTTCCAAAATATTGGATGTATAGTTAAATAAAAACATATTGTGTGCATTACAAATTTGCACAAGGAAGAAAAGAAGGGAAAGAAAAAATATTTATTTTTCATCTTGTACTACTTTCTTCCTCAAAAAGATGAGTTTAATACATAAGGAAAAATAAAAATAACTTTATTTTTGAGAATATCTCATCATATATATTAAGTGAAGCCATCAAGTTGCTTACCAAGGAGGGGAAAAAGGAAAAAAAAAAGCTATGAAGTTCATGTACATTCTTGTCATTTTTTTTTTCTTAAATTACCTTTTGTTTTCTGCAAAGGGAAATAGAGCATTGAACTAATTTAACTAAGTGTTAGGTGAACTACATTTCTTGTTAAGATTAGTTTCTAAAAGTCATATATGATAATCTAATATGTCTGTTTTTAGCAAAATCAGATCCATGGGGAAAATTTCATAAAGGACTTCTTAATACACACTTTCAAATTTTTTATTAATTAAATAACTTATTTTTTATGTTATTTAAGTATAAAATAGCTATACTTTAATTGGAAAAAAAAATATATATTTAGTATTTACAATATGAATTTGCAACTAACTATACATAGCATAGGAAAGAAATAACTATAAATGGACCAAAAAAAAAAATATTAAAGCAATAAGTACAACATGAGACTCAACTACATTTTTTCTTTTTATGACATGAAACTAACACTACACTACACCGTTTTCTGACCTTAGTACACAAATCACTCTAATTTGCTTTTGGAAGTGAAGTGTGGTCAACCATTTGTTGAACCAAAAGTCATGGAACCTCATGAGATAGCATTGGCTTCTTTGGATGAAAGGAAGAGTTGCAAGAGAAGAATAAGGGAGAATGGTAGACTTGAACTGGTAACTACAGACAGTCCATCCTGGTTCTACATGCTGAGCTCGGAATCTCCGGCCGATGTAATCTATGATACCCAGTACCAAAATTGGATCCACATTGGACTCCATGTACCTACTTATGGCCTACAAAGGAAAATATATCCAGTGGCAGCTCATGGGAGTCTAATGTGTTTTTTGTCAGAATCTAATGATCTAATAGTCTGCAATCCGTTAACCGGATCGTCGCGCCAAATACCCATTCCGATGGCCGAACGCAGTTTCCGATCCATCTCCATGCACACAAATGAATCATCATACAAGATCTTGGGTATCACTGAGAACTCATCTGGGTATGGTATAATGGTGTTTTCATCAGCACAACAGGTTTGGACTGAAACAAATGTGTCTATTATAATAACAAGGCAAGAAGGTAAAAAGAGAAGGAAGAACATCCCGGATGTCGCGGAAACCAACCTATACTGGACCCCTACAAAGTTGTTTGCTGGTGTCACAACAGTTAATGACCAAGGCCATGAGTTGAATCACCATATTAACACCAAAGGTCATGTAGTATCTTGTGATACCCATGATGGTACCATGACTGTGTACCCAAGAATATATGGTAATGAGATACAGTTTGCCATTGATTTGGTCGAATGCAATGGTCGTGTCCTCGTCGTGGCTCTTGACAAGGTGTTCGAGAATGATGAAAGATTGTGTGTTTGGGAGTTTGATGAAGAGATCTCAAAATGGAGAAGGGTGACAACCATGCCAGCAAGAATGTCCCAGGCTTACAATGGGAGAAATGCAGATATCAATTGTGTTGGCAATGGAGATCTTATCATGATATGCATCAGCGCCGCTGAATTTCACCGGGTGGTCATGTGTAACTTGGCCGGAGGTTGTTCATGGGTGGAATTGCCAGAGTGTTTTGAGCCCGAAAACAATGAAAATGCTAAGAAGTTTGTCTCAGCCTATTGCTTCCAGCCCAGGAATGAAGTTACTGCTTAAGGAGGGGAGGTCATCCTAGTACTTGGTAAGGCTTTTGGTTCAGCAACTACAATCAGTGGATGGTAGATTTGGAGCTTTCTTATTGTAATAAGATTATAGTTCATAGTTCATTGAAAATTAAACTTCTGGTATTTTGACTTTAGAGTCAACTTTCAGTACGACTATGGAGAAGCCTGTAGCCTGTAGTAGTCATGAAATTATCTTCAAAATTTCTAGTAGTTATAACAATCTATAATGTCCAAACTAGTACAAACTGAATGGTTGACAAACTTTTTCTCTCCTAATTTCCAATACCTGCTCTCTCTCTCTCTCTCTCTCTCTCTCTCTCTCTCTCTCTCTCTCTCTCTGTATTGAGTTTCTGTGAAAACCCTGAATTATGTTTTTTTAAAGAGTAAGATTAATGCTCTCTCTCTTTCTCACTCTCTTTTTTTTTGGTGGATCTCTCTTTCTCACTTTTTTTTTGGTGGATCTCTTTTTTTTTGGTTTGAAATCTCTCCCTCTCTCCCTCTCTCTGTATTGAGTTTTTGTGAAACCCTGAATTCTGTTTTTTTAAAGAGTAGGATTAGGGCTGTGTGTGTGTGAGTGTGTGTATTGAGTTTTTGTGAAACCCTGAATTCTGTCTTTCTAAAGAGTAAGATTAATGCCCTCAAAAGGAAGATAAATGAGCTATCAGCAAGCCATAAAACAAATAGTCAACAGCTTCTTAGCAGGTTAAGATTATAAGTTGGATGCATTTTGAAGAGTAAGACAACTCCTTGTTGAATCCAATTAGTCCTTGCCTTCCTATTCCATCCCCTTAACCACAATCTTGTTCTGTACAAATAATCATGAGTACATATACAGGAAAACAATTTACTGATTGTAACAAGAATGGATGAATGGCCCTATGTCAGCTTCTCCAGCCAGCCCTACTGGTAGACTCAGATTTCAAAATGCTCGAAACAGCTAGGCCATGATCATACATTCGCCGGATCTCTTCTCGATACTCTGTCATTGATTTGTCAGGTATGGCAGGAGTTAACTCCACTACATCCCCCATCTTCAGCTTGGTGGTGGGGTCGCTCACAGTCTCATGGTTCAGCCTCGGCCGCAACTCTTCCTTAACGGGGAACCCAAATGGGGACCATTTTGAGCTCCCCCTCCCGAATCTCTCCAACAGATCCACCAATGTCGAATTTTCTGGAAACTCCTGCACAGACATCTGCAGTACCCACAACCATTTGCTTGTTTAGAAGGAATTACTAATCAAAATACCCAAAACCAAAAACAGGTAGCAAGAATAGCAGAGAAAACATGAGATGTTGCTTGAAACAACATACGAGGTAGAAATTGATTGTGCTCATACTAGGTTTGATGTGAAATGTTTGATTGTCGGAGTGTATGGCTATAAATGAGCCGCGCTTTGCCCAGCTCGGCTTGTGCTCTTAAACTTTGAGCAAGGCTCAGGCTTGTTAAAAAAATTTGGGCTTGGACTCAGCTCATGCTCGTTAAAATATTTTGGGCTCAAGCTCAGCTTGCAAAAAGTTTGGCTAGTAAAAGGATAGACTCGTAAAATAGCATATTAGTATAAGTGCATTAATATTATAGTTAATGATTATTATTATATGTAATATAATATATTAACATATGGATTTAATATTAATATATAATATAAGATATAGGAATTTGGATGTATAATCTCATATACCAACTGAGCCGAGCCTACCCAAACTCGGCTCAAGCTTGAGCTATTTTTCAGGATGAAGCTCGGCTCACGAGCCTAATTATAGAACTCAGGCTTGGCTCATACAAGCTGAACCCAAGCCGATCTAGCTCGGCCCGTTGACAGCCCTATGGCAGTGTGCTACCATGACATATGTACGCATGTTTTCACCCAATTGACCAGTGACATTACAGGGATGACACAATCAAAAGTTGTACTGTAGGAAACTTGTAAAGAAGAAAGATGGAATTAAGAAAATCAAAAAGGAGAAAAAAACAAGGAAATTAGAAAACACCTTGTCATTCTCGATTATGATGACAAACACGGGCCCATCTTCGCCGCAGGTAGGTGTGTAAGAATATGGGCAATCATCAGAATGAGAAGGAAATGGGCAAGGCGGCCTGACAGAATCAGCATCACCAAGGGATGAGGATCGGTCTTTATTCATCGTCTCGCACTGCCATGTAACTACCCATCGAGCCCATTCAACCATTTGAAGCACAAATGAAGAGTATTTACAGTCACCTTCCTTGTACCTCCAATGAGCAGCAAATCCAAATTCTGCTTGTAAGTGCATCTCCTTTGTACGGATTTGGACTTCCAAAGGAGCCTTGTTTTCACCCATCACTACTGTGTGAAGAGATTGATATCTGCAAGATAAAATCCAGGTCAAGAGGGAAGAGAAGAAACATATATATGTTTCATGCACCTTCTTTTTAAGCTACTACATACCCATTGCACTTGGGATGACTTATGTAGTCCTTGAACTTTCCAGGTACTTCGGGCCACAATTGATGAACGATTCTCAATGCTGTGTAACAATCCTCCTCATTCTTGACTATCAACCGTAGCCCATGAATGTCGTGGATTCCATCCATGGTCAGCTTATTTCTGTAGGATATAAAACAACATTACCTCCTGAACTACATTTCATTGCACTATAAAAACTATATTTCGCTGCATTTTCCAGGTTTTGTTAAAGAGGTGGGTTATGTGGTGAAATGCTCAAGAAATAAAAAACTTGTGAAACATATTTCACAAGCAGCGGCTCATTTGGCGAACACTAACTGTCCACGTGTAATTCCAGTTAACCCCCACCTCCCAAACTACATTATAATGTACTATATAAATTATATTTTGCTGTATTTTCCAGGTTTTCTTAAGGACGTGGGTTGTGTAGTGAAATGTTCCAGAAATAAAACCTTGTCACATATTTATTTCACAAGCAGCAGCTCAATTGACGAACCTCAATTGTCCATGTGTAATTCCAGTTGACCCCCACAAGAAAACCTCATACATTAAATTTCTGCCTAAACACATTATTGCCACTTGGCTAAATAGGATCACCTGAATCTGATGTATTTCTTGTGCAAAACGTATTAAATGGTTGCTGTTACACATGAAAAAATCTGTTATGCAAATATTAATGGAGCATATCTGGGCTGAAATTTGTCCATGTAGTCTACCTAGAGGACCTGTCAGGTGGATGGTCTCGGCTAGCCATATCATTGGCATAAGAGCTATGTCTCACCAGACAACCAAACTTAGACCAGAATATATTTCGTCTTTATTAGAAATATTTCAATTTTCACATCACTTAATTTAACCAAACATGCTTAAACTAAGGTGAAACTTAATAGAAAATAGTTAAAACAGGGAATAGTCGCATAAAATTTCAGCATTTCGCAGTGTTGCTCCATTTCACGATTTATAACTAACAAAAATTTAGGCATGTTTGTATAAGAGAATGATTTTGAGGAAGGGAGAGCATACTTCAACATTTTGCAATAAATACTGTATAAGCTCTTGTGACGTCCATATAGTAAATGATAAGAGACGTCTCCATCCTTCAGAGCTCGCTCCAATTTCTCTATAGCATAAGTGATCATCTCCTCATCAAAGGACTTCACAAGCTTTGAAGAGAGTTCTTCATGCTGATCCCGGTTGAGATGCTTAAAACACAAATTTTCTAGCTGTTCCTTCCAACTATAAATCCCTAAACGATTGGCCAAAGGAGCAAATATCTCCAAAGTTTCCTTTGCAAATCGCTGTTGCTTGACTATAGGCAAAGCATCCAATGTCATCATATTATGTAGTCGATCCGCTAATTTTATGAGAACTGCCCTAGCATCTGTCATTGCGAGGAACACTGTGTGCAAGCGATCTGCCTCGACAATCTTGTTTGCAGTATTACTCTCACGTGCAAGCTTGCTCAATTGGCTTAGCTTTGAAACCTATGCAAATGTCATCGTAATTGAAGCTCACATTATTGGAACCAATCATAAAAAACCTATGAAGTGGCAATTAGCTTTACTATATACATACAAGTCGCACCATTTGAAGCAATCATCAAAATAACCTACCAACCAAACAATTATGTACCAAATGTTTACACATAAGTAAAGTGACATAATAGGATTAACCATAGTGTTTAAACTCGGTATCGGATCGGGGATTGTCCTGGTCTGATACCGAGTTGGATCGGCATTCCAACTCGGGATCCAAAACATGGCCCCTTTCTTTTATTTAAAAGAAATGTTTTGAGGGGTGCCAGACGATCCATATTGGAGAGTCCGAACTGACTCGGTTTCAGACCGAGTCAGAGAATTTTTAATCAATTAGGGATCGGCTTGGGCTCGCGCCTTGTCGCAAGCCGATTCCAAGTTGGATCGGCCGATCCTTTATATCATGGGATTAACTACATATATTGATAAAATCATGATTATATATATATGGAAGTAAATAAAAATTGTACCAAAGAGGTCCCCAACACAAGCAAATACAATTTGAATTGCTGCTTTGTTCCAAACATATGCATATTTTCATTTGAGGTTAAAGTTTAACTTACCCCTTCAACCAAATCAGTAACTCCAGCCCCAAACACTTCAAAAATATAATCGTAACTCATAAAAGAATCATCAAGTGTATCATGCAGAAGCCCTG